>JAGSMP010000461.1:0-227500 GCA_029286625.1 Parnassius orleans | reverse complement strand
AAGTGTATTCTCTATTCCCTCATTCTCGTAGTCCGATGGGACGGTAAACCGACACGACTGGAGAGAGATCAGGCGCAGGACCAACGGCTTTACGTGATTTTCTAGGCACGGGGTTGAGATACCGCCAATTTCCTGACTCCGAGCAGCTACTGAGAATTTCTTGACAAAAAATCTCAATAACTGTGTTTTTTGGCCCGACCCGGGATCCGAACCTGGGACCTCATGATCAACAGTCGCGTTTACAACCACTAGACCAACAAGGCAGTCAACATTACATTATAAAATATAACATACAAATAGAAATAGAAACTTTATTTATTCAATATCTCTTATATATAAAAACTAATGTTTGTTCATTAGATTGCGGTAAAACTTTGTCAATTTATTGCTTGCGCGAAGTAGCACGCGTATCGCGTAATTTAGTAGAAAGTTATATATAATCAACATTATCATTACTAATTAAACAATATACTCGTAACTGTTCCAAATTTAAGGCGACACCGCGAAAAAATGCACCTCCTTTCATCGAATATTATAGGAGTATGACACGAATAACGAAACTGGAATTTTGATATAGGTAAATTCATGTCTTTATCTTGAATTTGCTTGTTCAAAAACACAATTGTATAATTTTGACTCGATCATAATTATTTGCGAAAACACCTCTAAAAAATCACTATAGTTGAAATTACAACGAAATTACTTAATCTATATGCTTGGGAATTACCCAAATGCATTCATAACATCAATATTCGTAATTTACTTGCTCATTATTTTGATTACTTAAATCAATCATTTTTTTTAAATATTTTAAGATTCTAAGCGATTTCTAAGCGGTCTTAATCGTCGCGGGCGCTACGCAATTTTAGACCTTATGACGGCGTTTTTTAAGTTTTTATAGAAATTATGTTTCACTCGGGTCACTTCAGCCTGGCGATAGCCCGCTTCAGTTTTCGATGTGTCGCCTTAAGACGATATTTACATAACTTTGATCATATATCACAATTTCGCTCAAGACTTAAGTGGCTCGACATCCGTTTTCGTCGAAACATGCGCCTCCTAACCACTTTGTATGGTATTTTTCACATCCTTGTTCCCCAGGTTATTTGAAAGAGCGTTTTTCATACTTAAGCTTATCCCGTTCGATAACCAACAAAACTCAAACTATCCCGATGCATAGATCTACATACTACTCAGTTCCTTTACGGTATCATCAATTACACTTTGGAATAACCTTCCACGACATTTAAAAGATGCTCCCTCAATAAATACATTTAAACTTAAGGTTGAGGCAAATTATTTAAATGACTTGATTAATGTTATTGACTTATATATTATAATTTCCTATACTAGAATGAATGTATTTTATTTTATTGCTTATATATATATTTTTTTACTGTAATTAATGTTGTTTTGTTCTCGTATTTTTATATATAAGTTTATTATATTTTGATAATTCATATTATAAACTTTTCAACGTTCGTTGTGTATGGTCGTGTTAAGTTAGTAAAATAAGTAAAATGTCGTGTTCAGGGAACATCAGTCACAACAGCGGCAACAACTATAGGAGAAGAGTCAGTATATCTTCAACGGATGGAAACAAACCTAGAGTGACTTTAACAAGTGCTGATTTACTGACGGATTTCGAGTCTTCGTTTATACGGCAGCATTTTATTTATGTGTCGTCTTTTTCTGGTGTGTTAAAGTGCCATTTAAAGTTTTACCACCCACATATACGTTTCCTGTTTTACTGTATTGTATAAATTGTGTACAAAAGGTGTGCATTAACTATCGTTTAATAGAAGTTATAGACTATTGGTTTCAGATGACTTTGGACATAGTTTAAGACAGAATTTATATTGTCATATTTGTATTACTCGTTTATTTATTTTATCAGAATTTCATGATTTTTTAAATTGTGTGTGTGTGTGTGTGTCTTTAATAGGCCGTAACGGAGGCGACAGTTTGCCGGTGATGAAGTAGAAAAGCACTTAAGATGAGTTAGGTATGAGTAGACATTTAAATAGATAATCAAAAAATTCGCAGTAGCCTAATGGTTAATTAAGAGTGGGGACTGCAAACTCGGGAAATCGCACTGTCGTAAACCACTTCAAACACAAGAATAATTAAGCTAACTTGGAGTATTTAACGGTAGTATTCTTCATTTTAGTAGTATTACTATCAATCAATAATCAAGCAATCTGTATATTATTTATTGTACATCAATTAATAGGAAAACAAAATCAAATATATAGTAATCTATAAAAAAATATGTTTTTTTAAACCTATTCTACAGCTATTTGTTTCCAATGAAATTGTAAGAAGTTTTGCTAACAGTGGAAAATAATATATTTTTTACGGAACATGAATATTAATAAGAATTTTATGAATGAAATAAGAATTATATGAAAGGAATAAGTTAGCAAATTAAAGTACCTACACACTTCCATAGATGTTACTTTTGGCAATAAATATCAGGAAAAAGAAACATTCCATGTTCCAGGAAAGTAGTTGTAGACGTGTTTATATTTGTCAAACTGAACTTCATGTCTTGCTGAACAAGAATTCGAAACTTTGTACACGAAGTTACAACTTGACAAATTGGTGTAAACAAACTTGACTGCACACTGAGCGCGACTGAAGAATATGAGATCGTATTTCGGATGTTATTCGGGTCATGTGTTTCTATGATATTTAAATTTGGAATGTTTTAGATGAAATCTATACATCATTACAGCCCTTCACAAGTCCACTGCTGAACATAGGCCTCCCCACGGAATGCCACAAAGCACGGTCCCGAGCCACGGTTCTCTGGTTCCTCTGGTTCCACTGCGGATATCCTCATTTCTAAGTTTATCACGCAGAGAAACCCCGAGCATAGCTCTTCCATAGCTCGCTGAGCGACCTTGAGCTGACCACGTCTCAGTTCCGTATGTCATCACTGGCAACACGCACTGGTTGTACAATTTAGTTTTGAGGTTTTGAGGTATGCCTGACGAGAAGATGGGTCGTAATCTCCCGAACGCTGCCCAGTAGAGTTGAATCCGTCGATTCACCTCTCGGTCGAAGTTGGACTTACCTAGTCGGACTATTTGTCCCAGGCAAACATATTCGTCAACAACTTCCAGCTTAGTGCTCCCAACAACTACCGGCATAGGTGTGATATGGACATTAAACATGATTTTTGTTTTGTCCATGTTCATCTTGAGACCGTTGGGAGACACTATTGAGGTCGTTGAGCATAGTGCTTAGGTCCTCCAGCGATTCTGCCAAGGACTATGTCGTCGGCAAATCGAAGGTGAGTGATGTACTCGCCATTGATGTTAATACCGTATCCTTTCAAGTCCAGTAGCTTGAAAACGTCTTCCAATGCAGCGGTGAAGAGTTTCGGGGTAGTAGGGCTACGATGGCTATCCGAGTACAGAACCAGAGTACGAAACCTATCCAATCTATACATATATGCATTTAATTGAAGTGTCTGTCTGTTATATCAAAATAACTGCCTTTTATTGAGCTGAGAAAGATATTTGCATACAATTAAAACATGGGCAACCAATTAAAAAAAACTGTTTTCTTTGTGTCTGTCCGTTTGTCTGTCTGTCAGTCCAGGATAATTATTGGAATGGCTGAACCGATTGTAATGAAACTTTACCAACATATAAAAAGTAACGCCAGGAGTGATCTAAGCTATGTTTCTGTATGTGTATGTGTCTTGTAGATTTTTTGAATCGAAAAATTGATAAAAATAATGGTCCCTGATGATTAGTTTAAATCTAAATAACACCAATTTTCCCAGCCTTGACCCCACTAAATTACCGTAGTGGCGGGTTAAGAATATCCAGCGCCAGAGGGAAATAAAGTAGAAGATAGGCGGCAGCATATTCCTGAAAATATCTCAAAGTTTACTTACTAGAGTACCAAGTATAGTGACTATGACAAATATCCCTCCTATGAGGCAATCTATGGGGGGTCTATGCTAAGCAGTCGACTTTTGAAAGGCTATAATGAAGTAATCAAAACAATGGTAGGTAATTGTAAGGTAATGGGATATTGGATTCTCATACGCCACCGCCACATGGCTGTCAAGATGCTTGTTCCTATGCAATTTTGTGGGTAAAACGACTCTACGATACAGAAGATATGTTAGTGTTGTAAAACGAATGGGTCTTCTCGACCGGGGTAGTACCAGGCTCTCACAGAATATCAGCGTAAAATAGCAGCTGTAATTTGATTCTTAATTGAGGATTAATGTTGGTGTCTATGGGCCAAAGCATCCACTTACAATCAGGTTAACTATGTGCTCGTTTGCCACTCTTATTCTATAAATAATTATAACTTTTAACAAAAAGCAAAAACTAGCTTGAAATCGCTAAAAATTAGTTATTTATTTGCTACCCTTAAGAGTGAACCTTACCACCCTTAGGGTTTTTTCTTCAAAATTATATGGGACTACCTTTGAAGTATAACTTATTTACTAAAAAATAATCATCAAAATTGGTTGACAATCTTTGAAGATATCGCGTAACATACATACAGAAAAAAGCATACACACGAATTGAGAACCTCCTCCTTTTTGAAGTCAATTAAAAAGGAGAAAATCCTAGTGTGAGGGTTATTTTAAATAATAAAAAGTAAAATGTATAATGCGACGACTATCCTATAACTGACACACAAATAATTAAGCCGCAGACTAAGTTTCAACAGCTCATGAGTCGTGGGAATAGTTCTCAGCACTTCGGAGCTCGTACAACTTGGATATTACGATACTTTGCTTTTAAGATGTGCCTTAGTTATGATTATTATTCGCGTCTTTCCAGAACGTGTGGAGAATAGTGAGTTTTATGATATTAAATGGAAGAGAGCTTCTCGAGTGGCTGCCCTCTCGTATCGGTAAACGAAGTGTGAGTACCCCCTTACTAAGTATATTGACGACCTAAGGGTGCGTACAGATTAAGTAACATGTGTTTTATAACATGTCCACATTATGTTACATTGTTTTCAACATTGCAACATATAACAATACTGTGGCACATTAGAATAACAATGCAATATACCAATGTTATATGACATTGTTATATTGCATTTTGTGTTGTGAATTTGTTTTATGATATTTTTATTATGAAGCTTGTAATAATAAAAATATCATAAAACAAATTCTTTACCTCTGGAATACCCGCCTCTTTTGTAGAGCGAACCTTATTTTTATCCTTTAAAAAGTACACGTATACGCATAAGTTATATAACAATTGTGTCACGTTAAATAACACGTTTTATAACATTCAGTCTCCACATAACTGAAACATGTTATATAACAAAGTTTATAACATGTCATGTTATATAATATGTACGCACCTTTAGAAGACATTAATAAATGCAGGTGGCTTAATAGCGTACGTGTTCAGGACATGTTATGATATTATTATATACTTTATCTTATAATCTTTTTCAAATTATTAATTGTTCTACTTTATTGTTTTTTTATAAATACAAGGGTGACAAACGAGCACACAGTCCACCTGATTGTAAGTTTGCTGTTTAACATAGACATCTACATTATCTACATACACCCCTGAAGACTAAGATGGAATGCCTCGTTTCCAGTAAAAAGGGTCTCCGGTTCTCTACACTCACTATACGAAACGCAGCAACCTTAAGCTCCTATTTTACGCTGGTATTCTGTGAGAGCGTGGTCCCACCCTGGTCACGCTGACCCCTTTATGCTTCAACTATAATATAGCTGCAGCGTGTCTCTACAACGTTAATTGTTTTATTTTAATGTGTAGAAATTAAATAGCTCTTTTGTGTTTAATTTTATTACAGAACTTTTTACGTGTGGGTAAATCCTTTTTTTTATTTTTTATAAAATAAATATTATTATATCACTAGTTTTAAAAACATACAAGGAAAAAGTTACCCACGGAGTTTACTTCGCATTTCTTAAGGGTATAGAAATGTATGTCTGTCTTTAAAGGCTTATCTTCGAAATTACTGAATCGATTGTGATGAAACTTTACGAACAGATAGAGAACAATGCCAGGAGTTATCTAGGCTATAAAGGTAATATCCAAATAACGCTACATTAATAGATCCTATACAGGCAAAGCCGGGGATTGTCGCTAGTTATAAATAAAACAAAGCTTACAATTTTTTAAATAAAACTGAATTAAATCACTGTAAAATACAGATGTTGTTTGAATTAGAACACTTTCAACACTTATAATTGTTTAAATTTTGTTGAAAACGTCACCGAGAGAAATAATTGAAACTCGCGATGAATTATTGCAAGAAATGGTTTTAATTACTGTGCAATTAAGTTCACGTACTGCGTAATATACTGAAAAACTTTTTTGAGTGGTCGTTTGGTCCCGGGTACGAATCCTGAGTCGGGCGCAGGTTACTCATTATGATTTTCTATCAAGTAATTCTCAGTGCCTCAAAAGAACTAAAAATGCCGTTGGCTCTACGTCTTATTTTTCGGTCGTTTTGGATTGTCGTTCCAAAATACTATAAGAATGAAGGAATAGATAGTGCAACTGTGCATGAGTACACACTCGTGCATGATAAACTAGCAGCCATCACCGAAAATTCGGTCTGGAGAACATTGTAAAATACTTTCACTTAACTATCTCGTATCTCAAGAGCGCTGAAATTCGTACAAATAAAACATTCATTCATTATCCATTACCGACTATCAAAAGTCTACTGCTGAATAAAGGCTTCCCCCATAGATTGCTAGCTTCATCGGGGGGATCCACATGCCACAAATGTCAGGCAGGTTAGCAACCGCAGTTTTTTCATTATTTTTAATTATCCTTAGGAAGATGCTGCTGTTCATCTCCCGTTTTAGTTTCCCTCGTAGCCTCCTGCGACACCTATTGGATTCTTTTATAAAATAGCGTTTCGTAACTTGTTTGAAGAGCAAATATTTAGCAATCTGATAGTCTATTTCTCCTGATAATAGCTCATTTAGAGGCAAAGCACGTGTCGTATTATTAACGGTAGTATGTCTTTCCTAGTGTATTGGTTAGGTGATGCGTAATGTTGGAAAAGAGGGAAGTGCTCTTCAAACTAGATAAGACATATATTTCTCAAGCAGATCTTAGCTAAATAACTTTAACATATTTAAATGAATGGATTTTTCTTTTTTTATCTTTTAGAGCCGTGGTAGCTCAGGGGCTAAGCGCTCGCTGTAAACTTCACAGTACGCGAGCGACCCGGGTTTGATCCCTGCGGGCACCAATGAAATTGTTAATTGCAACTAAGTGCTAATTTATTACGTGCTCGGCGGTGTAGGAAAACATCGTGAAGAAACCTGATGTCTAGGAAATAAGAAAAAAATTTTGAAGGCATGTGAAGTTAGCCAACGTTTGGGCCAGCGTGGCGGATGTTTACCTTGCCCTAAAATCCTCTCAGAAATGAGAGGAGGCCTATGCCCAGCAGTGGGACTTATATAGGCTGTAACTTTAAACTTTAACTTTTGTCTTTCTTTTAGATTTCAGCAGGAAATTCCTGGTTCTAACAATTAAGGTTATAATATTTAGAAAAAAAATGCGCCGAGGTCTTTATTTTTATTTAACATGACCAGCTACAGCGAATGTTATAAATCAGAGGCGCTTGCACGCTCTATAAACTCTTAACGTATTACTTTTATAATAAAACCAACCATGAAAAAGCTTAATACGTCTTGGGTGGGCGGAGGCCTTAATTATAAATGTGGTCGGTTCCTCACGAGGAAACATTGGAAAATGTTTTAATTTATTAAAATTATTTTTTCACTTACCAGCCCGTAAACATAGCCGCTAAATGAAACAATTTTTTTATAAACTAATTTAGATGAAATAAAACGGAGCCGAACTAGAGAAATGTAACTTTACATTTATTTTTAT
This sequence comes from Parnassius orleans, assembly GCA_029286625.1. NCBI lineage: Eukaryota > Metazoa > Arthropoda > Insecta > Lepidoptera > Papilionidae > Parnassius > Parnassius orleans. Next base: position 219,614 of record JAGSMP010000461.1, on the reverse strand, counting down.
ATATAGTGCTCTTTTCTTACTACAAATCAGAGCTTTGCTACAATTTTACCGATAACAAGGATTGCGAACTTCAATAATATCAATTAGTATATAAGTTACCTGTAAAATATAGCTGGTGAAGAAGAAATTAAAACAATACTTAGTATCTTTCAAATTATTATTTATTAAAAACAAAATGATACAGATTCAAAAATGTTGTTTAGTAATCTGTATTAATAGTATTTTTATATAGCACTTAACAAACGAATTTACAGTACAGTACAGAAGGTATAGGTAAGAGGATTGTACCTACAAGACGGACTGTCTTGGCAGAAAAGTAGTCCCACCATCATTTACGTGTAGTTATAGTAATTAAAATTTCGTAAAAATATTATATGTATAGAAATATTCCTCTAAAAGTTTTATTACAAGTACAGAAGATTTATAGCTACATCTGTGATAGCCTTTAGTATAGTGCAAAAAATCATCGCGTAGATTCAGGTGAGTAAATTTGTCATTATTTAAGATAATTATTTTTTTGTAATTGTTTATATATTCTTTATTTTATTTCTTTCTTATAAATGATACATAAATATAAAACTAAAATGTATATAAAGACACTTTATTACTTATATTATTTAGGATATTCAACATGCGGGTTAATCTGAAAAAAAAACATCCTAAATGTTAAGTGTAAAAGCTATAGCACGAGAAAAGAGGAAGTTTAAGGCAATTAAAATTGTTCAAAAAATTCCAATGTCAGATTTGTCCTGGGAACAGTTTTACTATAGTTGGAAAGATTGTTGGTATAGTTGTTTAATAATTGGTAAAGAGAGAAAACCTTTTGCGTACAATTTTTGCGTAGTATTAAATTTTTTGAACTGTATCATAGTATATGATATTGAGTATAATATATATGGGTGAGTTTGCCGCGCATGTACAGCGTAAAAATCTTTTTATTTCTTTAAACATTTAACAATTTGCATAAGGTAGGGAACCTCTTTTAAGTACCTTAAGGCACTTGAGTTAGAGACCCCCGTTCTTCCATAGTGTAATTCACTTACTATTTAAATTGCAAGGAAGTAATATAATATAGATGTAAAACGAATTTAACATATCATAGTCTGTTCAACTGATCCTGTCTGTCCCATGGGATACCACAAGAGTATTCAGTACGCCGTCTTATTGTGTATCTGGCGAGACACATCTCAGTGTGTATGGGCTTGGGTATGTCCCGCTCGCTGCCGAACCCTTGGTGGTCGCGGCTGAATGCCTTTAATGGCAATTAAAGGCCAGTTTCCCCAACATCAACTAACCACCATCTTCGAACACCAATTGGCATAATGTTGATTCAACCAAGCCTCTATGGACGATCTAGCATCTATGGGAGATAGGGAACTAGTGGCGTCTCTCGTGGTATCCATAATGATAAGTGAATTCGTTCACTGAGATTATGGTATGATGATCGGCAGAAATAGGTTACTGCTTGCGGTGGCGACGTGTGGCAGGTCGTCCACTTATGGTCGAGGAGAGCTATTTGTGGGTACAGGTCTGCTTGGGTTCGATATATACTGGAAAGCTCCAAATTTTTGATTGTTCTTCTTTTGAAAACATCACAGAACATGTTTAAGTTACTGATGAGTCTTTTGTATGACTATTTAATATTAACCTTAAAAAAAATACAAAAAGCGGATATCTTCATTTCGAAACGGTAGTACATTAACAAAAATTATATTTATGAAGCGAAACGTTGAAGTTATTTGTTGTGGATATTAGATTTTTTTGTGTTATATCCTTATAAATATCAAATATCATAATTTTAGAATATTCACTACCCTATATCGTCCCGTGGGTGTCGTAAGAGGCCCAGAGGGAAACTAAAACAGAAGATGGGCAGCAGCATCTTCCTGACAACAACTCAAAATAATAAAAACTGCTATTGCCAACCCACCTGTTATGTGTGGCAATTATGGCAAAATCTGCCCCATGAGGCAATCTATGGGAGAGTCCTATGTTCAGCAGTAGACTTTAATAGGCTGTAATGGATTAACAATCACACTAGATTATTATTATTTTTGAACTTTATAACATTATATAAAAGTAGTTCGGAACGCAAATGTTACATTAATGTCAGAGCTCTTTTTCCCGCTTTTATGCTTGTCGTTACTCTATGCTTTTATTTCTTACTCCGTTGACTGTTAAGTTTTGTAGTTGTACGTTGTGCGCAGTAATAAGGAAACTACTCAACAAAGTAAATAAAGTTTGCTTTACTATTTCTTTATTACATAGGCAATTAAAAAGTTTACCACTAAAGGAAATGTACCAACTTCTATGTAAGTGCCAACCACAACTGCGCGTCAAATACCTTGATGACTTGAAAAGAAAGAAGAAACACACAAAAATAAAGAGAACTAGAAAAAAGACTATACAAAACATATTCAATAGTGACGCAATGTTTTTTTTCATAAAACCGTAATGATAAACGTACTTAAGGGTAAGTCCATGGGTAACTGCAACTAACTTTAAAGCTTTATACAAATAAGGAATTAATAGAATCAGGCGTTACTTTGTGGAAATCCATTATTTTAAAATTAGTAAAAAATTACTTCGCCTATATCCACTGAATAAAATAAAATGATGTGTCTTACCAAGTTTGAGAAGCTCCTCCCGCCCTCTCTCAATTGCGTGCACTATCCTCGTAACCACTAATCCCAGCACCATTACTCCCAACACCACTACACTAGGGAAGACACACCACCGACAATAATACGACACGTGTTTCGCCTCTACATGAGGTGTCCTCAGGTAAAGTGTACTCTGCGGTGACTGACCGCTAAGAGGAGATCTTAGCGGTCAGCCAACAAAATAAGGAATGTATAGCTTGTTATTATAACTGGTTTTCTATACCGTTGAGACCGAACCACATCAGTGCAAGTACTACTATTTGGCGAAATAAAAAGGTAAGATTTTGGTACCTACCCAGGCAGACTCCTATGCAGAAAAGGAGTCATACCATCTAGTAATGTCAAAAAGGTTCTCGCCTCTGAGATAATCTTTGCGGTACAACAGCACTGATTTTCAGTCTTTTATTAACTCTGCCTAAATATAAATCTTTATAAAAATACACAAAACGTCATATTCCTTGAAATATAATTTGAATCTTATTTTTTATACTTATGAATTGACTAAAAGGTTCAACCCGTGGGTTTTTTTTATAGAATAAGGGTAACAAACAAGCATAGAGTCCACCTGATGGTAAGTGAATGCTGTGGCCCATAGACATCTACATCTATCCTGCATTAAGAATCAAAACGCAGGTTTGTTTTTACCCCTGAGGGCTAAGTTGCAATGTGAAAATCCAGATTTCGAGACAGAGAGAGAGAGATGACAGCATTATGACTTTTGATAAGTATTCTTGTATTATATATTGAATAAAAATTATACTATTCTATTTTTTTTTCTCTACATCACGAGAGGCTTATGCTCAGCACTAGTCATTTATGAGCTGATAACGTAGAAGTACAATCCAGTCACCAGATCCTTATTTTTTTACTTAGTAAGATGCACTACGAAACCATACAATTTTTTTATTTGTATTTAAGCTATGGATTAAATTAGCGTATTTGCATCGCATAAAAATTGACACTGTAATACCTATCGATAACTTTTGCATAAAGAGAAAAAAATATAAATAAACAAACGATATTCTGAGTATGTTCTTTGTATTTTTTCAAATATATAAACCTATACTTGACTTTACTCTAGGAAAAATAAGATTAATTCTGTAAAACAAAATAAGACTTCTAATCTTGTTGTAATTTGCATAAAATCGTTTTGTTTTTTTTTATAAAATTTGTTACACTTGCATTTAATTTTAAAGTTAAGTAATATCCGTTTTACTTTCACACAGTAAATGCAGCAAATTACTAACTGTGATTAATGACAGCAATTACTAATATCAGGTTACGATAAAATTCGGCGCGAGAAATGCCTACGATATTTCCTACCGAGAGAGACAGTTTGCAAAACGTCGTTTTGATAAAAAACTTTTTAATTTGAAAACTTTTTAATTTGAAAACTTTTTAAATTTTTAAATTAAAAACTTTAAAAAAATTTTATTTATAAAATCTGATAATAGTTTATTCTGCTTACGTTATAAAATGTAAATATGTTGCAAATTACCTTTAATAGAGATGAAAAAGTAGATGACTGACACATGCGTAATTTTTTATAGAATAAGGGTGACAAACGAGCACACAGTCCACCTGATAGTAAACGGAAACTGTGGGCCATAGACATATATATTTATCCTCCACTAAGAATCAAAATGCAGATGCGTTGTAACCCCTGAGGACTAAGATGGAATGCCTCATTTCAAGTAAAAGGGTCTCCGGTTCTCAAAACTCACCGTACAAAACACAGTAGCATTAAGCTGCTATTTTACGCTGGTATTCTGTGAGAGCGTGGTCCTACCCCGGCCGACCCATTCGTGTAACAACCATAATATACATAGCTGCAGCGTGACTCTACAACCTATAAGCGTCATACTCGCAAAAAGGTGGTTCGTTGAGGGGGTTGGTCTCCTTGGATCTATGATGCACTTTAATATTAATAGACATGGTCAAAATAAAATTGAAGTTGAGTCTATCCCTCCATTTATTCATCACCATTATCATCATTACATATTTTCACAAGTGATGAACATAGGCCTCCCGGGAATGCCACAAAACACGATCCTGCAACCTGCATCCATCGACTTTATGCATGGAGGCGTAAGAAAATCTACTGCCCCTTGTATCTTGTGGGTGTCGCAAGATGCGACAAAGGGCAGTGAAATAGGAGATAGATAGCAGGATCTTTCTGATAACCACTCAACATTGTAAAAAAGAGGTTATTAACCTCCTACCGCACGTGGCAACTAAGGCAAATATACCCTCAGTAATGTTTGATATTTTTTTACGTTGAAAATCAAGGAGACTTCTAAACTAATAAATTAATAAAAGCTCAAACAAGAAATTATGTTTTTTTTATAAAGTAAAATACCGTTCATTAATATTATGATGTTTAATTTTCAAATTAATTTTGTGTTATAATATTTTTAATTCTAAAAATTGCAGCCTATGCCAAAGTATTTCCATCGCGGAATAATAATGTCTATATATATCTACATATTATATTTTTGCTATTGCTTCGCTTTGGAACATGGCCGCAGTTCAGTACCAGTCCAAAACTCGGAGAAGGTTGCGGAGAAATGAACGTAATTATACAAACGCGTATTGGAGGGTATTTTTGCTGACAAGAGACATAGACGACATTAAGGTAGCTCAATATCATCCGTTGCAAACTTCTTTTGTTAGTTTACTTTGCATATTTGCAAATTGCAATATATTGATGTGTTACTTTGCATAACACATTAAAGAAAAACGTTGCTCTTAATAATTTTATAATATAGTACAAATAGTATAAACCAAGCAAACAAATTACATAACAAGAAACAAACATAAAGAGAAAACACACGACGGTATGTTATATTATTAAATTACCACAGTACTAACATATTTTGACTTTTTAAATTAATTCTTAATCATTTTTTACTCTACAATTCAAAATTAAAAATGTTTTGTAGCAAACGTCTATTATTTGAAGTCCCTCGGTCCTAAAGATAAATAAATATTTAATTATTTTACCTTTGCAGGAAGAGAAGTTTCACTGCTCATTAACACGTTAAAGAAATTTAAGTGGGTATAAAATTTATTTAATCCCTTCTTATATTTAGTGATTCGGAAATTCTGGCAACAACTTAATAAAACTAAGGCCTGATTTTTTATCCTCCGATAAAGTTATCCATCAAATACTTTATAACCTGACGTAACAAATTATTATATGCTTAATAATAATGTATACATATAAGTGTATTCAACGCAAGAGTCTTTTGTAAGTTTAGTCAGTATTCTTCGACATAACGTAACCAAGCGATTGTAATAAACAAAATGAAAGAAAATGTTTTTATAGCATAATATACAAGTGTTTCTATTTACATGCTTACATACGCCCAAGAGATACGTATTGTTGGTACGAGAGCTCATGACGCATTTTTCATGAAGTGTTTGATGCATCATGAAACTTTGTTGAAAAGTATCAGTTCACTCAATAAGCGGGAATATGACTGTTTGCCTGGCTCCACGGAACACCTGGTACTGCGCATACAGGTAATTCATAAAAAATTGCCAAAAAAGAGTTTGATATAATAATAATGACTATCCGTCAGCTAAGTTGATAAAGAATTAAGAAAAAATGGCAGACACTTCTGAAGGGTTGACATAGGGGCAAACTACCTTCTTACCTATCCTTCCAGAGTCCAGAGTTCCAGAGTCTCCTTTCCACGCAAGATTTATTTAAATATTTTAAATTATTAACTTGAGAAACTGTTCGCCCTTTGTGAGAATTTTTATTATACATAATAAACGCTGTAAAAGGCAGATTAAATCAAACACTTTTTGGAATTTTTAAAATACAACTTGAGGTAGTTCGCCCTTATGTCAACCCCTTCAGAAGTGTCTGCCATTTTTTTTTCTTTTTTTTTTATCAACTTAGCTGACGAATAGTCATTATTATTATTTGCATCAAACACTTTTTCACAAATCGGCGACCGTCGCTCATTGCACTCATTACAACCTGTAGCATTTGTCTCTGTCACACGCAAGATTTATTTAAATACTAGCTGTTCCCCGCGACTTCGCCCGCGTGTAATTTAGGGTTTTATTGGCGCAGAACCTAATAATTTTCTAAAATAAAGTATCCTAAGTTACTCCTTATAACATCAGATATCTGCTAGTGAAAGTCCGTCAAAATCGGTCCAGCATTTTGAGATTAGCTGGAACAAACAGACAGAGACAGACAAACATTTTAAAATTGTGTTTTTGTTATAAATACCGTACCCCTATATAATTTCATATGCGTTTAGTAAAAGGCTGTTATTTTGACATTACAAACATACACTTCAACTTTATTTATTTGTATAGATTTTTTAAATTATTAACCCCCGGAGAAACTGTCTGCCCTTTTGTGAGAATTTTTTATTATATATAATAAACACGCTGTAAAAATGGCAGATTAAATCAAACACTTTTTTGAATTTTTGAAAATACAACTTTGGGGTAGTCTACCCCTATGTCAACCCCTTCAGAAGTGTTTGCCATTTTTTTTCTTATTTCTTTATCAATTTAGCTGACGGATAGTCATTATTATTATTTCAATCAATAACTTTTTTTGGGCAATTTTTTTTGCGACTAACCTGTATGCGCAGTACCAGGTGTATCCAGGTAGGCCGTGCAAACAGTCATATACCTGCTTATTGAGTGGACTGATACTTTTCAACAAATTTTCATGATGCATCAAACACTTCATGAAAAATTCGTCATGAGCTCTCGGACCATCTCTTATTTGTACACGTAAAAGTCGTTACTATATTTTTCTTTCTTATTGACTACCTTCGCTAATTAAATGAGAAGAGTGCTAACAATTTTTTTAATTAACGTATAAATTACAGAAAGGACCTGACCTAAATGTTATACGTGGATCTTGTTTATTGAGGAGTATTTTATTAGATTTGGTGTTTCCTTCTTAATATAAAATTTACGAATTATTTCTCAACATAATATATTATCATAATTCAATCATAGTGGCATCATATTTTATAATGTAATCATAGTTATGTAATTATTTCGTCTCCTAGGTGTCGTAAAAAGTGACTATTGTAAGTGCCAGAAAAACGTTATGGTTTCCGAAAGACGGTGGTATAACCTATTTACCCATGATAAAAACCTAGACCGGCGACGGGAAACAGCATCAAAAGTGCTGACACTGGAATCATAAATCCACCTTCTAAACGTAAAGGTTTATGGGCTGAATAAGAAAAAGGGTTTCAGTTGTATTGAGAAAAGTTTACTCATTTATTCATGCAATAAATGAACCTATCATAGTCAAATGCAGACACATAGGTCCCCCCGTTGATTGCCTCATAAGGGGGATATTTAGCATAGTTGCCATGCTTTTCAGGCGGGTTGGTGAACGCAGGATTTTCATTTTCTAGTTGTCTGCCCCCCTGCCGGTTTGATTCCCTCCGTCACTTTTTAAGACACCCACAGGACGATATGGTGTCGTAAATATTCTTACTCTGCCACTAAACCCTAAAGAGAAAACTTTCTATTTCAGTAACATTTCAAATGTAACAATGGTAAAGCGAAATGCATATAATTACAGAAGATTATCAAAGTGTTCAAAAATTTTACAGCAAAAACCGAGCAATGTTCAGGTGCAAGCCAAGATCAGATTAAGAGTAAAGCAAAATGTTGGTAGTAACGTCGTATTTAAGCCTTAGCTCCTTAATATAGGTCGTTGAGATAAGAATAGAATTAAGATGCATATATTGTATAGGTCCTTGCCTATAAAATTCCTGTGTCCTAATACTGGCTGTTTCAATGTTATATAACATTAAACTTGAAATTCCAAATTAAAATCAATAGACGCCTTTACACAACACGTGCTTACACTCGCGATCGGAGTGTACGCGATTGAACGCAGGAAAGTGAGTGATATTTTTATCTATTTTTATGTGCGTTGACTCAATTGAATATAATATTAAAGCTTTAACGTTGCTTCTAAAATCAGTCGTTCCTTTGTTAAAGTTAATCAATCAATCAATTAGTATATTCGTTATTGTACTCCAATACACATTGAAACAAAAACAAAATAAAGTAAATTATAAAGATGCTACAATGGACGATCTCACCACTCTAGAAGAGATTTCTTCCAGACAATCTTTTTACGCAAAGAACTTTTATTTGTAGAGAAGGGCGAATCATTATCATCACCATCATTAAAGCCCTTCACAAGTCCACTGCTGTACATAGGTGTTCCCCAAGGAATGCCACAAAGCACGGCTGTAAGCCACCTGCATCTATCGACTTCCTGCATGACTTACCTGGTCGTCACTCCATCTAGTGGAAGGACGCCCTACATTTGTCTATCGGTACGAGGCTGCCACTCGAGAACCTTTATTCCCCATAAGTTGTCGGTTCTTCGAGATATATGATCAGCCCATTACCACTTCAGCTTACTATCCCGTTGGGCTAAGTCGGTTACTCTGGTTCGATTGCGGGTACCCTCAAGTTTATTACGCAGAGAATCCCCGAGCATAGAGCGAGCGAGCTAGAGTATACAGCCAGCTGTGTAGGAACACGTCTCAGATCCATAAGTCATCACTGGCAACATACACTGGTTGTAAAATCTTGTTTTCAAGTTTTAAGGTATACCTGACGAGAAGATGTGTCGTAATCTCTCCAGAATCCGTCTATTATCCTCTCAGTCAAACTTGGATTTACCTTTCTGATGTTATATTTTTACTTATAATAAACTAAAATATACTAATTTACTTAGTCCACCTATGTTTGCAACTTGTACACACATAATACACACAATATAGCCGCATTTCCTCTTCGGCGCGCCTTGTCTGTCCTTGGAAGAATACAGCTTCTCTATGATTTCATTTCGGACACATATGATCCTTAGTGCGCGGTAAAGTAGTGACACTAACCACGTCTGGATTTATATGGGTCAATTCCTCGACTTCGTGCATTATTTTGTTAATATAGACCTTAGTCGGACTATTTTTCCCAGATAAATATACTCGTCAACAACTTTTACTCAGCTTAGTACTCCCAACAACTAACAGCATATGTGTGACATGGACGTTACATATTATGACCTTTGTCCATGTCAGGTCTTAAGATGACTTAAGACCTATCCGTTGAGGGGCATTACTGAGGTCATTGAGCATATTGCTTAGGTCCTCCAGCGATTCTACCTTAATATCGTCGGCAAATCAAGGATGAGTGATGTACTAGCCATTGTATCCTTTCCAGTCCTGTAGCTTCAAAACGTCTTATAATACAGTGGTGAAGAGTTTCGGGGATAAAACTTCAATCTATCTTACACTTCTCTGAAGCTGGATCAGTTTCATACTCTTTGAAAACAGAATAGAAAATGCGCGGATTGAACTCCGTTTTTGTAGTAATCGCGACACTTCTACATGAAATAAAAATAAATAGAATCTTATTTAGAATTGCTACTTAATTTACCTACAGTGAGAGAAAATTAGTCTGGCCCACCAGGAAGGATAAATGAAGTAGGTAAACTCACGGTTAGCAGCGGCGACGATCAGCTTCAAGTTGGCTTAACAATATCTTCGGATGTGCAAGGCTTCGGTCTTCCTTGACCAAACTCCTACGGGATTATATTGTCTATACACACAGCTGGGTCGACCCGGCACACACAATAACGCAATTACATTGATTATATTTTGGACGGTTTTGACAAGAACAGCCATTACCGATGCAGTTCGTCTTAAGTCTTGATTATATGTAGGTATCGATCGCGTCGACTTTTTTCAGACTTTTGTCGTCAGCCAACAGATGGCGCCATAAGTTTTTTTTTTGGATATTATTGGAAGGAAGGATGCGATAGAAAAGTAAGGAAGGCAAGCTAGTACATAATTCCCCCCCACTTTCTCCCTATAAAACTAAATACTTCACGAAATAGAAACTAACTTAGAATAATATGTACCTAACTAACTATAGTATTAACACTTGAATTTGAATTCCATACCTGTTAGAAAGGTATGTAAGGCAACAAAATTTAATAACTAACTATACAAGCTAAATAACAAAAAACTATAATATTAATTATGAGAAAAACCTGTCATTTTTTTGTTATAAGTATAGTTATATATTATTGATTTAAAGGTAGAGGACACAGTTTATTTACTGGACTCTTAAGGAGTCCATTAGTAGTGCGTAGGGTGGCCACGCGCACTACACCGTCTTTGCCGGGATGCATGTCTTGAACTCTACCTTAACGCCACTCTAGTGGTAGTAAATTGCTATCGACAATTAATACAATATCTCAGACATGAATATTTGCTTGTTCTCGAAACCATTTCGCGCGTTGCTGTAAGGTATGGAGATAATCGCGTTGTCAAATATACCAAAAAGACTGTGTAAGTTTTTGCAACATCTGCCAGCGGGCCCGAGGTGGAACATATTCATTAGAGAGTTCAGATTCTGGTAACGATATAAGAGGACCATGGGCCAAAAAATGGCCAGGTGTAAAAATATCGGCCTCATTAGGATCCGGAGATAAACAGCACAACGGTCGCGAGTTAAGTACGGCTTCGACTTTAGTAAGGATCGTTATGAGCTACTCGAATGTCAATACTTGTTACCCTATAACGCGTTTTATGTGAAACTTCATTGATTTTACACCGCAAATATGCCACCAAAATTACTCCCGGTAGGAGGGTTCAGTCACCAGACAATGTTTCGTTTCGCAAGACTAGACTCAAGCGAATCATTATTCTTACAAATCATTTGTTGTAGTTCGTTAAGGTAACGCCGGGCACCAATAAAGTTAGTGCCGCAGTCGGTCACTATGAAGGTACAAAGACCACGACGTGATACGAAGCGATCTAATGCCGCAAGAAGGAGGCAAGTTGATAGCTCGGTTACTGCGTCTAGATGGATAGCCTTTAGAAGCGAGCAAAATACACACACGTAGGCCTTATAAGTACGAGCGTTTCGTCTACGACTTTCCTTCACTATGAATGGACCGGCAAAGTCGATTCCTACATTTCGGAAACACCGCGTCGGTTGTACTCTTGGTGAAGGAAGGTTTCCCATTAAAGTCTGACAAGCAACCGGTTTTACCTTAAAACCTGCTATGCAATAGATAAACGCGACCGAATTAAGTTACGGATGCCAAGTATCCAATATCTACGCTGAATAATCGATTGAAGAGTACGAGAACCACAGTGTAAGTAATTGACATGAAAGTGATCTATGATCAACAAGGATAAGCGTGAAGCCTTTGGCAACAATACGGGATGTTTTACGGTTGCCGGTAGATTAGAGTGCTGTAGACGGCCCCCCACTTGCAGCAATCCCGCATCATCAATAAATGGATTCGATTTTTAACGGATTTGGTGTCTTTGACTTCATCTGTAAGATGAAGTTTTTGTTCATGTCGAACCATATAGACGATAGACTGCTCCAGCTCTGATACGCTTAGGAAATTCGTAGTTTTATAGTTTCGTTTGAACATGGCAGCTACAGCACGCAGACACAACTAGCACACGCTGGACGCGGGATAGCGTGGGTAGCGGTCTAACAGTCAATTATAAGGTCAAGCTCAGCAGAGCTAATATCCGTTTGAGATACATGAGCAGTGAGCGCAACTCGGGTACGGAATCTTGTGATACCCACTTGCACTTTACTGGCCAGGTGGAGGAATTATTGCGAGCCAATTTGCACCTGATCACCACGTACAGCATGTCGCTAGTTGTGAACCGCTAAGACCTCGACTGCAATGATCAGCAGGATTATCGTATATCGATACGTGTTGCCAGCTATCAACTGATACATCGTCGATGATTTTGCAACATGATGAAACAAAGTCTTCAGTTTATGAGGTTCCGTGTGTGATTATGATAGAACTGTGTTACTATATCAGTAAAGGCAATCACTTTACTGAGAGGGTTTATCTCGCAGTAAGTTTTGCATGTGCTTCTCACTCTCATCGTCACTTTCCTCAAGTACGCATAACATCCATATGCCTTTGAAGAGCCATCACAAAAACAATCAATTGGTAACTCTTAGCGTCATCATATGTAATTCTACGAGTCAGTTTAATTTGTTTAACATGTTGCATTTCAGCGATAAAGTTGTGCCATTGGTGCGCGACTTCAGGCGGAACAGGTTCGTCCCAACAGCTGAAGGTGCCACATGTCTTGACGCTATTTGGCTATTAGAACAACAGGAGTGAGCCAACCAATAGGGTCATAGATGCGAGCGATATTTGATAATATTGCACGCTTTGTTAAATTGGAATTGAACTCGGACAATGAACACTTAAAGATGTCTTCTACGGGTTCCACTGGATACCAAGAATTTTAAGGATATGGTTGTGATTTTCGTTACAAAAGGCCCTAGGTACTTGACAATGTTCAGATGGTAGAGCTGCAATAAACTCGGCTGAATTACTACTCCATTTACGCAGCTCAAATTGCGCACAGCTCAGTAGTTTAATAAGTTTGTCTTTGAGCTCAAGTGCCTGATTTAGAGATGGCGCTCCTGTCGTTATGTCGTCCATAAAAGTGTCATGACGTATAACGTCAGCCGCTTGAGGATACTCAGAAGCATGATCGACCGCTAATTGATGCAGAGTACGAATGGTTAAGCATGGTGACTTGTCACAGCGTATGTCACGGTATTTAATTCAAACTCACGCACGGGATCGGCTGGAGAATTTCTCCACAACACGTGTTGCCAACCTCGATCTTCCGGACGTAAATCTATATTGCGATACATTTTTGAAATATCGGAGGTGAACACTATTGCGTGAAGACGGAATTTGTCAGTACCTCAATGATATCTTGTTGAAGCTGAGGCCCAGTGTACACGATATCATTTAACGATTTTCCGTTATTCGTTCTGGCACTTGCATCAAAAACGACGCGTTGTTTTGTCATAGTACTCATAGGGCGGAGTACACAATGATGCGCAATTACAAATTTGCCTGATCCAACGTCTGCGGGTTGCATATGACTCAGATCTGAATATTCAGTCATAAAAATAAGAATAGTCCTTTTATAACTCTACTCTACTCTCAAGTGCTTTTCGAGTTTGAATAAGCGTGATTTTGCCATATCGAAAGATTCACCAGATCATCACAAGCTTCCTCAATAACAAAGGAACGACGTTTCGGTAGCGTGCTTTCGCGTATGGTTTCATGCTATGGTATGAAAATCCGGAAGTCAAAATCGGATCCGCGTCGCATTGCGGGTCGGCCCGAGTGCGACCCTCGCTTAGAGCAGCCCTGGCGGCATCGACGGTGTAGTACTTGTCGTCAAACGCAATCACGGGCTTCATATCGATAATATCGTCCGGCTTTAATTTTAACTTTATATCGTTTATTTGATTCATATAATCCAAGAATTCTTTACGAACTAAATCAATACGCTCCAAACCTAGCCTCGAATTGAGACGCAGAAGTTGTATCCGTTTGGATATTCTTCGATAAATCACTAATATTAGAATTTCTCGAAATACATATTCCCTTTGATTAGTAAGCAACTTGAGTTGTCTCTCAATTTTACTAGCGTTCGACTTTGTTTTATCTGTCATTATGTTTGAAATTATAAACAACAAAACCGTCAATTTTAAAGAAACCTATTTTTTTTTAACTAAGCAATAATGACGCTATAAATAAGTATATATTATACTACACCTATTGAAACAACGATCAGTATTGAATATGTGGAGTATAAATATTCACCTACTACCTCCGTGTTTAGGTACTACGAACGGCACATAACGTGTAATTGTAATTCATGTAATCTACAGAAATTATTCTCCTAATTATAAAATTATATATATCAAATAAATCTAATAAATTACTTCGTATTATATCGTTAAAATGGCGCAAAATAAGTACTTTACTAAGTTTTACTTGTAAAAGTATTTTTTATCTAAACTGAATTACTATGAACTGTAATTTTGGGTTTTCAGATGGATTGAACCCAAAATACAATAAATTCTCCTTGTACGGACCACTATGAAAACAGTTAGAATAGAAAATGCGCGGATTGAACTCCGTTGTTGTAGTAATGGCGACACTTCTACTTGAAATAAAATTAAAGAGAATCTTATTTAGAATTGCTACCTAATTTATCTACAGTGAGAGAAAATTAGTCTGACCCACCAGGAAGGGTAAATGAAGTAGGTAAAGTCACGGTTAGCGGCAGCGGCGATCAGCTTCAAGTTGGCTTAACAATATCTTCGGATGTTGTTAAGCCAACGAATGTTGAAAGCTTCGGTCTTCCTTGACCACACTCCTACGTGAATATATTGTCTATACACACAGCTGGGTGGACCCGGCACACACACTAACGCTTAATTACATTGATTTTATTTTGGAAGGTTTAGACAAGAACAGCCATTACCGATGCAGTTCGTCTTGAGTCTTGATTACATGTGGGTATCGATCGCGTCGACTTCTTTTTGCAGACGCTTTTGTCGTAGGCCAACAGATGCCGCCGTAAGTTTTGTATTGCATATAATTGGAAGGGAGAATGCGATAGAAAAGTAAGGAAGGCAAGCCAGTACACTCTTATTCTGTACTCGGATAGTCATCGAAGCCCTACTATATAAATACTTTAGCACTTCGATATACCGACAGTCACCTTGGCACCGCTGATGGGGCTTTACTTACACCCAAATTTAGATGGAATAAAAGGCTTTCTCATGTTCCATATATGCAAGACAAAATGACATATTTAACTTTTCGGTCTTGTATACAATTTTCCGAAGGGTATTTATGTTTTCTATGATGCTAAAGCCTTTTCGGAAACCTGATTCTTCGGAAAGCTGGAAGTCGTCGAGTCTGCGTTTGAGACGATTCGTAATGACTCTCGAACTTAATATATACATAATTAACTATACCAGGGATAAGCTATTGACGATTTAAGTCTTGTATCGTTCTTTCGAGAAATCTAAAGTATAGCTACGCTTGAACTTACTATACTCGAGCAGCAGAGTACATGTAAAACCTGGCAAATAAATATAATTTTACTATGAGAGGATGTAAAAGGTTATATCAAGTCTACTCGCTGTTTCGTATTATATATAAAATAGCTGTAAACAAGTATAAATGTCGAGTTATTTGCAAGGTTTGAAGTTTAATATGTTGAGTTTATTTGTTGATAAATCGATGTGTATTATTGCTTGATATTATTCGGTGTATTAAATACAATATGAGTGAGGATAAACGCAAAATATAATAATATATTTGATGAAATGAACTTGAAATTGACACTGATAGTAATACCAGCGAAGAAACATAATTATGACAACATTAAAATATTCTTGGAATAACTCTGTCATCCCGTGGGAAAGGATGGTTTAGTAACTTTTCCCTAACTATGCTCGCTATTACTAGAATTGCAAATGGTAAGCGCGATTGTGTAACATGAAGTAAAAACGCAATTCAATTTCTTTTATTACGTTTTTTCTGTCCAGAAATTCTCAGTAGCAGCCCGGAGTAAAGGAGTTAGTTGTATCCCCCCTGGCTCGGAAAGCATGTAAAGCTTCATTCTTTCAAAAGTATTATTAAAACTAATTTTTTTAAATGCTATTAGATAAATTACTTAACCTTTTTGTACCCTTTTCATTTTTATACCTTGATCTTTATTACAATTAGATAACAATATACACTTAAATTTTATTTATATGTACCTACAGATAAGTAACACTATCCGTAACATCCAATTTGTGAACAAAATTTCCGAAAAAATATATTGTACAGTCGTTTCCCCCTAAGATTTCCTTGAAGTACGTTCCTTAACCACCTGTCTATCAATTTTGCCGCGTATTTGATCAACTCGTCACACTACGTGACGTGCGTATAAATTGTATAGATTTCGAAAGGTAAGCTATCCTGTAAAAGTGTATTATTTATTATCACTTGGGTGAGGTTCGTATAATATATTTTAATCCGTAAGCAGCAGAAGGCGCTTTCCATAAAGGTGTACCCTTATTTCAATATATGCACACCCTCGCGACCCATGCCAGTGGTTAGTTAAAATGGACTTTGCGTTGAGGTTATTTATATATGGAAAAACTCGTCCAAATGCTATGACTTACAAAAGGCTTTGATATAATAATTCTGATTAATTGTCTTGTTTCATACAGCTATATTGTCTACGCGAATTAGCAACACACATTCACTCAATTTTATCACTAAGAGAGAAATGCCTCGTTTCCATTAAAAAGGGTCAATGGTTCTCTCCATTTACCATACGAAACACTGCAGCAATAATAACAGTGTATAGAAATACAAATAATTACTAATATTTTGTACAAAGAAATCCAATACAGATGGAGCGTAACTTTTCTAATTTTAATTGTATATGCGAAAGTCATTCAAAATGTGAAGTGGTTTACACATTTTAGAAACAATATTTTATCTTAATATGAAACATTCTAAGCCACTTAAAAACAATACTTTATAGAAATCTATGAGCTTAAAAATAAAATAATAATATATTAATAAAAATAAAAATAAAAGTAACTACATTTTCGTGAATAAAATAGTGCTAATAAAAAAAATTTTTTTTTTCGAGTCTCATTTAAAATGATGGCCATTTACATCGTTCTTCGGAAATTAGATGATTCTTGTTACTTTTTTTGTCATATCAGTGAAGAGGTCGTAATTTCAAATCACAATCGCGATTCTTTTGAACACAATGTGTGTTTGCAATGCATTTGCAATGCCGGCATTATATTTCATTTATTCATACATTTTCATTTTATTCAATTTATTTCATACTTTCAATTTATCATATTTTATACGTTATCATTCTAATTGGATGGTCTGGAACATCTCTAATAATAATTATTTTTTTACTTACTCATATTGGTTAACCATTTATTTATTTATTTATAATATTTTCGTACTCTTTGTCACAATCTTTCACGTAGACGAACTCGCGTACAGCATGTACAAGAAATGTTTCGGTACTTTATCTTTACATTATTTTCATAAAATATTATTTTACCCTTTAATTCTAATTCCATAAACTTTCAATTAAGCATATCGGTTTATCAACATAACTAGAGTTTGGGCCCAAAACATCAGCCAATTTAATATTCGATAGCCTTACATAAATTTTTTTTTATAGGAGAGGGGCAAACGAGCATGCAGCTCACCTGATGGTAAGTGACTACCGCCGCACATGAGTAGGCTCTTTCTTGAAGGTCCCTAAGTCGTATCGGTCCGGAAAATCGCTGGTGGTAAACTATTCCACAAGGAAGTTGTGCGAGGAAGAAAACATCTTCTAAATCGCACAGTGGTGGACCGCCAATCATCCAGATGGAGTGGATAGTATCGGGAGTTCTGCCGCGATGCGTACGTGAAATGTGGCGGCTGGGATTAATCCGAACAATTCCTCAGAGCACTCCCGTGGTAAATGCGAAAGAAAATGCAAAGAGATGCAACATCTTCGCAGCGCCAATGAATCGAGCCGATCGGAAAGGACTGGGTCGTCGACGATTCGAGCCGCTGCGCTGGATGCGGTCAAGTGGAATGAACTGGCACTGGGGAGCCCCAGCCCAGAGATGGGAACAGTATTCCATGTGAGGCCGAACCTGCGCCTTGTAAAGTTGCAGGCGTTGTGCCGGCATGAAATACTGTCCCGCTCTGCTGAGCACGCCAAGCTTTTAGAGGCCAATTTGGCCTCTCTTCCGTGACCGCGAAACTGCACGCCACTCGATATGTCGACGCCGAGGATTCCGATACTGGCTGAGGCAACAAGGGAGTGCCTTGAAACTGAGGAGAGATACGACAAAGGGTTCTTTTAGTGGTAAACGCGCAAACTTGTGTCTTCTGAGGATTAAACTGGACTAGATTTAGTCGCCCCAATCCGAGACTTTGTTCAGGAAAGACTCGACTTCAGACACAAGTTTGTTCCGGTACTGGCGACGTTTTCCCGAGAAATATTCGCACGGCCGGCGTATAGAGCATCACCAGTGCTATCATCCGCATAGCAATGAATGCTACCGGTTTGCAACATATCATTGATATGCAGAAGAAACAGCGTTGGTGATAGCACGCAGCCTTGTGGAACACCAGCGTTAATAAAGTAGTCGGAGCATGCACCGTCTACAACGACCTTGATGTCCGATCTGCAAGAAAGCTGGTGATCCAATTGCAATTTCTGGAAGCCCATAGGAAGGAGCTTGTAAGAAGCGCTTTGTGCCAAACCCGATCGAAAGCTCGCAATGTCCAAACCAACGGCCAATGCCTCCCCTTGGACTCTACTGCCTCCGCCCATCTATGAGTCAGGTACTCCAGAAGATCACCAGCTGATCGACCCCGACGAAAACCGTATCGGCGGTCACTAATCAGCTGGTGATCCTCAAGGTACCTCATGAGCTGGCAGTTTATAATGGATTCCATTATTTTGGAGAACAAGGGGTGATGGCGATAGGCCTGTAGTTGACGGTCTGAGCGGTCGCCTTTTTAGGGATCGGTTGACAAAAGCTGTCTTCCATGATTTCGGGACTACGCCTAGGAGTAGGAGTACGGAAAAGACGCGTTAGAACCGGTGCCAACCGGAGCACACGTCCTCAGCACAATTAGATTCTGTCAGGCTCACTCGACTTGTGGATGTCCAGGAGAAGAGTGCTTTGCGAACCGAGCGCTGTGAGAACCGAACATCCGGCATGGAGCACTCACACCGCGGATGGCCGGCGGTGTGTTCTCCCGTCATCAAGAGTCGAGTTGATGCAAAAAGTGAGCCTAAAAGGTCGGCTTTCTCTTGCGGCGTGGGCCAGTGAGTCGTCCTCCTGTGCAGAGATGGTAGTGATGGCTTACAGAAATTCCTTGAACAGCCTTGGCGAGAGACCAGAATGCACGGGTTCCCGAAGGAAGGCGAACTAGTTTCTCGCCAATTCTGCCTATGTGCTCTGACTTTGCCTTGGCAATAAGACTTTGAAGGACCTGGAGGCGAAGTTATACTTTTAAGCATGCTGGTGTTTACATCCCGAGCCGCATGAAGCCTCAGCCCAGGCCTGATAGCACTCCCTGCTTACTGCGTAATGCAGTCTTACAGGAGCGACCAAACCAGGCTGCGATCTGCTCCGATGGGTACCCAGATGATGGAATAAATAGTTCCATTCCTGTAACACCACATCAGTGACAGAGTCAGCAACAGCGCTGGGATCATCCGGCGAGAAGCAAACCCGCCCCATGGGTGATGATGCAAAGAAAGACCGCATTCCGTCCCAATCCGCCGACCTGTAATGCCAAACACGGCGGCAACCTGCAGAACGCAACCGCGAGGGAGCGTGAGTGGCACCACACCGGATCAGACAATGGTCCGAAGAGCCGAGAGGGGCATCGACGGAAACCTGATATCCGTCCGGATGAGAGGTCAGCAGAAGGTCCAACAGGAAGGTGGATGATCCTTCACATCTGGAATCCGCGTAGGCGAAGTAACCAGCTGTGTCAGACCATATGCCAAGGCAAAGTCATAAACAGATCTCCCGCATGATCGGTTATACGTGAACCAAGCCATTCGGCGTGGTGGGCGTTAAAATCGCCAAGGATCACGATCTCTGCGGATGGGACCTGTTGTAGCAAGGAATCTGTAGCCATTTGTACGTGGTCGATGAGTCGGTCTGTTTCGGCATTACCGCTATGGGACCATAGAGGCACCCGTAGACGCGCGGATGGTCGTCGCTATCTACGCGTAGCCAAAGGATGGACAGGTCCGAACCTTCAAGACTGCTGAGGCGTCGAGAACAGATGTCCTCTGACGTATACGCAAACTCCAGCCCGAGGCACAAAGGAGTGTTCCAATTTGTACCCCGGGTAGGAGAGATACGAAGTATCAGCCGGAGAGGACACCTGCGTCTCGGTCAGAAAGAGCAAAGCGGCTTCGCTGTCTCGAGATGGTAGTGGACGGCGTTTAGGTTCGAGTGAAGTCCCTGATGTTGCAGAAACCACGGATAGCGTGGCAGGGGTCGCTGGTCTTGTTGCTCAGTTTGCCCTGAGCATTTATTGTTTTGAGTGGAATTTTGCCCCCAGAACACGTGGCAGCCTGAGCACCCACGCTCAGGAGTGGAGTAGCATGGTCGTGGATGCTCAGCGAGGGATTCTCCAGGGTGCTGGTACCTCCTGGGTAGTCTAAAATTTAATTCCGCTACCATGTTGATGGGGAGAATTGGGCCTCCGGTCACCTGCACTCACCAGACGAAACGCAGAAGCAGAGCTTCCACTTCACGCCGGTATTCTGTGAGGTCGTGGTACTAAGTCGGTTCGAGCCGGCCCATACGTGCAACAGCAAAAGCTGCTGCGTGGCTCTACCACCGTTAAAAATTTTTCATTCCAATAACTAGCGAAATTATTCGCATAGTTTCTAATACTTTATCTATACATCACTTACATCATCCTACATATTATACAAAATTCACAGGTTGATTAAATAACCCTTGGGAATGAATTGGTCGCTCCAAGCAGTTTCTAAAATAAATTTTGTAAATAGTTTGTACAATCATTAATGTAAAATTTACTTTAAAAAGTCCTGCTGGGTTTCTTTAGTTCATCCCAGGACAGAGGGTTTTTGGAAGCAGTGGTAAATTAAAAATGACTTTCAATAAGAATTACATACGTGGTCAATATTAAATAAAAATATTCTATTCTAATCTATTCTATTTAAAATCCATACTATTATATTCTTTCTTTCCGATATCTATCTTCTACTATGACACATCCATACCAAAACCTCAATTCATTTAGAGCATTTGTGGCTCTTTATAAATTTTTGCACTTGATAGTTATATCTCACATAAAGGCGTCTCGCACATGATTAAGAGTATAAGCAGTACTTACATATCGATACCTCTGGGCTCAAAGGTCATAAAGGACAAAAGGCGACTTTCCAGGATAAGCAAAAAACGAAAAAAATTATTTTATTTTTACTCTAGCATTATTGTTCCTTGAGTTATTTAAATGAAACCTAGGAAGAAAGTGCTAAGAATTTATAGTATTTTTTAAGGAAGTGTTGAAAACTTACCCTAGTGTTGTATTTACCGAGATAGATTTTCTTTACGACCATAAATTTAAAAATAAATGTTTTTTACACCCAATCTATTTTGATGCACAAAACTGATCAAAATTAGAAAATAATCGACAACTGTAATAATTTTGGGTTCTTAAAGATCACCCGCTAAGGTATTCTGAAAGGATAAATTAATAAGTAAACTTAAGTATTAAATGAATTATATAATTATTTTGTACTATTGTATTTTATTTACAAATAATAATGAAATAACATACTATTAAAATAAAACGCACATTTGTGGAATCAAATTAAGATATTTTTTTGAATTGAATTGAACACAAATCTTTAAATTATAAATTAATATTTTGGTAACTAACGTTATTTTTCTTACCTTCCTTTTATCTACTCTCTTCTTTAATCATCTGTATTCAATTCTTTAATCAAAATTATTCACTATTTACTCATCTTAACAGATGATGATTTATTTACTCATCTTACTTCACACTTTCTTCATCATCCTCTTCGTCTGTTTCGTTCAAGTAGTCGTCCTGAAACCTTTCAGCTCGAGTTACAAAACCGTTTTCAGTTCCTAGAAGATTGCAATGCAGTGGACGATATGAAGAACAAGCTCGTGAAACTGTCCATGCGGTCGGAGCTAAGTTTTGTAAGACCCGCCGCAGAAGAACACAAAAACGCTCCGATCACACTCTTAATCTTTTTTTCTTTTTTTTTATAGGATAGGGTGACAAACGACACACAGTCCACCGGATGGTAAGTGGTTGCTATGACCTAGACATCTATCTATCCTCAATAAAGAATCAAAATGCAGATGCGTTTTCACCTGTGAGGACTAAGATGGAAAGCCTCGTTTCCAGTAATAAGGGTCTCCGGTTCTCTACACTCACCATACAAAACACAGCAAGCTGCTATTTTACGCTGGTTTCCTGTGAGAGCGTGGTCCTTTCCGGTCGAGCCGACCCATTCGTGCTAAAAACTACACTAATATAGCTCCAGCATGGCTCTACCATGTATAAAATCTCATCAATCTCATGGCTGTTAGAAGGAAATGAAGCTGCAGTCTTCAGTAGATTTGATAGCATACAGGCAATGGAACAGACAGATCTCCAAATGCGGCGGGACTTGCAACTTTAATAACTCATGATTGAGAAGCGATCGAGCGGAACCAGGGCTCCAAAGTCTTTGCCAGAAATCTGTCTGCCAGAAAGAGCCAACTGTCGAAGCTGAAGACCGAGGTGTGGCAGCGTCGTTTCGGGACACCTGAGATTTTGAGTGAGATTGAGAGGTTCTATGGGCAGCTGTACACATCATCGTTGGAGCCACACGCAAGTGTGAGTAACGATCCAAGAGCAAGTCTTATACGACACTATTCCAATGATATTCCAGACGTCAGTCTGAGCGAGATTAGAATGGCTCTCAGCACCTTAAAACGGCAAGGCCCCAGGCGAGGATGGAATTACAGCGGCGCTTCTGGCGGGTGGAAAACCGGTACTTGTAGTCCTTCAGAAGCTCTTTAATTCCGTCCTCCATGGTGGCACCACAGGCGTGGAGCAGAAGTGCGGTGGTCTTGTTTTTAAGATTTTTTTCTGAGCCGCGTCTACGTGCTGTTTTCGAGAGTCATTACGAATCGTCTCGCATGCAGACTCGACGACTTCAAGCCGGTTTCCGAAAAGGCTTTAGTACCTTAGACCACCTACATACCCTTCGACAAATTGTACAGAAGACCGACGAGTACAATTTTCCACTATGTCTGACGTATGTGGACTATGAAAAAGCCTTTGATTCCGTGGAAATTTGGGCGGTGCTGCAGTTCCTTCAGCGGTGCCAAATTAACTGTCGATATATCGAAGTGCTGAAGTGTTTGTACAGTAGGGCTACGATGGCTATCCGAGTACAGAACAAGAGTACGAAACCTATCCAACTGCAGAGAGGTGTACAGCGTGACGTTATATCCCCGAAACTCTTCACCGCTGCATTGGAAGACGTTTTCAAGTTACTGGACTGGAAAGGATACGGTATTAACATCAAAGGCGAGTACATCACTCACTTTTGATGTGCCGACAATATAGTTCTTATGGCAGAATCGCTGGAGGACCTAAGAACGATGCTCAATGACCTCAATAGTGTCTCCCAACGGATAGGTCTTAAGATGAAAATGGAAAAACAAAGATCATGTTTAATGTCCATATCAAACCTATGCCGGCAGTTGTTGGGAGCACTAAGCTCGAATTGTTGACGAGTATGTTTACCTGGAACAAATAGTACGACTAGGTAAGTCCAACTTCGACCGAGAGGTCAATCGACGGATTCAACTCGGTTTGGCAGTGTTCGGGAAATTACGGCACATCTTCTCGTCAGGTATACCTCAAAACTTGAAAACTAGACTGTAAAATCAGTGCGTCTTGCCAGTGATGACCTATGGAACTGTGACGTGGTCCTTCACTGCAGGCCGGATAAGGAAGCTCAAGGTCGCTCAGCGAGCTATGGAAAGGACTATGCTCGGAGTTTCTCTGCGTGATATACTTAGAAACAAGGATATCCGCAGTAGAACCATAGTGACTGACATAGCCCAACTGATTAGTAAGCTGAAGTGGCAATGGGCCGGCCATATAGCTCGAGGAACCGATAACCGATGGGGAAAAAAGGTTCTCGGTGGCGGCCTGTACCGGCGGACGAAGGGGGCATCCCCCACTTGATGGAGTGACGACCTGGTAAGACATGCAAGTGGCTCAGGACCGTGCTGTGGCATTCCTTGGGGAGGCTTATGTTCAGCAGTGATGAATGATGAGTCGTCTCGCGTAGCTCAGAAATGCAAGGAAGTTCCCTGTATTCGTTATCTCATATAAATCTTTTAGGTATTGTTTCATTTTCACATAGACTTATTAGATCTATTTAGCAGCAGCTATTGCTAATCTACTATTCTACTATTGTATAGCTGCTTCACTGCATCTATACCAATCACTGGTTCATTTTGAATCTGGCTTTTTTTCCCTTTTGAGGTTCCCTTCCCCTTTCCTTTTCCTTTTCCTCTTCCTTTCCTATGGTTCTATGAAGTATTTGACAAACATTTGGTCGTTATGCTTTTTTTGAATGTGGCTACTCTGATGTTTTTGAATTTAATATTTTGTAATATCATTGGCGTGAATGTATTTGTAGCTAATTGATCAAAATTTTAAAAAATCTGAATATTCCATGACACTAACTTTGTAAGGTCTCGGTCTTTGCGAGCTGTTTGAAAATATGCAGACCACAGGACTCCAAACAATAATTTTTCGCACTTCCTTTCGACAACAATATGAACTGTATCGACAGCATGTATGTATGGCCCGGTAGTAAATAGTTAATTTGAATTATCTCAAATCAGTTGCTGATTTAAGAAATGGTTCACAACAGCCAATACTTTTGATTTTTGTTCTGGCCACAAACGAATCGCAGTACATCAGCAGATATTTTACGCCCATTTGTCCTTTTCTCGAGATATTTCATTAAGCAAGTTGCAATTTCGTTGCTTCCTCTCCTATCATCATATTCCCCCACGTATAACAATGAACATCCTGCGTGCGACTATCGTAAATGGTGAAATTAAACACCGAAAATTTTCTAGAATAGTACAATATCATACTTTGTCCATGTGGCGTGTTCATGACTTTTTGAAGTCAAAACTGCAGGTAATAGTTTCATTGTTGGGTGCATTAAAGGTCAGTACAATATTTTAAATACATTTTATATAAGTTATATATAATATGCTTTTCATTTCCTGAGGTAGATAAGTTCTATTGGATTTTTTCTATTTTAATGCGATGGGACTGCTGGCAGCTTCTCAATAAAGTTATTTGCAAACACTTTTGCTTCTTCTGAATATTTTTAGGTGCGTTAGGTTTTCGTATTTATCGTCGTACTTCTAGAATACTAGTAATTTTATCCCAGCCCATACAGAAGGTCGAGTCTATTAGCTATGCGTTGCTCTCGACTTTCTTTTCTGTACCATGAGAAACTGACTAGTGATTTAGCGCACCACCAGCTCAGCCGTTACCAGCCCATACCTACTATAGTAGGTATGGGCGGTAGTTATAGTAGGTATGGTATCTATGGGCTGTGCGCAGAATGGATGTGCGCGGGACTAGGAAAATATTTGAATATAGGTAATTTATAACGAGTATTATTTATAATTAGGTAGGGTTAGAAGTTTGTGTACAGAAATCAAATTCAATAAGACAAAATGGTTATAATACATTTCACAAAATTGTTAGTTTATAGTTTTGTGTAAAGGATTTAATTTTATTAAGTTAGGTAGGTAGTCAAGTTAAACGAAATTAGTTGTTATTTGAATATTCTAGGATTTATGGGACAAAATAGGAAAGAAAAAAAGCATAATAAAAATGAAACTAGGTAGTAAAGGACACTTGTATTTTTTTATTTGAAAATATAAGGATGTACAGAACAATTTGCAAAGACGATGTCTTTTACATGCAAATTTTTGAGGTGACTTATATTAACCACATAAGGTTGTATAAGACAATTGATAATTTATGTGTTTTACGCCCAATAGTTGTGTTATAGTTTGCTTTACTACCAAAATGAGTACACTCTGGAAACTAAGTGTTATTTACATCCATATTTTCACGATAAAACGTTGTTCAACGTGTCAAATTATGTGGGTCGTAAAGGCATTTTTTTTGCGAATTTCGTAAAACGAAATAAAGAGATCGATAAAGAATTAAAAACTGAGTAAAAGAGTGTCAAGAAGTCATTTTCGCCCAAATGTCCTTTCCGACATTTGAGCCCAGAGGTATCGATATTATATTCTACTATTTTCTCTTACTATTTATTTTTCATCCTTATAAATGAACCAACATTCTTATAGAACCCAAAAAAATAACCTAACCACGATTACGCATCGGTTAATCTAGCCGATTACAAATAGTTAAGCTAATATTTTACTGTCCTTTCCAAATACAAACACTCAATACCATCCAAACATATTTAAACACAACCTTAATGTCATCAAATCTATCATTACTATCATTCTGATATATTGCGTCATACAGTTTTCCTTCTAAAATTCAACTTAACCCTTTTAGTCTATCCTTTCTTTTACTCTTTTTTGCAAACAGATTATACTTTTAAGACACAAACAATATTTTTCTTTGCTATATAAACTCTTTGTTTTGACATCATTAATCCTATTTCGTCTTTTGTAATTAAATAAGTTGTTTATTTGTCTTAGCTTTCTAAGCTTCAATAGTCCATAAGTCATTAGAGCCATTACCTAAACTCGATAATCAAATTATCTCACAAAAGTTTCGAACTACTTTACAATTTTGTATTACAAAATAATAGTTCATTTTATCGAGCCTTTCTTTTTTTATATATTAAAATACATTCTAATCGTAGACAGAGTAAATGAGAAAGTATAAAACAGTATTTTGATGGTAACAACAGTGGTATACATATTATTGCATTGCATCATTCTGTACTCGTAAACCTTCAGTATCATACTCGTATTAGTGTAAGATTCCGTTGCCTTAAATGTAAAAGATCACGTCAACATTGTTTAGAATTTGATGCGCAATATGTATACAAAGAAAACATGATATTACATTTCGCTGAATTCTTAAATAGGTAATATATTATATATATTAAATACTTACAATAGTAAAATATTATATATAAAGTTAAAAATTTAAATATAAAATTTAAATTATCAGTGCGTACATTATAAATAATTTTTAAAAATAACTTGTAACCTTCTGTGTATTTCTTAATATTTAATACAAATAAATAAGAGCTGTTGCACGTGAATCTATAAATTGTACAAATAGTGCTACTTTTAATCTGCAAATTATTTCAAGGATTTATAAATTTAAAAATAAATGTTTACAATCTTTTTTCCAATTTTCAATTTTCCAATTCAATCTTTTACAAAAATTATTAAAGTTATTTTTTATCTCATAGGAATATAAAATCCTTTTTTTTTCAATAAATATGTCATTATGTTAAATATTTTGAACCAAATCAGTCATAGAATTAGATTAGATAGATTAATGGTGACGGGGATAGTGCACGCAATTGAGGGAGAGCGGGAGGTGCTCTTCAAACTAGGTAAGATACATCATTTTATTTTATCTAGCGGATGTACGCAAAGTAACCCATGGACATCAGAAACAAAATACATTTGCGTTATCACCCCTGAGAACTAGGATGGAATACCTCGTTTCCAGTATAAAGAGTTTCCGGTTCTCTACTCTCACCATACGAAACATAGCAGAATTAAGCTGCTATTTCACGCTGGTATTTCTCAAAGAGGGTGATTCTTCTCCGGGCGAGCTGATCAATTCGTGCTACAACCATAATATCACTGATGTGTTTCTCTCCACGCTGTTATACCTGATAGTAAAAGCGATTGCAGCCCATGGCCATCTGCAACAACCATAAAATAAAAGGCTCCAGAAGCGTCATCTTCGGTGACCGACCGTCGTTTTAAGCAGACGTGTAAAACGAATTACTTCAAAAATATAATTTTACGAATTAAGTGCCTCATTAAAATGAATCTTAACGAATAGATCAAAGCGTTAATTTGGATTGTGCAGTGCATTCACATACGACTATTCTGAACAAGTTCGCAGTGGCTTGCCCGCTCTTTCACCGCCTCCGGTAAAAGAGACGATCTCTTATTTGATTGATCTCGCTCTGAGCAACAACCCTTTTACTGGAAAGAGGCATTCTATCTTAGTCCTCACGGCTGACAACGCATCTGCATTTAATTCGCAAACGAAGATAGATGTAGATGTCTATGGGCCACAGCAACCACTTAACATCAGGTGGACTGTGTGCTCGTTTGCCACCCTTATTCTATAAAAAAAGCAACTCCGCGTGATCAGCTCACTTAACGGTAACTAAGATTGAGTTTCCAACCATTAGCGCAAAGCGGGAACTCCATGAGCGGCAGCGATTCTGCGCTTGAGATGTGAGGTATTTCCCGGGATCAAGAAAACATAACACAAAGAAAAAGAAAAGAACGTGATAATGATCTTTCTGCGTTTTATATAGAAGAGTTGAATAGACTGCGTAGTGAAATACAGTCTTTTTCCAAAATTTTAGTGCTTCACAAAATCAAAATAATAACAAAATTTCTCAAGAAATGACAGAAATTAAACAAAAATCCAAGAAATAAAAAATGCGACGGAAAGTTTAATTACTGAACACCATAGTTTAAGAAATGAATTGGAAAATATGAGACGGCAAAACTCGACTATCCAAGAAAAAATGATCCAACTCGAGAGTGATTCTAATTCATATAAAAATACTACCATCCCATTTCCTTTGGTAAATTCACTGCCGCTTAGTTACGAGACCATCACCCTGGAAATACAAGATCGGTGCAACTGGCAGAAAAATATCATAATTGCGGGTATACCTGAATTGAATGATAAAAATTCTAAAAATAGACACGAACACGATATGCAGCAGGTTTCTAAAATAATTACGAGTATCTATGAAAACTGCCCAAATTCGAAAATAGTTTTCCAATTAGTTAAACATATTTCAGGTAAAAATCGAAATATAAAGGTATGTTTTGATTCTTAGGACACTACAAACTATATATTACGTAACCGTACATTAACAAACGCTAAAATATACGTATGAAAAGTATAGAAAATAAGTATGACGCAATAAATTATGATAATTTCTACAAGGATATGGCTGAAAATAATCTTCAAATGATAGATCACGACTGTAATTAATTGGAAAGTTTCATTAAAGACAATATTAAAACCATAAAACTATTAAATACAAAATCTACCCCAAGACGATTGCATAAAGAAACAGACATAAAACGAAATTACGAACCGTAATATGCTGTGGAAAAATATAAAACAAGATACTAATAATATTGAATTAAAGAATGAGTTTAATAATGTGAGAAATAAAGTTACATGTATTATTAGAGACACTAAAGAAAAAATTTAATATACTGCTTTTGTTAAATACTACAACAAACCTAAAAAAATGTGGGACCTTATTTACAATTTTACATTAAACAAAATAAAAAAATGATTGTGCTCCCCCTAAACTTATAGTTAACAGTAAATCCATTAATGATGGAACAGAAGTATGTGAAACTTTTAATAGCTACTTTTCTTCAATGGGTACAATTTTAGCAAACGTTATGCCGCAAAAATATCATAATTTAATAGCAGATGTTAACCATACAAACTCTTACATGCACACATGCTTCTCAGAATTTAAAAATGTACAAAAGATGAAATATAAACAATAATCAAAAACTTAAACAATAATGCAAGTTCAGGTATAGATGTTATAACGTCCAAAGTAACAAAGTGTGTTAATGACTTAATAAGTGATAATTTATGTTTATGTAATATGAGAGATGGTGTATTTACAGGTGTATTTCCAGATAGCCTGAAGGTAGCTAAAGTTACCCCTATTCACAAAGCTGGCTTAGGGTCAGATTATCAGAACTATCGCCCCATATCGGTTTTAACCGTATTTTTAAAAGTATTTGAGCGGATTTTATACGTACGTTTAAATAATTATCTAACATAATAACATTTTCTTTATAAAGGCCAGTACGGCTTTCGCGCCAGATCAAATACTCTTTCGGCTACAATCGATCTAATTACCAAAATAAAAGCTAATATTGACCAAAAGAAGATAGTTATTTATTCATTGATTTGAAAAAGGCATTCGACACCGTCTCACACTCTATCTTGCTCAGTAAATTACAAAACACTGGTGTATCCGGATCAGCTTTAAAGGTTCTTGAATCTTACCTAAAAAGTAGACAACAAATAGTGAAAATCGAAAATTTTAAAAGTCATCCATGTGACATTACTTGTAATATTCCGGAGGGATCCATCCTTGGCCCTCTGTTATTTTTAATCTACATAAATGACATCGGCAACCTTATTGATGGGAGAAGCATCTTTATACGCTGATGATACTTGTTTATTTTATTTGGAGATTCAATCCAAGAGTTTATATAAACTGAATAAATGGTTTCAGTTCAATTTGCTCACTATAAACGTTACTAAAACTTCTTACCTTTTACTGCGAAAAACAAAAATATCCTAAATTAGATTCCTTAACAATAAATAACAAAGAACTTAAACAGTCAGAATCAGAAAAATATCTTTGTTTAGTTTTGGATTCTAAATTAACATGGCGAGCTCATTTAGATTACCTGCAGTCAAAAATAACATCATTGACAGGAGCTTTGCAGATCTACACGTTGTATACCTTATAAAGTCCGAACTATTATTTATAATTCACTAGCTAAGGCATTACTAGAACATTTAATAGAGATATGGGAAGTGTATCTAAAACTAATATAAAGGATCTTCAAATATCCCTGAAAAATTGTTAAAAGTTTTATTCCAACTTGACTACCGCTTCCAACTAAAGAACTCTATAAGAAAACTAACTCATTATCCATAAGTCAATTATACAAATACAAAACGTGCATACTAGTCAGAAATTTTTTCGCAGATTCCATACACACACAAATTAATTTTAAAACTAAATTACATAAACACTGTACACGAAACAAACATAAACAGCAATTACCAAAAGATAAGACTAAAACCTGGTTCGAAAATTCAGTTTGAGGGAGCGCTACTGTCCTACGCTATAGCCTACCGAACGAGGTGTATCATAGAAAATATTTTCCAAAATTTAAAGATAAATTAAAAAAAACATTGTCAAATATTAATTTAAAGACATTGTTTTTTTTAAATTTAGTTATATTTATGTAAATTTATTCATTTAAGTCACCGTATGTATTATTTTAAGTATCGTGTAAGTGAATTTTTGTTCTTTTTTGAGATAATAAACTTTTTAAACCTAAACCTAAGCGTTGTCACCTCTCAGGACTAAGATGGAATCCCTCACAGCTTGTAAACATACTGGCTCTTATACCCTTCAGACAAGAACACAACATTGTTCGCACTGCTTTTTGGCGGCAAAGTAAGACGGTGAGCAACTGCAGTATTTTATTAAGTATTTTGTGATTATATATGAATCAAGAGGATTATATAGTGAGTATATGTTTTAAATGTAATTAGAAAGACGCTACCACATCTTCTATTTCCATTCATTCCAGTCATTTCTTACGATGCCCACTGGATGATATGGGATAGAGGATTCTTTAACGCTGCCAATAATTACGGCAATAATGTCCTCTAGACCGAATTTTGGTCACGGCGTCCAGTCTCAACGGAGACAATCCATCTGCGGGGAACTGGATTATAGTGCACGACTGTGTACGCAAATACAGGTGCACTCTCTATTTCCTCACTCTCAAAGTCCGATAAGACTGCAATCCGGCACGACCGGGGAAGCGCGGGACCAACGGCTTTACATGCTTTCCAAGGTACGGGGATAAAACACCGTCATCTTCCTGACTCTGGGCTGCTACTGAGAATGTCTTTACATAAAAACCCAATACTAATTTTGACCCACCGGTATGGAATATTCGATCTCGGGACCACTTGACTACTCCAAGCACTGTACACTATATATGGATGATAATAACCCTTGGAAATCAGGTGATCGCTACCAACCTATTTCTAATTGGATTTATATACTTAATTAACCATACAACTATTCATAATTACAAGCTTTCTTTTAAATTCCCGCTGGGTTTCTTGCTGATCCATTGAAGTTCTTTCCAATAGGATCTATATTAATAATTAAAATTCTATTTCTATTCCACTTAAAATGTGTATATTATGTACAATTTAAGAAGTAATGACAAGTTTGACAAGTGCTTATTATATGTGGGTACATAATTATTTGTAGTTTATAATATATATAATATAGTTTATATATAGCACCTGCTTAGGTTTTCTTCTTTACTAACTCGTTTACTGGTAGAGAATGCCCAAAAGTAGTCCGCCACTTGTACGCTTTAAATGCAATAAAGATTTTAAACAAATAACGAAAGCTGACCTGACTTCATACAGCTTATTTGAATAAATACGCAATCATTTAAGTCCATAAAACTTGTTTAGTGATCCTTTACATAAAGACTCGATAAAATAATTTACACGGCGAATATCTGAAAAAGCTCCGTTAAACTAATGACGTTCGAAAAGGGTTGTTTGCATTCGCTACGTTCGTTAACCCCAGACATGTTGCGGAGGTAACGCGCCCTGTCACGGCAATAAATCAATACACCCGGTGAGATTTTGCGGAAATTCAGGTAAAAGGAAAAGCTTTTGGATGATCGCTAAATTATTTTATTTGTTCTATACAAGGAGGTTTACCGTGTAGTGGCGAATATCTACTACCCCATATCATACCGTGGGTGTAGTAAGAGGTGACAGAGGAAAACAAATCAGGCAGCAGTGACCTCCTAATAACGACTAAAAATAAAAATACTGCGGTTGCCAACCCGCTTGCCAAGCGTAGTAAATATGAAAATATCCCACCTATAAGGCAAAGTATGGGGGAGGCCGATGTTTAGCAGTGGACTTGTGAAGGGCTGTAATGATGATGATGATACAAGGACATGCCGGTATTTGGACATTTTATGGACCAAGTGATTAATCAGGGCACTATTTATAATAACAGGGTAATATGAATAGTGACAAGTGAAATCGACTACATAATTAATACTGATATTAACTTCATTATTTATTACAGTCTCTGGTCATAACCTAACCTAATCTATATTTTTTATAACTCTTCTCAGTAAGTAACGTACTTTATTCATAAAGCTTGGTAAATTTAGTCATATTACTTAAGTTTTTAATTTGTTTTTTACTTAGTATGTTACTTTTATATTTGTATAACTATATTGTGTTTTCCTAGTTAACATTGTGTCATCACATCCATCGTCCTAAACTCTTAAAAGCCCACCGCTGAACAAAGGCCTACCTCATAGATTGCCTCATACTACGCGTAGACGATTAGAATTCAGCATAGTAGTATAATATTTAGAGATATAAATCTAAAAGTGAGGTTCAAAATTAAAATTTTCGACCTAATTTGTCTTATATTTCGTGGAATCATTTGTTGATGGAAAGATCTGTGTCGTGTAGTTAATAGCTTCGGTTAATATTTAAGGCTTCACATCCTTACAATTATCGTCAGCGTTATCATCAATATCCGTAGTTTCTCTATTACGGACTTATAATATAAATTTACAATCTTAATGTCTCAATTACCAATTCACCATAATGCGTTTTCCTAGTACTGATGATGCTATTTCTCTAGTGCCACAGTTTTCCGTAGGCAGCGATCATTCATTATGATGAGTCGCATGTTTGCCCCCTCTTTTATTAAAGAAATAGAAGAAATATACTGAGAAAGTGAACATGGAAATTATATATCCTTAATCTAGGAAATACTAATTATTATAGGAATTGGACCTGATTGAAAATAATAAAGGATTTAGAAGTATAATCTTACGATATTAAAAAAAGTTAAATAAAAGGTTAGCCGAAATTATTTCCACTTAAATTTCTTTAATATGTTTTGGAACAGTGAAATCTTAACTCCCCAAACAGCCGAAGGTCCTACAAAAGTGAAATAATTAAATATTTGTTAGTCTCAAGTTCCGAGGGGCTTGAAATAATAGACCATAGAGTAACTTTATTATAGTATAGACCAGAGGTTCCCAATCTTTTTCAGTTCGCGGCGAACTTACAAGTTTAGAATTTTGTCTCGGCGTCCTATCTAGTCGAAATAGGGCACAATGATACTAGGTCACAAAAATTAAATCATCCACAATATGAAGCTGAGTTTTCTTATTTATATAATAGGTCGGAAAAATTTTTTTTCGTATTTTGTTTGTATAAAATTGTAGACAAATCTCTTTGGTTGTACTGTTTGTATCTGGCTGGTTTTAATATCAATACACATAGGACATTAAGACAAAGAAAAATAAAAAGTAAAAAACAATTTCCCGCCATTTTCAAATGTTTGTCTGTCCGCCAAAATAATTAAATCTAACGAAGAAATTCGATACATTCTGAAGTTTTACGTAGGACACTCAATAAGTTTTAAGATATACAAAAATTATTCTAGATACTATTAATATTTACATCTTTTCAAAATATTCTCATGCCTATACAAAGTTCCATTCGCCTAAACCAACTCTAAAAACACTTTTGCCAGTCTTGATCTGATAGGTCGGAAATCGCTTCATCGTAGGCAGACACGGCTTCTTCGGCGCTTGAAAAAAAATTGCCTTTTATTTTTTCTTTGACTCTTGGGAACAAAAAGAAATCACAAGGAGCTAAGTCAGGGCTGTAGGGCGGGTGACTTAGAGTTCCAACACCAAATTTCTCAATAAATGCTTTTGTTCTAAGGGAGATATGTGAAGAGGCGTTATCGTGATGCAGCATGATTCCCCGAAACTTTGGTCTTCTCTCCTGCACAGCTTGAAAATCTTTGAGTAATGCAACTGTAGTATACCATTCAGAGTGGACCGACCTACAATTTTCCAGCATTGACGTCGACAAATGTCCGCTACGCGAAAAAAACTAGCCACCATTTTTTGCCGACGTTGCGAGGTTTGCAGTTTGTCGGTAGCTGTCCTTCTGAGTAGACCCACCGACGATTGCCTTTTATTTTCCGGATCATATTGATAGATCCATGTCTCGTTACTAGTAACGGTTTCTGAAACACGCCTAGATGCCCTGTTTTCAAAACGAGACGCATTTCAACCAACCACGAGTCTGTTTTTCGCTTTCGGAGAGCAAACGACGGATCCATCGATAAACAAAGCTTCCTCACTCCAAGATGTTGATGTAGAATGGTATGAATGCTCACCGAACAAATGCCTATAATCTTTTCGATGTCCGTATATGTGATTCGTGGGTCTTCTCGCCCCAACATTTCAGTAGTTCATACATTTTCTGCCGTAACTGCTGTGTGCCACGGTTCTTTGGTCATCTTTAAGATTAATTTTACCCCTTTTGAATTCAACAAACCACCTAAAAATTGTTGCGCGTGATGGATCTGAGTCTCCTAATGCTGATTGTAACCGTTGTAAACTTAATTGTTCGGTTAAATCAAATTTAAAATCATAATATATCATAGCGCGCAAATGTTCACTTCGAGCAGCATACAGATTAATGCACTTAAGTTAGATTGATGCAAGCTCAAGTAGTACATTGAAAAATTAAGGATAGAGAGATGTCCAACATATTTTGATGCTATGAGTCCGGATTGAAGCAATTAGAAAATTATGTTTTGGTAGTGATAAGGAGTTTTTACATTGTCATCTTGAACAGTAATTTGACTTATTCAATATTGGAAGAATCCAAAATGCCAGTCGATTTGGCAGGCTAGGTTCTGTGTAAGGAATAAGTGTGATTTTATTGTAATTTTATAGAGCTAGTGTAGTTACTGGCTGTGAAGCATTCTATCTTATAAACAACAGGGGCAAACAAATGCGGCTCACCTGATGGTTAGTGACTATGTTAGTCCTCCGAGGTGACAACGCATTGGTAGCTATCTTCGTCTGGGTTTGGCTGCAAAGTGCTACTACACTAGCCACTTTCACAATCAGGTGTACATAAGTTCGTTTGTCACTTCAGTTGCTTTTTTTTTCGTTGCCTTCTCTGAATACTGAGATGAAATGCCAGAAAAACTGTAAATATATTGGCTTTCTGCTGCTGCTTGGCGTCAGAAAAAGTTAAAGAGTACCACTCCTTTAATTTTTTCCTACCCAGATGGACCACTAGGCAGAGAAGGAGTCGTATCACTTGGTAGTAAATTAGCATTTGAATGTTCAAAGTTTGTAAATACAGCACACTTCTTTTGCAATTAACTATCGAGATAATTACATACTCCATTAATTTAACGTGTAAAGGATAACCAATTATATTGATTACGGTAAATTATGTTTTCATGTTAAAATAAACTAATCTGTTAGTTAAATATATATTAATGACTGTAATGTAATTGATGTGCTTCAACTATCGATAGTCCTAATTGATGAGAGCAAATTATGACCGTAAATGTATAAACGCTAATATATAATTAAATATGGATCCAAAATAATCTATGTAAATTTTATGACAAAAGCTATTACATTTTAAAGTTTAATCCACTTCAATAGACATAAAATAAATTTTTGATTTTTTTTTTTATTGTTTGACTAAAATATAGTCAGTTTTATAAATTAAGGGTGACGAACGAGCATTCAGTCCACCTGATGGTAAGTGGATACTATGGTCCATAGAAATTTACATTTCTCCCCAATTTAGAACCGTTAACCTTCACACATACTTTTTTTCTCGTAATGATGCCTCGTTTAGAGGCGAAAGACGAGTCGTAATGTCGACGGTAGTCTATATTTCCTAGTCTATTGGTATAGCGGGTAGTAAGCGGTTGCCCTTAAAACTACACACCATTTCATTTTTAACGCGGATTTCCTGCATGACTTACACGGTGGTCACTCGGTCTAGTGAGAGAACACCGAATTTCGGTAATGGCGGCCAGCCTCAACGCAGAC
The DNA here is from genome assembly GCA_029286625.1 of Parnassius orleans. Lineage (NCBI taxonomy): Eukaryota > Metazoa > Arthropoda > Insecta > Lepidoptera > Papilionidae > Parnassius > Parnassius orleans. The sequence continues at coordinate 182,451 of JAGSMP010000461.1, read as the reverse complement.
TAGCCATCGGCGCAGGACATGATTATAGTGGCGAAGGGACGGTATACCGACACGACCGGAGAGCGATCAGGTGCAAAATCAACGGCGTTATGTGCTTTCCAAGGCACGGGGGTGAGACACTGCCAACTACCTAACTCCGGGCAGCTACTGAAAATTTCGTGACAGAAAAACTCATAAACTGAATTTTTTTGGCCCAACACGGGATTTGAACCCTAAACTCATGATCAGCAGTCGCGTTTACAACCAATAGACCAACGAGGCAGTCAGGAGTAAGAGTCAAATAAAATAATTTCTTCATAATTTTAGTCTATTACTTTTGCATATTGGCATCGTTACAAGTACAAGAAGACATTCACAACTGAAGTGTACATGTTGTGGTCCAAGTAATTAATAGGGCATTATTCATAATGTTCAGACAGTTTGAAAAATTGCTAATATGAGTAGGCAATATGATAAAAACTATTGAAATAATTAAACTGACCTCAATATAATATGAAGTCTGTTACTTATTGAGCAGAGTAATGAAAAGTTTAGATTATTATTTAAATCAGTATTAATTACGTAGCCCGATCGGACTTGTCTTGATTCTTATTGCCTGTGCATTATAAATAGTGCCTTGATTAATCAATTGATCCATAATATAGTATATTAATTAAATCCTTAAAATATATGACAAGTGTTTATTCTAAACTCTAGCACGGGGGCACGTTCACGTCGAGGGCAGGCTTCAATTACAAATGATAAATAAAGATGAGTCTCTAACGGAGCCGACTAATTCGTTTTTTTGAAGATGGATTGAAGCTACAAGCATACGAAGATATAGTTAAACGTAATTATGCATTGAAACTGTACGAGTATTATGATATTTGAAGAGAACGGCTACAGAGAGACTAATGGACTGTATATTTTAATTTTACAGGATAAGGGTGACAAACGAGCACATAGTTCTATAAAAATGATTTTAAATGATTTCTATAAAAAAGTTCACTTTATTGTACGTGAATATTGTGGCCCATAGAGACACCTACATTTATTTTCAATTATGAATCAAAAAGTAAGTGCGTTATCATTCCTGAGGGATGAGATAGAGTGCCTCTTTACCAGTAAAAAGGTTCTCCCGTTCTCAACACTCGCCATAAGAAATACAGCTTCATCAAGCTACTATTTTACGCAGGTATTCTGTGAGAAATATGACACACAAAAAATTCTGTGAGAGAGTATGCAGCCAATAAATATTTTGGTTTTTATTTAGTGGCAAAATGGGTGTATCTACATGACAAATAGAATTGATCATCAAGACTTTGTGGTGACAATCCAGAAAACAGTCCACAGTCAAAATGCAGATGTGTTATCACCCTCGAGGAATAAGATGGAACGCCTCGTTTCCAGCAAAAGGGTCTCCGGTTTTCAACATTCACCATACGAAACACAGCAGCATGCTGCAGCTGCTATTTTACGATAGTATTCTGTGAGAGCGTAGTCCTTCCTCGGTCGAGCTGACGCAATCGTGCTACAACCATAATATATCTGCAGCGTGGCTGTGCCACGTGTAATATAATTTACTGATGTAGATGATTTCTTCTTATGTTATTTTTTTCAAATTCTACCGAAGTGCTACATCATGCTTTCATGTCACATGCATTTGATTCTTTATTGAAGGTAGATGTAGATGTCTATGGGTCACAGCAACCACTTACCATCAGGTGGATTGTGTGCTCGTTTGTCACCTATCCTATATTAAAAAAAACGTTTGGTGGATGAAAGTATAAATGACAACGTTAAAGCCTTCGCATCTTATGAGTATTCACATGTGTACACCGGAAAGAGGGGATGATAGAAGCACAATAGCTTTCTTAATTATTATGGATAAAAGAATTAAGAGCGCAGTGGTAGTTATAAGGGTTTACCGGGGATCCAACGTAGGGACGGATCATAACTTGGTCTCATACCAAATTGATGGTCTATTCAGACGTTGGCGGCATCGGACATCTGTGTTGTATCTTCTATCGCATATCTCACGAGAAGTGTTAAGACGAATTTTTCGGATTAATTTCAGCAGCTATGTTTCACCATCGTATACTGCGACAGAACTTGAAATTCCATCCTCATCATCGCAATAATTGGCTAATAAATACAGGCTACGCACCTGTAATTCCCTCGATGTTGCAGATTATGGGCGTCGGTGATCACTTACCATCAGGTAAGATATATGCCCACTTGCCTCCTCTTCCATTAAAAATACTCTTCTATATTATATTTACTTTATTTAAATGAAAAGTTTTAACGGTATATACAATATGCAAAATTTCAACGCATAAAGTGCCGATTCGTACCCCGTCGAGCTTCCGGATGGAGCTTTCATTTTAAACCTCAGGCTCTCTGGCGTGGATTTTACACGAAAATTGGATTAAATAACGTTGTACTCTCTACTACCTGAAATATTTATTTTACGTGGAATAAAACTGTGGTTCAAATTTTTCTAGTTAAAATTTCCTATTGTTTTTATTATTTAGCAATCATCATCACCATCCTTACAGCCCTACGCAAGTGCCGAATATAAGTTTCCCCAAGGAATGCCACAAAAATGTCACAGTCCTAAGCCATATACTTCTATCGACTTCATGCGTATCTTATCAGGTCATCACTTTTTCTAGTGAGGGCCGCCCTGCACTTTGCTCACTGGTACGAGTCTGCATCTTGAGAAACTTTCTTCCTTACTGTGACTTTTTGCGCCAGATCAGCGAAGGGAAGCAGCGTCATCTAAATAGTAAATATTTAAAAACTTTATCAAATTTAAAAGGGACCAACTTTGAGTGTAGCCTATTCATTTAAAAAGATCATTTAAATCATGTGCATCGAAGAGTTATGTGTGTATATGTTATGTGGAAGATTTTATTGTAAAGAAGTAAGCTTCTTTAAAGTCGGTTATTACTTTTTATTAAAAGCTTAATTCTGACTCTTTTGAGTGAACTAAGGAATATCGTTCCGAAAATGTCATAAGAAGCGACAAAGGTAAACAAACCGGATGGCCAGCAGCGTCCTACTAAGGCAATCTACGGGGGAGGCCGATATTCAGCAGTTAACTTGATAGGCTTTAATGATGAAGAAATATCACTAGCTCAAGGGCGCAACTGTTAGAACAATAACTGTTTAGACATATCGTCTAAACAGTTACATTAAAAACTAAATGTTCGAATGCATGGAACTTTGATATCAAAGCTTTGTATCACTCATTTTAGTTGGTGCCTTAAGTTCTTATACGGTTATGTTTGTTTGTAACAAGCTTAAATGGTAATATTCAGTGGACCTTACGTTGAAAGTGATTTTTAAATAACATTTACATATTCGAATAAATTGTAAATATACGGTGCAAACTCGCGGCTTATGCTGAGACGGTCCCTTCCACCACTTCATCATAGCACACGACTTTTGTGTTTAGTGAGTGTGTTTATTGTCATTAAAATGTGTCATGTGTCTAGATGTAACTGTTGGAATAAATGTTTTCATATGTTTTATGTCTATATATAAATACTGTACGTCGTAAGAGAAACCATCACCATGGAGAAATATTTTTCTTCAAATGTTATACATAGGACCGTACTATTAATTTAGTATTTAATAAAATAAGAATCATTACAATCGGTGCAAAATTCACGAAGATATTGCATAACATACTCGTACGTACAATAAAAGTCGAAAACCAATATTATACCTTTTTTTTAAATCTAATAAAAACGAATTAATAAAATTCCAAGATTCAATTTAATAAATAGAGGTAAAGCCCTAGTGTGGGATGCTACTTGCGTGAACACTTTGGCGGCCTCTCATCTCAGGGTACCTCGTTCAGAGCCGGGCGGCATCAGAGGCAGCTGAACTGAGTAAGTGGCACAAATATGAGTCTCTGAGGAGATGACTACATATTTGTGCCATTTCAGAGACTATCGGTCCGTGGGGTCCACGTGCGATGAAGTTCTTAAAGGAACTCCATCCGCGGCTGGTTGTTGCTGCTGGTGATAAGAGGGCTGGCTCTTTTCTCGCTCAAAGGCTAAGTATAGCCATTCAGCGGGAAACGCAGCCAGCGTTCTTGGCACGATACCGCGTGGAGCAGGACTGTTTGATAATTAAATTACTAGTTTTAGTTTTTTTTTTTAATTATAGTTTTAATATAGTATATAATAAAATAATGTATATTGTGTTATGTAAATAAATGTATATTGTAATTTAATAAATTGAAAGTTTAAAATATATATTCAACGGTAAATAATCAAACAGCAACGATAATGCAAAATTTTATGGACGAAGATTTAAATAAAACCAAGTATTGCAAATAATGTTGTGGGAATACAGTCGGAAAACATGTATCTGCGCCTCAAAATAAACTCAGTGAATGTGACTGATATTACACAAGAGTTTAAACTGACCGCAACTTTAATGCTGTGCCTCCTTTAATGAGTGATTTAAGTTCAGTTGTACCCTTTTTGCGATTTCGACATGGGCATTATCAGGTCCAACTCACGTTCTTCTATCTGCTATAGTTTCAGAGATAATTTTGTGCAAAGTGATATTATGTCTGATTTTTGGCAAATTGGTTTGGATTTTTGGCTGTCCGGATTTTTGGCAAAAAATTCGGGAATATCGATATTTGTCAAGTTGTAACCCCATAAGTAATCACTCAACACACTATTTTTCGCGCTTCGTGATTTAAATGCGATTGTATTCAATTTCACATTTTATTTTTCAGTACATTTATCGTGAATATTGATGTGTCTAGAGTAATATCTTTTTGATTCTTTTCGATATGCCTAGGGTACAAATCGACATGTACCTACCATCCGAATGTGAATTTATGACTTTTTCGTGAAAAGTGATACATCGTGACATAAAAAGATCTTTCTAAACAAATCTGTTTTTATGTGTAAACAGAAATAAATGTAATTGTATCTAAAACTCAAACCAATTCTAAAAAATTCATGCAGAACAATTATGTGCTAAATGATACGAGTGCGGGTGGTGGGGGTGCGCGGGGGCGAAGCTTCCGCGCGATGATTATATTTGCACTACTGATGAATCGTCGTCATCCAGATGAAATAACTCCGGCTGAATAGAAAAAGGGTTACGTCGTGGGAGAGACATACCTCCAATATTACGGTTGCAGAAAAACCACCGTCACCCATGAGCACATCAGAAAATCCTGTTCCTGGTTGCCCTTTCTGGGAACGCAACAGTATGAATAGCGCAGGGAAAAAAGAAAAAAACAAGAAAAAGTGACCAGGAGATAATACAAAATAGAGCACAGACAAAACTGTTTCGTAATACCTGCTTAGAATATATTACAACGACATCAGGGAAAACAAAGAAACGTCGGCAAATTCATGAACTTGAAAATGACTTTCGATGAAAGTCACAAATATCTACAAACGGTATGTGAGATACTACGGACAATGGCGGTCATCTTCCACAGCGTAAACGTCGAGTTGGTAAGTCAATTCCTGATTTTGAAATCAGGAATTGACTTTCGGTTCTCACGGGTGATAACACATCTGCATTTTGATTCGTAGTTGAGGATAGATGTAGACATCTATGGGCCACAGCAACTACTTACCTATGTGCTCGTTTGTCACCATTGTCTTATAAAAAAAAACTGACGACTGATGCCCCGGCAAGCAAAACCATCTTCAAAAAGGTCTTTGAAACCATGAATTTATCCTCCAAAAAGTCTTCTGTAGACACTTGTTCAAAATGTGACCGCATAAATATGAAACTCAAGTAAAAATCCGTCGCCCAGGCTGCAAAGACACTCATGGAGCACCAAAAGGCATTTAAGGCTGCTTAAAAAGAGAAAAAAGCAGATAAACAACTGGTTCAGTCGTGCAACGATGTAGCTGTCAAACGCGGGGAGTTCAAAAATTTGCGGAATGGCGGGGTTAGCGAGGATGAGTTTAGACATCCAGGTAGGCGCTAGTTGAGTGACTCATTGTTAGTATATATACCAAGTTTCAGCCTAATCGGTTCATTAGCTTTTGAGTTATCAACGAGTAAACAAGGCAATCGGGAAGAAACTAGCCACTATGGAGAAAATTGAATATCGCGTTTTTAAAATCAGCGAATTTTAAACATCCTACATCATCAATTTCTGCGCATCAAAAACACGAGGGCGTCGAAAGCTGTCGCGAGTTTTTGGACCGCTGTGGAGAGCAAATGGAGGAAGTTATGGCCCGAATTGTAACTGACGATAAATTTGGGTTCACTATTATGAACCTGAGTCAAAGCAAGAGTCGATGCAGTGGCATAAAAAAGGCACACCCCCTGCTAAGAAGTATAAGGTGTCTCAATCGGCCGGAAAGATCATGGCAACGATCTTCTGGGATATAGAAGGTATCCTTTTAATTGATTATAAGGAACGTGGTGCTTCCATAACGGGAGAATACTATGCTTCTTTACTGGATCAATTAAAAGAAGCTATTAAAGAAAAAAGGCGAGGAAAGCTTACAAAGGCGTGCTCCGTAAGCCCGTGCACGCAAGCCATGTTGCGACAGCTGCCATTCACCGGTGCAATTTTGAACAACTGCGCCACCCATCCTACAGCCCAGACCTGGCCCCAATCAAATATTATTTGTCTCCAAAAATGAAGAAAAGACTGCGTGGGCAAAAATTTGGCGACGAATGAAGTGAAGTCGGCAATTTCGGCCTATTTTGACGCCCAAGACAAATCTTTTTTTTGGACGGTATTAATAAGTCATTTGACAGATCTAATAAATGTATTAGGCTAAAGGGAGAATACATTGAAAATAAAAATAGTTTAATATTTCATTTCATCATCCTTCCCTGTCATTCCGCGAACTTTTTGACCTCCCCTCGTAACTTTCGATTTAGAACAATGTTTGCCCACCCCGTACTTGCAAACGAATGTTGCATTTTATAAGCGATAATTGTGGACATTTAATTGAACCATACATGATTTAAAAACAAGCAAGGCTATCTGTTACATGTGGCCGGAGTGTGAGGGGAATAGTGTTTATACGATTTTATCATAAATCAACTACCAAACTTACACCCAATTGCTAAGAAGCTGATCATGTTCTCGGACTCATTTATTACACATCAATTTCTCGTACCCGGCCATACACACATGGAGGCTGACCTCGAGTATGTGTTGGTTGAGCGTAAAAAGAATTACAAAAATATGGACATACACTTGCCAAGAGATTGGTACCAACTAGTGCGTATAGCTTCATACAATACAGCCAAGTTTACTGTTATCGAAATGACTCGGGAAATGTTTCATAATTTCAACATATTCGTAAAGCAATGTTTTACTTTTAGGAAAACGAATACAGCCAATGAAAAGTTTTTGTGGTTGAACGTTAGATCCGTTCTTTGTACCGAAGTTTTTCTTACAAAAAAAGAAAGAATTGTTTTTCTTACAAAAAAAGTTCACAGATGTTGAGTACATGACCATGGATTGTTCGAAACGGGGAAACTTATGATAATATGATTACGATTAATACGATACCGAATGCTTACCTCTCCATACTTCCTATTTCACCCGATAAGAAGAAGGATCTATTAAATTTGATATGTTTTATTAATGAGAGCGCTCATGAGTTTTTCATAAGTCTGAGTGTCAAAAATGATGTCAAAGACAGTCCAGCGGATAATGACGATGATTCCGATGATGAATAGATTCTGGTTCATCTAACTTACAGATCGAAAGAATTTGTTATTTTTTTTTCTTCGTTAATACGTTAGTCTACCTACAGGTAGGCATTATAATAATTTAAAGAAGGTTCAATTCTGATTTGAGTATACGTATTTTTTTTTAAGTAAACATTATAATCATTTACGACGAACTATCCATCTCATACAATGGAATTTATTATTTCTCTACAGAACAGCTGTTGAAGTTTGACGTGTTAGATTTTTTGTTTATTATTTTTCTAGATTTTTAGATTAAGACATGATTGTGATACTTTGTATTGTACTGAGTAGGTAAATATTGCTTACTGTGATACCTACCTGGGATTAATTCGAACAATTCCTCAAAGCACTCCCCGTGGTAAATGCGAAAGAAAATGCAATGGGATGCAACATCTCTTTGCAGCGCCAATGAATCGATCCGATCGGAAAGGACTCGATCGTCGACGATTCGAGCCGCTCTGCGCTAGATGCGATCAAGTGGAATGAGCTGGCACTGGGGAGCCCCAGTATGTCAACTGATGGCAACAGTATTCCATGTGAGGCCGAACCTGCGCCTTGTTAAGTTGCAGGTGTTGTGCCGGCATGAAATACTGTCCCGCTCTGCTGAGCACACCAAGCTTTTTAGAGACCAATTTGTCCTTCTCTTCCAAGTGACCACGAAACTGCACGTCACTCGATATGTCGACGCCGAGGATTCCGATACTGGCTGAGGCAACAAAGGGAGTGCCTTGAAACTGAGGATATACGACAAAAGGGTCCTTTTTAGCGGTAAACGCGCAAACTTGTGTCTTCTGAGGATTAAACTTAGTTATTTAGTCGCCCCCAATACGAGACTTTGTTCAGCAAAGACTCGCCTTCAGACATAAGCTTATTCCGGTACTCGGCGACGTTTTCCCGAGAAATATTGGCACGGCCGGTGTATAGAGCATCACCGCTGCTGTCATCCGCATAGCAATTAATGTTACCGGTTAGCAACATATCATTTATATGCAGAAGAAACAGCGTTGGTGATACCACGCAGCCTTGTGGAACACCAGCGTTAATAAGCTTGTAGTCGGAGCATGCACCGTCTGCAACGACCTTGATGCTCCCATTTGCAAGAAAGCTGGTGATCCAATTGCACAATTTCTTGGGAAGCCCATAGGAAGGGTGCTTCGAAAGAAGCGCTTTGTGCAAAACCCGATCGAAGGCCTTCGCAATGTACAACCTAACGGCCAATGCCTCCCCCTTGGACTCTACTGCCTCTGCCTATCTATGAGTCAGGTAGACCAGAAGATCACCAGCTGATCGACCCTAACGAAAACCGTATTGGCGGTCAATAATCAGCTGATGATCCTCAAGGTACCGCATATGCTGTCAGTTTATAATGGATTCCATTATTTTGAAGAACAAGGACGTGATGGCGATAGGCCTGTAGTTGGACGGGTCTGAGCGGTCGCCTTTTTTAGGGATCGGGTGGACAAAAGCTGTCTTCCATGGTTTCGGGACTACGCCTAGGGAGTAGGACTTGTGGATGTCCAGGGAAAGGAGTGCTTTGCGAACCGAGCGCTATGAGAACCGCATATCCGGCATAGAGCACTCTCACACCGCGGGATGGTCGGAAGTGTGTTCCCCCCGTCATCAAGATTAGAGTTGGACGCAAAAAGGGAGCCTAAAAGGTCGGCTTTCTCTTTTGCGGCGTGGGCCAGTGAGTCGTCCTCCCAGTGCAAAGGTGGTAGTGATGGCTTACAGAAATTCGCTTGTACAGCCTTGGCGAGAGACCAGAATTCACGGGTTCCCGAAGGAAGGCGAACTAGTTTCTCGTCAATTCTGCCTATGTGCTCTGACTTTGCCTTGGCAATAACTCTTTTGAAGGACCTGGAGGCGAATTTATACTTCTTTTTAAGCATGCGGGTGTTGACATCCCAATCTGCCGAAGCCTCAGCCCAGGCCTGATAACACTCCTGCTTACTGCATATTGCAGTCTTACAGGAGCGACCAAACCAAGGCTGAGATCTGCCTCCGACGGGTACCACAGATGACAGAATAAATAGTTCCATTCCCTGTAGCACCATATCAGTGACAGAGTCAGCAACAGCGCTGGGATCATCAGGCGAGAAGCAAATGGCTCCCATGGGTAGTATGCAAAGAAAGACCGCATTCCGTCCCAATCCGCCGACCTGTAATGCCAAACACGACGGCAACCTTCAGAACGCAACCGCGAGGGAGCGTGAGTGGCACCACACTCCGTATCAGACAACCACACTCCGGATCAGACAATGGTCCGAAGAGCCGAGAGGGGCGTCGACGGAAACCTGATATCCGTCCGGATGAGAGGTCAGCAGAAGGTCCAACAGGGAAGGTGTATGATCCTCCACATCTGGGTTCCGCGTAGGCGAAGTAACCAGTTGTGTCAGACCATATGCCAAGGCAAAGTCATAAACAGATCTCCCCGCATGATCGGTTAAACGTGAACCTAGCCATTCGGCGTGGTGGGCATTAAAATCGCCAAGGATCACGATCTCTGCGGATGGGACCTGTTGTACCAAGGAATCTGTAGCCATTTGGACGTGGTCGTTGAGTCGGTCTGTTTCGGCACCGCTATGGGACCTATAGAAGCACCCGTAGACGCGCGGATGGTCGTCGCTGTTTACGCGTAGTCAAAGGATGGACAGGTTTTTAACCTTCAAGACTGCCGAATCGTCGAGAACAGATGTCCTCTCTGACGTATACGCAAACTCCAGCCCGAGGCACAAAGGAGTGTTCCAATTTGTACCCCGGGTAGGAGAGATACGAAGATAAGAACGTCTAACCTATATCTAACACGTAGCTGTGTACCTACTACTGCGTTCTGTTTAAAAGCTTAAGAATGCCAGGATAAATACAGGTTTCCTGTTGGGCCTCGGGAGTGACAACGGATCTCTAGACTTCTTTCTTTGAAAATGGTTAAATGTATCTAGGACCAAAGAAGTGATTTACCAAGCAGCTTTTTAGCTTTAATATAATATAAAATATCACCTGCCTGCTTGCATAGCATGATATTTTTTTGATAGGGTAAGGGTGACAAACGGACACACAATTCAGTTGATGGTAAGTGAATGTTGTGGGCCATACACATCTACACAAACCTCAATTAAGAATCAAAATGCAGATGCGTTGTCACCCCTAAGCACTAAGATGGAATGCTTCGTTTCCACTAAAATGGTCTCCGGTTCCCTACACTTACCATACGAAACATTAAGCTACTATTTTACGTTGGTATTCTTAGAGGACGTGGTCTTTCCCGGGTTGAACCGAATCGTTCGTGTTACAACCATAATGTAGCAGCGCGGTTTTACCGCGTATAATTTTGATCAGGTGTATAAATGATAAGAGCGCCAACACTACCTTTGTTATAATCTCCACAATAAACAGGTGGATTTAGATCACATTGCTCGATTTTAAAACCTACTACTAAAATAAAAAGAACAGCTTATGTCAACTATGAGATTCTATAAAGAACTTTTAATTATTTGCTAAACATACGTTTTCCACATAGTAAAGAAATAAAAGCCAAAAAATAATGAAAGGGTGAAAAGCCGAAAATAAAAGCCGCAACAGCTATCAAACAACTACAAGGCTTCGACAACATAAATCACAAACTATCACTGACAGAGAGAAATCTTTGGGTGTTTATACATTCGTCAGCGTAAAATACGATGTCAATCGAGGGAATGTGGATATGTGTTTCTCATTTGCCCAACCAATTTACTTTTGTATTTTAGACTACTACAGAAAAAGGAGGAGATTACTAACTTGTCTTTTTATTCCGATTAACAATTCAACTGTACATTTTTTTAGATGTTGTAATGCGATATCTTTATCGATTGTTAACCGATTTTAATGATTCTTTTTTTATTAAATAGGTTATACTTCAGTGGTAGTCCTATGAAATTTGAAGAAATATTTTTAAATTGGGTATTTAGCAATTGAGCTGGGTAGATAGCTTTGAGCGCTTGTGACATTCCTTAGACCACTCAAAGTTTTTAAAAAAAATAAAAGCCGACTTCAAAAACTAAAAAAAATATGTTTCACATTCTGAAGTCGAGGCTATATCTTTTATCTTCTAAAGCCTATATTATATTTTAGCACCGTAATTTTATTATCTTAGTTCTTTGAAGTTGACTTTTACTTTTTAATAAAAGTTATTATGAAATAGTTTAGGAGTGACAAACGAGCACACAGTCCACCTAATGATAAGGGAATGTTGTAGACTATACACACCTACGTTTATCGTTTATTAACCCCCCTAATTGCCACCCTTGAGGATTCAGATGGAATGCCTCGTTACCAATAAATAATGCTTTATTTAAATTACTTAATTGGTTTAACGTTAATAATTTGCATTTAAATGGCACTAAAACTAAATGTATGAAATTCATAACTCGAAATGTCAAACATCCAAATACAAATGTCATTTTAAATGGAGAGGGTTTTGTCTTGTCGATACCACCATTTTTCTTGGAAAATACGGCTCCGTGGCGCAGTGGCTTAGCAATGAGTTGCTGCGTTAAGGGCCGCGGGTTCGAATCCCGCACGGAACAAGTATTTGTATGGTCTACAAATAATTGTTCCGGGTCTGGATGTTTGTCCTTGTGAAATTTATGTGTGTAAACTAACCCCACGATACAGGAGAAAATCCTAGTGTGGAGGTAACGTTTTTTTAAAAAAAAATTACATAAGACGTAAAATTCATTATTAGGGCGATGTATACGCTTTTTCAACAAAATCCCACAAAATGTACAAAATCTGACTTCTGCCAATTTTAAAAACTTTATTTAATAACTCTTATTTTACAGATTGTATAAAAAGGGGAATTTATGGATGATTAAGGATAACCCCTGGAAATGAGGCGATCGCTACCAAGCAATATCAATTTTTTTGTATTGGTGAATCGTAAATTTTTTTCAAAAAACGTCCCGCTGGGTTTCTTGCTGATTTTTCCTAGGACGGAGGTATTTTCTAAACCAGTAGTAAATTAAACATAAGAGTGACTTTCAATAAGTATTATTTATAATCTATATAGAATAAACGTTTCTATTTATATTTTATTTAAGTTAAGTACGAGTAGTAAAAAGTGTCTAAAGGGTTTTCCTCCGAGTTTCTCTGCGTGATAGAATTTGAAATGAGGATATCCGCAGTAGAATTTTTTTTTTACATGGGGAAATGCCTACGCATACCCGCCTGGCGGGGACAAGGACTGGTTATGACGGACTCGCACCTACTAAAAACCCATGGTGTTCCACCTTCGCCTCATATTGGCAGGGCCACGGGAATGCTTTCGCACACATCCGCGGCCCCACCAGTGCCGGCCGCCCTATGGCAACCCCTTCTCGGGGGAGGACATCTCCTCCCCATTCTCCTTCTCAGATAGGCGCACCAGGAACACAAGGCACGCCCCCTTCAACGGCCTCCAATTCCAGCTGCGTAACGGGCCCCCCGAGTCCGATACGCGGAGGCGATGGGGCCAGGAAAATTGAGCAGTAGCACCCGTTTTCCCGACTCCAGCGGCGGATCTGGTCTCCAATCTGGTGACCAAGCCACTGTTACTAAGCCCCCTGCCACGACAAGGCCGGATCCCGTTCGGGGGGGGGGGAGACACCGACCTAGTCCAACGGATCAGTAAGGTGAAGTGGCAAGGGGCCGGCCATATGGCTCGAAAAACCGGCAACCGATGGGTGAGAAAGGTGAGGTTCTCGAATAGCGACGTTGTAAGGCATGCAGCAAGTCAATGGATGCCTGTGACTCAGGACCATGTTTTCTAGCTTTCCTCGGCCTTTGTTCGACTTGTAAGGACTGTAATGATGAAGGTGAAATTAATTTTATTCTCAAAGAAAAACCCTAAGTCTTTTAAAAATCTATATTACGTTTTAAAGTTCCAAACTAACTTAATTTGTAACTTTAGTAACACCCACTCAATAATTTTATTTACTGATAAATTTACGATACCCAGTTAAATTGAGAAACATTTTAAAATATTCTCTTAATTTATGGTTTAAATTCAAAAATTGTGCTAGGAAAAAATTTGCCCACGTAGTAGAGTTTCATTTTTAATTGATCGTTATAATTTTGAGTTAAACGTTAACATCAATATGTCGGAGCGTCTATAAAATACCGGTTGGATCGAGAGTGAGCGATAGGTTGCGTCACTCTAGCGGAGCATCATATCGATGGTAGCGAGGTGGAATTGAGGGTATATCGAGAAACCCCCACTCGTTTCCGTCTGAGTCATTCTACGAGTGAAGTTATCCTACGAGTGCTAAGATAGTGTGTGGTTCTATCCGTTGTGGTGGTTCTTCTAGTTCAGGCAAGGAAGATGGTGTTGCTGAGAGGCTGCCCTGTGTTACACTGAGATGTGTGGTATTGCTGTTATTTTGCATACTTTGGTGTTATCATGTAATTACGTCCCTCACGTTACACTGGTGTGTGATTATGGCTGAGACGTGTTACGGTGTGGTGGAACTGTAATTACTCTATACTGAATGTATAGTGTGTTAGCTGTCTTATTACTGATAATGATTGATGGCGTAAGCAAGAGAGCAAGTTGAACATTCGCTCTCACACTTTTATTATTTTAAACAATCAATGCTATTCTGATGTATTACCGAGATCAGAATTGCGATCTTCTGCTGAATCCCGAAACATATAATTTAAAACTGACAACAAAAGCGCATGATCGTCAAAGCGCTTTCTCAAAAATAATATTATGTCATAAATACTTCCACGATAAATTTTGTGACTATATATTTTTTAGAATAAGGTTAACAAGCGAACACACACACCTCCTGATTGTAAGTGAATGCTGTAGCCCATAAGCATCTACATCTATCCTCGATCAAAAATCAAAATGCAGATGCGTTGTCACCCTTAAGGACTAAGGTGATCTCGTTTTCAGAAAAAAGGGTCTCCGATTTTTATACTCTCCATAGGAAACAGAAGCATTAAACTGCTGCGATAGTGTTCTGTGAGAGAGTGACCTTGTCCTCACCTTCTCCTGACCTTCTCCGGCAGAGCCAACTCATCGTGCTACAATCATAATATAGTTGCAGCATGGCTCTACCACGTAAACATGGTATAAGTTTTTATTTTACTTTAATTTTAAACAATGTAACAATTTTAAATAATTTTCCTCTTTCTTGGTAGTTTTTGTTAAACTTACATTAAGGTTGGAACTCCTTTTATTATTCCTGTTCATTTTGCATATTCTTGGGAATATCCTACTAAAAAGTTATATGAAAACATATTTGTACCAGGTGATACCATACACACACGTACATAAATTTTGTATGGGGAGGGCGTGAATTGCGAAATTACCTCATCAATCTTACCCCATCAACTTATCATCCCTAAAACTCTCCTATTACATACGTGCCACGCTGCAGCTACATGACGGTTGTAGCATAAATGGGTCGGCTTGACTGGAGAAGGACCCCGCTGTCACAGAATACCAGCATGAAATGCTGTTGTGCTTCGTATAGTGGGTGTAGAGAAACGCAGAGCCTTATCACTTGAAACGAAGAATTCCATCTTTGTTCTGTGACTGTGCCTGTGTGAGTGACAACGCATCTGCATTTTGATTTTTAATCGATAGTTGTAGATGTCTATGGGCCATCCACTTACCTTCGTGTGGACTGTGTGCTACTTTGTTACCCTTTTTCTATAAAAAAAAAATAGTCTTATACAGAAAATATCTTAGCAAACTTAGTCACAAGTATGAAAAAAGAGCACTTTAAGAGCACCTTGTAGCTGCCGGTGTAATTGCAGTGAATACAATCCTATGACCAGCGGAAGAGGAATTTAGGTAGTTAGGAAAAGCTGTGGGAGAGTAAATTAAAGTATTCAAAATAACTAAAAAAAATGTGGCTCTAGTTTGATACACGAAATAGGCGAAATTCACATTTAAATATAGCTCACCTTTCAATAATAGTATTGTAACTTTATTTTTAAACCTAAAAACGTGTCTCACGTTGATGGGGAGTGCAAAATTGTGTTTCTTAACACTTTGTCTATGAGTGACAAGTGGTAAAATTAAAAAATTGTAAAAAAGACTTCAATATAAATAAAATGAGAACATCCCCAATGTAGGCGAAGTCAATTAAATACGCATTATTAAGGATAAGTCAAAAATTACTGGTCAGATCTTGGGCTTTATCAATGGCACTTTTCAGATCTTTTATATATGGTTTCACTTGATGCAGCATATTCTGCAATTTTTTGATTAAATTTGGCTTTAAGTTAGAAAATTTAGAACATCGAATCTTTGTTTCTCGATCATCTTCACCTACAAAATATATTTGAAGGTACTGAGTGTCATGTTCGGCTTCTGGTAATATACTTCCAATTAAATGGTAGACCTGGCCTTGTACTTTAAAAGAAGGTGAAAAACCGTCTGCTGTTACCTGTTTACCACAAACAGAAGTCATCTGGAAACAGGCATTACATTTACGAATATTACCCATAAAATGGTCATGATCTGGGTGTAGATCATCAATGATACTAAAGACTGGTTCAGGCAGTTGTTTCAACCGATCAAGTTGCACTTTTCCAGCGCTGCAACACATACCAGGTGTCTCGTCCTTCCATTTCATCGCATTGCACCACTGACACTTGTATGTCATAGAACACAAGGCTACACTGCTGTCAGTTATATAAGCAATATCAGGGTCATACTCCATAGCTGAATGAACCATGTTTTTCCATAAACGCAGTGTAATGTTTTCCTCATACCGTGACTGAATTGCTCTATGCACTTGTGGATTCGCAGTTTGGTAATTTGCAACAGCTTGCCTGTGTACATCGGGATTTTTTCTAATAAGCGGATACAGCTTCACAATTTGAATCTGGCTTGTTCTGCCTATATCTTTCTTGTGCACTTTTTAATTGACTTTTTCTTGTGTAATTATTAAATCTCAACCTTCGTTTTTTTTTCTTTTTTTCATATTTTAATTTCGACGATACAGATTGATGTGTTCCGCTGGTTGGAGAGGATATTTCACTATTTACAAAAGATGTAAGAGTTAAATGGTCAAGCTCTGAAAAAGGATCACGCTCTTCGACAGGTACCTCCATGCGACACTGTGTAATTTTCTTCACAACAATAGGCAGATAGGCGTCAAAATGTCCATTAGATAAATCATGGATAAATCGTAATCGCCTTACTGGACACATATGTGTCCACGGGTAGCTGCAGGATTAATATTTCCGTTTCAAGCCAAAACGGAAATATTAATCCTGCAGCTACCAGTTCACAAAGTCCACCGTAAGTTTCATTTTTTAAGATATCGGCTGATTATTTATTTGCTGTTGAATAATTATCGCCATTTCTGTCGTATGTCATAACTGAAATCCTAGGCCAATCATTTAACACAAATCTAACAATTTGTGAAAGCACTACCATCGCATTTTCTTGGGTTCCGTACATTAAAAATGAAAGAACACGAAACAAACAAGCGTCGTCATCTATAATGGGGAAGACAGTATGTTCTTCTATTTTTCCTTTAATATTAAGAGTTTCTGTCGTCATTTTTTCAGTGAGAAAAATACTTCTATCAACAATACCTAATCACATAGCAAGTAGAATTCCAAGTGAACAGTGGTTGTAAAAGAGACAAAATCAAGCAACTAATCCGAAACACGAAGCAAATCTTAAACTGTAAGCAAGCATACAAAGTCGAAGTCTAGTCAAATATCCGTTAACAGTTAATAGGTACCGTATGTGGTACAGGTTGATGCGCTCATTCACCATTCACTTTATATTAGTTCGAAAAAACACAACGTTACCGCGTTCTAAAACGATACCAACGCCATCTATTAGTAGGGATTGGAACTTGAAGATCAATACAAAATAGGTAGTTACCTAAGTATTTCTTTTGGTTTTGCCATTTTATTAATTTGTAAAAAAATATATTTGGTTTGGTTGTTTATTTTCATTGTTTTTTAATTTTTAAATTAGTATTTTTTTGTTCACGTGTAATTTTGTGCAAATATTTTATACAAATCTTCTTGTCTATTTTGTTTTATGTTTTTGTGCAATAAAAGTATATTCTATTCTATTCTAATAAATTAAGTTTAAAATATTTATCAATATCATTTACGTTATTAACGACCGAAAAACCTTAAAAATGACACCCAAGTCACCCAACCTATTATGATTTTTACATAAAAATATACATCCTTCCATCCATGTTGGTTTCAAATCATAATCGATGCCATTTTCGTAATTAACGTTCCAAAAAAATTAATAAAACGACACCCATATTGACATTTCAACCACATCGCACCCCCACAGTGGATGATGGTAGGTATTTCCCGTCTGCTACGTTCGATTTTGAAATAGTTGTTGTTTTCGTAATCAGCGACCCGGTAAACCATAAAAACGATACCCATGTTGATTTTCAGAATTTGTCACTCCTTTTCCACCTTTTAGGGGTTGAATTTTGAAAGAGCCTGAAACACTTGTTTACTCATTTATTGATAGTAGTACTCCTGTGAAGTTTCGAATAAAATAGTTAAACTAGTCTTCTTTCCCCATACAAAACTTCAATCCCTTTTTCACCCACTTAGGGGTTGAATTTTCAAAAACCCTAGGACACGTAAGTGTTTATTTCTAATCTTTAACCTAAAAACAAAGGCTTCTAGCTCTAAAAATGACGGACTTCTATACAAACTTTCAACCCCTTTTTCACCCCCTTAGGGGGAGAATTTTCAAAAATCCTGTCTTACCGGATGCTTGCGTCATTACAAATGTCTGTACGCCAATTTTCAGCGAAATCTGTTTAGTAGTTTCGGCTGTGCGTTGATAGATGAGTCATTCAGGTTTGCCTTTTATATAATATATAAAATACATGAGAAGCAACAGCTTTCAAATAAAAAAATAATTATCAAAATCGGTTCAGCAAGAAAAAAGTTCTGAGGTAACACACATAAAAAATACAGTCGAATTGGGTACATCCTCCTTTTTTTGAATTCCGTTAAAAAGTAGTAAAAACGGTAGTAAAAACTTTTGCTATGCACTATTTAAGTATGGATGCAGATGCAATGTGTGCTTTCAGAATTACGAGTAAAACGGTAGTTACCGCATTGCGCATGTGTACAATGTACTGTTAATGTATTTTTAACTCTATAATACTGGCTGAGCCTAAATCGTTACAGTTCTTTACAATTCCACTGCTAAACATAGAGCCCTTGCAAGGATCGCCACAAAAGACGGTCCTGAAACATCTGCATCCACCCACTTCTTGCATATCTCACCAGGTCCTTTTTGCATCTATATATATTCAATCTCTGCCTCTACTACACTTTGCAATGACTCACCGATAAGATCTAAGTGATCAGCTAACGCATTTTGATGATGGTTTCAGTGAATGTGAGAGAGCACGCCATTAAGAAAGAGTGGGAGGTTCTCCTTTACCGTGTAGTGGTGGTGTGAAAATAGCCACTACTCCATATCATCATCGGAAACAAATTCGGCTTTGCACGGGTGATTTCTGGATCTTGACAACAGCGCCACCTACCGGGTCCAAATAAATCAAAACCATAAAGGGACCTATTCAATTACACACCGAAAATTTCATCAAATTCGGTCAAGCCCTTTTTGAATTTTAGCGAGACTAACAAACAGCTATTGATTTTTATATATAGAGATAATGTTCTCCAGAACTGTGCTGACCGTGAAGTGGCAGTGTAAGAATATCTACTACTCCATGTCATCCCGTGGGTGTTGTAAGATGCGACAGAGGGAAACGAACCAAGAGATGGGCAGCAGCGTCTTCGTAATAACAACTAGAAAATAAAAAAACTGCTGTTGTTAACCCACCTGCCAAGCGTGGCCACTTTGGAGGGTTTTTAAGAGGGTAAAAGCTAGTAGACATGACAGAGATCATGTAAGACATTGCACCCTAGACACCACAGAAGAGTCACACATTTGAACTACTTTGTTTTAGTTTTACATATAGCGATTGGTTGCTGAAGCCTTGTATCATCAGATCAACTCTTAAATCAGCTATTGGATTTTCTCAGAAGCGGCCCAGAGTCAGCAAGTTAGTGATGTTTCATCCCTGTCATTTTTTAACAATAATAATTGCCAACTCAATGTACAACTTTTCGCGTAAATATCAAATATAAAAACTCGGTTCACATTCTGTATATATATTTGTATACTATATGTTTTGAAGCGTCTGATATATTTTATATTTGCAGTTTTAATTGCCAATATTAGTTCGTAAGTCGTGGTCGGTATATTTAAAATCTTTTGTACTTCTTTGCCTTGAAGACAAAGTAAAGGTCGATTGAGCAAATTACTGCATTTTATTAAGAAAAAGAAATTAAATTCTTATTGAATATGAATGCAATGGAATTTTATAAATAAGTTTTCATTTCTTTCTTGTCTGAATAATCTGAAATTCTGCAAACGAATTAAGAATCCATTACAACGCAATTATGTCTTGACTATGACCTAGTATGCTCTCTCGGATTATCACAGCTCATGATGAATGCGTATTGTTTTTTTTTTAACCTGTAATTACTAAATTTTATGATTTTACTAGCGACCCCTCCCGGCGTCGCCTGGATAGGATCTATTAATGTTGCGTTATTTAGATTTGAGGCAATTAAGGACCACTTGTTTTATCAATTTTTCGTTTTTCAAAAAATATTTAGTATAGCCTAGACAGTAAGTATAGTCTCCTGGC
Source organism: Parnassius orleans (assembly GCA_029286625.1). NCBI lineage: Eukaryota > Metazoa > Arthropoda > Insecta > Lepidoptera > Papilionidae > Parnassius > Parnassius orleans. The sequence goes on along the minus strand of JAGSMP010000461.1, from coordinate 162,046 downwards.
ATTGCTCTGTGTCTGGTCCTAAGTTTCTTTGTAATTGGTTTAGCCATTCCGAAGATTAGCGCGGATAGACAACAGACAGACAGACAAAAATTTAAAAAATGATATTCATGTCATAATTGCATATAAATAACCCTTATACTAACGCTTATAATAGCAGGCAGTTATTTCGATATTACAGACAGACAAATCAATTTTATTTATATGTATACATTACATGCTTTACATGTATCTTTAAAACATGTATAAATAAATAAAACTTTGTAATTTACCAATTTTGTATTAAAGTGATGACAATACATTGATTTCATGACTATAACTCAGACAAAAATTTAAGGAAATTATTATATTAACTTTGACCTCTTAATATATTTATGAAAAATATTAGCTTATTCATTCTTGCCTTGAATATGCCCAGATTGTAATCAGACGCAAAGAGATACGCCGGCAGATTATTCCACTCCTTTGCTGTACGCATTTCGAAAGACGAAGGAAACCGTTTGGTTCAAATTCGTGGAATATCGACAACAAAGTGGTGAAGACTCGCCGGCGCCTGGTTGTCAGAAGGTGGAAAGGGAAAGGACGAATTAAAACATGTAGCGATAAAGATTTTTGTGAAGAGTTTTCCGTGTACGCTAACATGGTACTTAGGGTGATTGTCTTTTTGCGCCTGCCCTAAGCATTATTCAATTTCGCAACAAACGGTAAGACCGAACTGATAGGTCTTATTTTTAAGATTTTTTTTATAGCTTCTAACAAAAAAATATTACAACTCGTTTGACGATCGCTTGGCAAACTAGGCAAAGATACGGCTTTTAGGTTGCATGCGTTGTATGCGCGACTGCTGATCATGAGGTCCCGCGTTCGTGTCCCGGGTCGGGCCAAAATCATCTATTGGGTTTTTTAGTCACCACCCCTTTTTTATTAACATACAACATAACACATTCGAACGAAACGGTTTCCCTGGTCGCTATAATTCGTATATCAATAGAATGGAATAATTTATTGTTTATTTGTCTGCCTTCAAGGCAATGACCCTGTCATGCCTTGAAATGCCCTGTATGACCCTGATATTGCTTATAGAACTGACAGCAGTGTAGCCTTGGCTTCTGTGACATACAAGTGTCAGTGGTGCAATGCGCTGAAATGGAAGGACGAGACACCTGGTATGTGTTGCAGCGCTGGAAAAGTGCAACTTGATCGGTTGAAACAACTGCCTGAACCACTCTTTAGTATGATTGATGATCTACACCCAGATCATGACCATTTTATGGGTAATATTCGTAAATGTAATGCCTCTCTCCAGATGACTTCCGTTTGTGGTAAACAGGTAACAGCAGATGGTTTTTCACCGTCTTTTAAAGTACAAGGCCAGGTCTACCATTTAATTGGAAGTATATTAACAGAAGCACTCAGTACCTTCAAATATATTTTGTAGGTGAAGATGATCGAGAAACAAATATTCGATGTTCTAAATTTCCTAACTTAAAGCCAAATTTAATCAAACAATTGCAGAATATGCTGCATCAAGTGAACCCGTATATAAAAGATCTGAAAAGTGCCATTGATAAAGCCCCTCCTTCAGGGTCATACAAAGTTGTCATACATAGTGATAAAAAACCACCAGAAGAACATAGAATAGAATAGAATAGAATTTTTTTTATTCAATATAGATTACATGTGTAATTCTTATTGAAAGTCATTTTTTACTTCACCACTGGTTCGAAAAAAAAACCTCTGTCCTGGGAAGAACCAACAAGAAACCCAGCGGGACTTTTTTTTTTAATTTTACATTAATGTTTATACAAACTATTTAAGTACAAAATTTATTTTAGAAACTGCTTGGTAGCGACCACCTCATTCCCAGGGGTTATTATCAATCATATATTCATTTATACTATAATAACCCTTTTTATACAGTTTCAGCTTAACAAAACATTTAAATTTGGTAATAGAGAGCACTTTCCGGGACCTTGTTGTAATAGCGTATACATTGCCCCAAGAATGAATTACTGACTCTGTGGAGTCGAGAAACTGGTATCACTAGCTTGTGTTTGTTCCTAGTGTTTACAGAATGTATATCAATTTTTACTAAACCTACCTTTCTTTTGTGAACATACATTAAATTTTCGTAACTATACTGAAAGGCGAAAGTTAATATATTTATTTCTTTAAATTTATATCTAAGAGACTCTCTCGGTTTTAGGTTGTAAATAGCTCTAATGGCCCTCTTCTGTAAAAAAAAATAGTTTCTGAATCAGCCGCATTTCCCATAGCAAAATTCCATAAGACATTATGCTATAAAATAACTGAAATAAACTAGTCTAGCTGTCTCGACACTAGTGAGACCTCTAATCTTTTTACAGCATAGGCTGCAGAACTTAGTCTGCTTGCTAGTTTGGATATATGGGGCCCACTGAAGCTTTGCGTCGAGTGATGCCAAGAAAACAGTGGATTCAACAGGGCTCAGTTCTTCCCATTTAAAAACACATTGGTTCCCAGATTTTTAACATTCGTTGTTGTAAATTTAATACATTTAGTTTTATTTCCGTTTGAATGTAGATTATTAACGTTAAACCAATGCACTAATTTTGATATAGCGTTATTTACTTCGTCATATTTAAATGATTAACGTTTAAGTTTAAAAATCAAGGAAGTATCATCAGCAAATAATACTATATCATGATTATCCCCTACAAGGGAAGGTAAGTCATTAATATATACCAGAAACAGGAATATAGAGCCGAGAATCGAGCCCTGAGGGACACCCATTAGTACAGGTGACCCGGAAGAACTTTTACCATTGATAATAACTTTCTGCATTCTTTTACTTAAATATGAAATAATAAGTTTAAGCGCTGTGTCCTTGACACCATAGTACTGTAGCTTCCTGATTAATGTCTCATGGTGAACACAGTCGAAGGCCTTGGAAAGGTCACAAAATACTCGTATACCCAAAGCATCCTCCGAATTCTCCCATGCACAAAAAATATGTTTAATAAGCTCAACTCCAGCGTCAGTTGTCGAGTGACCCCTCGTAGAGGTAGGTACAATGCACCAACTACAAATGAAGTGGCTTTAGTGTTAGTGGATCAACAATTTGATCGAAGGCACATCATCCTCGAGAGCCGAAGTAATTCACTTCAGCGTATTAGACACATCGAGCATATGATGCGCTACAGTATCCATTGATGTTTTGCTGGGGGGATGATGGGTATTCAATCAACATACCACAACGCGTTCCCACAACTAAATTGCCGCTTAATAAAACTGTCTCTTCTGCAAGTTTCTATTCGTATAGAATAATGATTAAAGAAGGAGAAGATAACTATTTAGTCAACTATCGTGCCATTTTTAGTTAATATTTGGTGGATGAATACGCCAAAATAGAAACAGACAGATTAAATTATATCAAAAATAATCAAGCCAAATTACGTGCTGATAGTTACATCACAAAAACTGAACGACAAGACGCAGAAGCCAACCAACTAAAACAAATGGTTGTCCTTCCATCGTCTTTTACGGGGGGACCTAGGTATATGCACGAAAGAACACAAGACACTATGACCTATGTTAGGAATTACGGCCGGCCTGATTTTTATCACTTTCACATGCAATCCTCGCTGGGACGAGATAAAAGAGCAATTGCTTGAAGGACAACAATCTCATGATATACACGATATAATTTCGAGGGTGTTTCTAGTAAAGGTGAAAAAGATCATGAACTCATTGACAAAGGGCAAAATATTTGGTGAAGTGCGATGCTATATGTACTCAACGGAATATCAAAAGAGAGGTCTTCCACATATTAATATTCTTTTATGGCTTCACAAACGTATTACTCCGGATCAAATCGATATTATAATTTGTGCTGAAATACCGGATCCCAAACGTGACCCAGAGCTTTACGAAAATTAGATATAACATATCTACAAATAAATAAAATTGGAGTGTCTAATTGTAATGTGAAAATAACAGATTTTTACTAAATGCATATGAAAGTATATATGGTACTAATAACAAGAAAATATTTTTTTTAATTTTTTTCTGTCTGTCTATCTCTTTGTTCCTGCTAATCTTCGAAACGGTTGGACCGATTTTGATGGGACTTTCATTGGCAGATAGCTGATGTTATAAGGAGTAACTTAGGGTACTTTTATTTTAGAAAAAGAGTTAGGGTTCCGCGCTAAAAAATTGAAACTCATGAAATCGTAGTTAATTCCACGCGGGCGAAGTAGAGGGAGACAGCCAGTATATTAATGGCGTGAATCAGATCTAGAAAACGTTAATATTATCTAAACAACATCTTGAAAGGGTTTCGATAGTATTCCAATGATTATGTCTTCAACCCTTATTTCATAGTGTTTGCGATGTGTCTCATCCCTTTTCGCGAAACTTCTTTCGTTTCTCTTTGAAACTTACTTTTTTATTCTTTTAAAGTATAAGTATTAACAATGAGACAGTTAATAAGCTAAGATAGAATAAAAAAAAATAATTGGTGTGCTTTACCTAGTTCGGGAAACCCCTCCACGTCACCTCGTACCTCGAGATTCTATTACCCAATTTCGTCCCGGGTGTCCCACAGGACGAAATTGGGTAATAGTATCTCTTACGCTGCTACCGCTTTATATTATTTTTATTATATTAATGTATAATATTCCACTAAATCTTAAAAAAAAGAGTGTACAACTGGCACGTTGTGCCTTCTATTCAATATCGAACTCAGTCGTATTCCTGTACAGTTAGCTACCTGTCTGGAACCTACCTACCTACCTACCTGGAAACTTAATGTCGCTTAGCGAGCTATGGAATGGGCTGTGCTCTCAAGTTTCTCTGCGTGATAAAATCCATAATAACGATTTACTCAGCCGAACCAGACTAACTGACATAGCTTAGAACTTAGATGATTAATACGCTGAAGTGGCAATGGGGCGGCCATAAAACTCAAAGAACCGACAATCGACTTGGAACTATAGTGTTTGAGTGGCAGCTTGTAAGTGGAGTGTAGGGTGGCCACCCACCTGATGGAGTGAAGACCTGGTAAGGCATCTGAGAAGTAGGGGATAGACGCAAGTGACTCGGGGCCGTGTTTTGCGGGACTCCTCAGGGGAGGTATATTTTCAGCAGTAGACTTGTGAGGGGAAAGATGATGATGACGATGGATATTTAATACCCTTCCCCCCATAAAGTGTCCCGAAACGCGGTTTTTTCCTTTTTTAAAGATAATCGTACACGATACATGAAAAGTGTGTAGGTATGAAATGATTCTTGATAAATTTACTATCAACCTCATAAACTTATTAATCAATTAAATTTTATTTTGAAAATAGCAAAGTGAAATGAAACAGTTCAGTAATAAAGATTAGAGTGGAGCGCGGTTGTATGAAATTTTTTTTTTCATATTTTAAATTCTAATAGCGCGGTATTAGTGCCTAATGTTTAAAGTAAATTTGTGTTTTATTTTTCAGCGCAGTTGAATAACATTTTCTGCCTCCGCTGGGGCCTCAAAATTTAATGTTTTACTGAAAAAAAATTGGTATAATGGGGCTAAGATAAATAATAAATAAGAGTTAAATAGAGATTATTAATGAAACTCAATAATATAATTAGAATACTTATTATGTAATTTAATAAAAAAGTGAAAGAAAATTCAATCATATGTTTTAAAAACAAATCGTCAATTTGCCTTAAAATCTCTGTTCGTCTCGAATTTTGGCATTTTATTACGGGATTCCAATTTGGCTTTTATGGCCCCTAATCGTGATAAATCCTTAAATTAAAAAGTGGCTGCATCTGTCGCTAACAGCCAACACACAGCCTGGGTATGACATGGGAGACATAAAACAAAAGTTAACCCTCACCACCAGATTGGACTATTTGCTGAATTTCTTGGTCACTTAATTGTTTCAAGATCGGCGGTTCAGTAATGGTGTGTTGCCAATTTATCATATTAATGTAGGTTGTTCCGCTGAAATTAATATCAGGCATCTCAAATAGCCTTGGTGCAGGGGATTGCGATATACTGCGTGCTTTCAATATACGCCTGCTGCCAATTTACGAATGTGGTTTTTATCATCTGTAATCATTGCAAGTAGTAAATTCTCAAGATGTCCGAAGTACTATTGCGTTGAATGATAGGGTCGATCACTTCTTTCAAGGATTCTGGCAGATATAATTCCCTCCAGGCTAATATAATTTTAAATAGATGTCGAGATCCATCTTTACATGATGGTTTATTCTTAATTGAGAACCAAGCTGGGGCGTAAACTTTTATGACAAATTTAGCCAGAGCAATCAAATTCTCTGATGGTTTCTCTGTTGCTACGTACAAACGTAGGACTCGATTAGCACGTGTGAGCCAACGAGCATGAGATTGTTTACCTGGAGACCTGTTTGCTAGATCTTTTGGAAAAGAAATTTGTTTTTACCATAGAGATGATCTCTTGTAAGTACTTTTGATCTGGGCTCAAATCTGGGACCATTTTTGGGAGTAATTCTACTTCGATGGGTTGTAATTTTTTAATCGGCATTAGTTCACAAGTTTCCAGTATCTTCCCAACTGATCAGCGTTAGACTTGGGTTCCGAAGTGCCTCCGTCAATATTTAAAAACCTATAAACCTAAACCTAAATGCCTTAACGGCAGCTCGTTCATATGCAGTAAACAAATAATCCGTTGGAGGGGTCTTTGTAGCCTTTTTTCAAGGAGTCGCATAATACCACCGTACTTTCCAGAATTAACATTAGTCCCATCACAATCTATTGCCACAAGATGTTCTACGGAAATGCCTTCCTTCGCAAAGAACCCTGTGATTGCTGATTCTACTGCTTTCACCGAACCTGTGCTAGGTACTACATAACCCATATAGATAGAACCCGGCTCTTGACTTAGGGAAATGTGCTCTTCAATAGTCATTCTGTAATATTTATTACTTTTTTTTATAATCCTTAAGATTTTGTCTTTCTTGCCAAATAAAAAGAGCGGAAAGTTCCGTATTAGTGTCGTCCCTTTATTTAATAAGGGACAAATTAATTAAAATTAATATTTCAGACGATTTTTCGATCTCTCGCGTCGTAATTTATTTATGTCAATAACCTCGACATCTGATCTAATATCGTACAAAACAGATGAAGCGATTGCTGCTGCTGCCCTGTCTGAGACTTCATATCTGTCACACGTATTCGCTAAGGTATATAAAGACAACTTTTTCTTCTTCTTGTCAGAAACTCCTTCAGTTGTGTTAGTTGCGATATCATCTGTACTATAGCTCTGATCGGATGACGACGATAACATAGAAACGTCTATTCCTGAATCAATTGAAGTAGAACTAATTTTTGAGGATATACTCGACCAATTTCTCCGAATTTTTTTTCCGAATGTTCTCGTTTGGGAACCTTTTTATCGGTCGGGTGGGTGCAATTCGTGAGTTCCTTGTATTTGCATGCTGAAATATCAAACACCCGCTTACTATGTTCTTGAAAATTATCCAATTTTTCTGAAGAGAGCCTCTTAATAGACTTGAGTAAATTTTAACATTTTAAGTGGTAGGCTTTCAACATTTGTATAACTCATGTTTTAGTCACGGTCGGAATAGACGCAGCTTGCCAGATATTTTCAACTCTAGGTGCCACAATATCTGCTATTTGTGAAAATATTGGCTCTTTCGCAGTTTCCAGTTACAGCTTTAGTTGATGTCTGGTCCACTCGTAGTACTTCATCACATCTTCATACGTAGGTAAAGTGTTCTCTTTAATATTTTGGATATCACCAAAAAGGGGACTCTTGAATGCACAGAAAGAAATATTGTGAAATAGATAAAAGCGTGACCTTTCACATTTAAAGGCAATAGCATACAGGCAGTGACACAACAAGTGCGCGACAAATTACCTCCCGCGCGCGGCATCATGACCTTGATTTGAAGTAAGTTTACGTAAAAACTTGGTTTTCTATTGATTTTTAATTAAAAAAAAACTATATAAAAAATTAAAAAAAAATGTTACAATTTATTTAATAATAGCATATTTACATAGCGTCAATCCTGCGTCGAAAATCATCTTTTATAAAATTTCAATGACCTGGCGGAGGCAGTTACTCTGAATCAATCCAAATAATATTTAACATGAGTTAATTTGATTTCTAAAGGCACCTTTTGCGCACTATTGATTATCATAAGGTGAAAAAAAAATTTCGCTCCACCTTAATAAAGATGTAACTAATCTTTGTTACGCTCATCCGGGAGATATATAAAAGTACTCCGTTAATTTAGATTTTTTTTAGCTATAATGATTGAAGTCATCTCGCTCATAGAAGTATTCACTACTGGTTTTTCTCGGTTCTCATCGAGCGGCTATGCATCGTTCGCGCGCCAAGCCAAGTGTTGAATTATTTTAATTTTGCATTATGTCCTAAACTATGCGTCCTAATAACATGGTATAAAGAACAAAATTTATCTTGATAAAATTGCCTTGATGATGAATTAACTTTCGTTCGTAAGGATTTATACGCCATGCCTAATAATAACGCTCATAAATCACTTTTTAATTTTCAATATTTTTTGTCACAAAATACCTAATTGTGGCTCATAAATAAGAAATAGACATATGGTATCGTGGATTTTTTAAGATGGAGTAAAGATCTATATTTTTGTAGAACATTATATTTACGTATCACTAACCATTACACTAGCGCACGCGTAAAATTATTTCGGGAGCGCTTTTTCTTCTGACTGGCTTTACAGCCTAATGCTCGGTAGCTTATACTATTTCACATGAATCTGGCCATAATATACAAAAATAAAAAATTTCAAATCGGACTGGCAGTTCTAGAGATTAGCGTGTTTAAACAAATAAACAAAAAAAATTCTTCTGCCTTATTATATTAGTATATAGAAGATAAAATTTTGTAACCATCATATTATGTAAATTTGCTTTACGTTACTTTTTTTCAAAACGGGGCCATTGTCTATTAACAGCTTCCAATAGTGTATTTTCAATATTGGAAGCTGCTTTTTTTAAATTATGAAAAACGTTAAAGATATTACCGTTACAGCCTCTTAAAGTCCACTGTTGAACAAAGGCCTCCTTATAGGGGGATATTTTTGCCTTATAGGGGGATATTTTCCATAGTTGCCACGCTTGGCAAGCGGGTTGGCAAACACTGTTTATTTTTTATTTTTAATCGTTATTAGGAAGACACTGCTGCCCATCTCCTGATTTGTTTCCCTCTGTCGCCACTTACGACACCCACGGGATGATATGGGATAGAGGATATTCTTACACAGCCACTACATACTTATGAATCATGTCATTCAAAGGCGGAATATTTTAAACTTTTCTTCTTGATAAAATACGTCAAGATAAAAAATAAAAACATAATTTGAGTTCTGCTGTGGTTTCTTTCTTTCTTTCTCTTCTCTATTGAAATCTCTAAAATATCCAATACTCAACTGACAAGCACCCTTACCAATAAGTCCCTCGGTATTAAAATATATCGACAAAAAATTCCAAGTCACAATAATTGACTATGTTTCCAAACTATAAAAATTTCAATGACTTTACCATACCCGAAGTTGGTGGACCGTGCGACGTATAATTAAACGGTTTAGTGTTTTTACCTATTTCACATTACTAAAAGCTGTTTGCAATCATGAAATTGAACACCATTTTTATGTCTTTTATCGCGTTTAATTTCACTTATTTTTAATTCTGGACGTTTCGGGTGCTTTGCAGCATCCAATAGGAACTCCTGTGGCCATAGGTGGTACGAAAATAAAATGGGACACCCAAAACGTCGGGAATTAAAAATAGGAAAAATTAAAGGCGATAAAATAATCAGCCTCCCCCACAGATAGCCTCATTAGGGAATAATTTTGCCATAGTTGCGTCACTTGGCAGGCGAGTGGACAAACAGAGTTTTTATTATTTTGAGTTCTTATCAGGAAGATGCTGCTGCCCATCTCTGGTTTCATACGCCAATGTCATCCCTTACGACATCCATGGTAGCGAATTCTTCTTACGCCGCAACCATATAGCATTAAATAAATAACTCATATAAACTTGAAATAAAACAATAATTGTCGTTACAAAATACGCTAGCAATCTCTGTGATATATTACAGCCGAATTCAATCCTTATCTTAAACGGCTCGTATTAAGCAGCTAAGGTTTAAATAGGCCGTAACGACCGACATTTGCCTTAGCCTTGATCTAATCTAAACTGTCTTATCTTGACAAAACTTTCACACTTTAATCTCGCCCGATGTTTCTTTTGCGGAAATTTTGTATACAGTCACTTAATGCCCCTGCTTTCTGTGTAATTGAACGCAAGGCTAGATTCAAACATTTTATATTTTTGTATATATTTTTTCTTAATAGAGCCGCGGTAGCACACAGGCAAAGAGCCGTAAATTGCGGCATTTGAACAATCTATCTTTGTCGGTAGGAGTGGGCAATACTAGGTAAGGTTAAAGCCTGCTCCAGCTATTTCTGTTCTGTTCTAAAATAACGAGCCTTTGTCTTGCAAAAGTTTCGTTTTGTTGTTTTTTCTATCTTTTTTTGTACTTGTTATTATAATGAGGGGTTATTTGCAGGCTACTAAATCATGATAAACCATTTTTAAAACTTTTTTTCTATTTGTCTGTCTGTCCCGGCTAATCTTCGAAACGGTAGAACCAATTGTGATTTTACTTTGCAAACATATAGAGAGCATTGCCAGGAATGACTAGATATATTTTATCCGAAATAGACGGATGGGGGCTAGGCGAAAAAAAGTGTAAGTTTTTTTAGTCACAACCTTGGGGGCTATAAGGAAGCGAGATGGAATAATATCCATCTACCTCGCACTTTTTCTTATCTTGCCAGGAAAGATATACGCTAATACGTTAATCAATAATAATATACTACGAAAGGAACTTCGTTCCAACCGAGTATTCCACGACACTCACGCATGTTTTTGTTGTTAAATCTTAGAACAGAAATTAAGTATACACAAAACACTTAACATTATTATATATATATATATATATATATATATAATAATGTTAAGTGTATTGTGAAAAACCAACAAAAAAATAACCATATATATAAATAACCATATATATATGGTTATTTATAATTAACTAAAGACCTTTTGGGAATATATTATTTACATCGTAACAACAACATCTGTAAGAAAAAAAATACATTTAGGTGCCTATGCGCAACAACATCCACTTACCGTCAGACAAAATGTGCTTCTTAATACAAAAATAAATGTTTCTTTTTCATCATCTTCATCATCATCATTACAGCCCTTCAAAAGGCCACTGCTGACCATAGGCCTCCCCAAGAAATGCCACAAAGCACGGTCCTGAGCCACGTGCATCCATCGACTTCCTGCATGTCTTACCACGTCGTCGCTCCATCTAGTGGGGGGTCGCCCTACACGTTACCTACCAGTACGAGGCTGCCACTCGAGAACATTTTTTCCCATCGGTTGTCGGTTCTATATGGCTATATGGCCGGCCATTGCCACTTCAGCTTACTAATCCGTTGGGCTATGTCGGTCACTCTGGTTCTATTGCGGATATCCTCATTTGTAACTTTATCACGCAGTGAAACCCCGAGCATAGCCCTCTCCATAGCTCGCTGAGCGACCTTGAGCGTCCTAATACGGCTAGCAGTGAAGTACCACGTCTCAGATCCATAAGTCATCACTGACAACGCGCACTGGTTGTACAATTTCGTTTTCAGGTTTTGAGGTATACCTGACGAGAAAGTGTGTTCTAATTTTCTGAACGCTACCCAGCCGAGTTGAATCCGTCGATCGACCTCTCGGTCGAAGTTGGACTTAACTAGTCGGACTATTTGTCCCAGGTAAACATACTCGTCAATAACTTCGAGCCTAGTGCCCAACAACTACCGACATATGTGTGACATGGAGATTAAACATGATCTTTGTTTTGTCCATGTTCATCTTAAAACCTATCCGTTGGGAGACACTATTGAGGTCATTGAGCATAGTGCTTAGGTCCTCCAGCGATTCTGCCATAAGGACTATATCGTCGGCAAATCGAAGGTGAGTGATGTACTCGCCATTGATGTTAATACCGTATCCTTTCCAGTCCAGTAGCTTGAAAACGTCTTCCAATGCAGCGGTGAAGAGTTTCGGGGATATAACGTCATCCTGTATTAGACCCCTCTGGAGTTGGATAGGTTTCGTACTCTGTTTCTGTACTGGGATAGCCATCGTAGCCCTACTGTACAAATACTTCAGCACTTCGATATACCGACAGTCAACTTGGCACCGCTGTTTCTTTTTAATCAAATTAAATACAAACCCAAGCATACCACTGTACGACAAGCTCGTTCTGCGTAAATCGGACCAAAAATCAATATTCAAAAGCTAAAGGTAACCGGGCTAAGTATGACATCAGGACGTCAAACACCTCAGTCACACCGTGACCATGGGTGCAGTAAAGCACTCGAAATGTCGTAAATTAAAACTCAGTTAAATTGAACGCAATAAAATCAGCATAATTAGTTTTATTAAATGTCAAATATTCGTGTCAAATATAAGTAATCACTACATTTGACTAATTTAAGTTTAATATTTCAAGATTTAATTCTTAACCGAACAAAAATTTTAATTTCAGCTTGGGAACTGAACACTACCGAATTTTAACTAATAACTTACATATCCTACATTTGCTACGTCGTTCATCATGCGTACAGCAATAAGTTGCTAGCATCTGTGTTTCCATCCGATTACAATGTGGGTGTCTGCAAGACAAGAGTGAATAGGCTTTTGTTAAGTCAGTGCGCTTCCCAATCTTAAGCTACATCACCACTTACCATCAGGTGGGATTGTAGTTAAGCGCTGGCTTAGAATAATATAAAAAAATACCCGCTAAGTATCTACAAGTCGCAATAAAACGTTCATGCCTGTATGGAACAAAACAAACTTTTAAGTTCCCAGCTACCTTCACAAACTTTTCCTATCCAGCTTAATACTGTAACACAACCACAGTATTAGACGCGACATAAAATTTCGGATCTCATTAACTTGTATATCTCGTCGATTAACTTAATTCGTAGCTTTTGAACAAATTTGGTGTTTTATTCTTCGAAGTATGAATTTATTGCGCAGTTATGTTTAAAGATGTTGTTCACACATGCTTGTTTATGGAGAGCAGAAACTAATGATTCGTTTACTTGGCAGAGTCACATTGCACATATGACTGCAACCGTAAAAAAGTAGCATTATGCTGTCGTGTTTCGCATAGTGAATAACGAGAACACCGTTTGTAGTGACGATGCATTCCAATTCACTGGTGAACTCATCTGCATTTTTACTTTTATTTATCGATATGTATAGTTAGGTGCCTCTCATTTCTGAGAAGTAAATGAAGCAATTGCTCTGTAAAGTAAATATTAAAAAAAAGATCACATTCATTCTTTACAGCCTATTAAAAGTCTATTGTTGAACGTAGTCTTCCCATATAGATTGAATATAGTATTTGCCATAGTTTTTATAATTTTGAGTTGTTATCAAGAAAATTCAGCTACTCATCTCCTGTTTTAGTTTTCCCTCTGTCGCCGCGTTGGACACCCACGAAGTGATGAAAAAGCACATAAGGATGAGTATTAAAAATTATTTTTTCACATAATTTCATAAACTAAAATAGTTTTCACATATTATATGAAAATTATTTTATATTTTTGTAGTTCTTTGAATTAAGCGTTTACTTTTTATTATAAGTCTAATTTTTGCTTTTTTAATTGTTTGGATTAACTTGATTACTCCTACGGTCCACGGCTACGTCCACACAGAAACATGAACTTATTTTAATATTTTGACCGCGGTAAAAAGTATCTTATTTTTAACCGACTTCAAAAAGGATGAGGTACTCAATTCGACTGTATGTTTTTTTTGTGTGTTACTTTTTCTAGGTGCACCGATTTCGATAATTCTTTTTTTATTTGAAAGCTAGTGCTTCTCACGTAGTTCCTAATAAATTTGATCAAGGTCTGTCTATTAGTTTTTGAGTTATTTTTATAAATTATATTGAAGTAGGTTGTACAAAATTTTTAATTTTAGCACTTGTTCTTTATCCAGTCATTTCATTCTTAATTTAATATCTCAAAAAACGTTCTTCTTCATCAGCCCGTAAACGTTTTTATTAAAATTTTAAATGTCTAATTTTTCTTTCTTTCCTTTTCACATAAATAATTTTATAACCTTTTTGAGTGAACTAATGACAATCACATGCTCGAATGTCGTTTAAATAGTTAAATTAAAAAGTTTATTCCCAATTTTGCCACCCATATGCGTGTAATTTTTTTTTTCAAATTTACATGGGACCATTCTTGAACGAGGAATTTAATAACAAAGGATAAACTAGTTCGGTTTGCACTTTACGAAAATATTTCTAATTAGGAACCTGCTTTTATTGAAGTCAGCTAAAAATCAGTCACTAGTTGAAATCCCACACGGAACAAAAGTTTGTTACAATTAATTGATCCGGGTTTGGATGTTCATCCAGGTGCAATTTTTGTTAACATACAAATGTCTAGGAAAACATAAAAAAACTAGAAAAACACATTAATTTGAGATTGCATAAATATAGACAGACAAATAAAGACACTAGTTTGGATTTACATGTAAGCTCGAAGGTAGATGTGAAAACTAAGCCAGGTGGTCACAAAAACACAGATATCATGCATGAACGCAGTCATGCAAAAGAACACCTAGATATAAAAATGAAAAGGAACGTGATACGTTTTTTGCAAATTTTTATTCCCTATTATAAATTTATTACGCGAGAAGCCACGAGGCTAGAACGAAACGGATGCGTCGGGATTGAGGACAGTTTTGATTGGTGTCTACAAATCAAAACTGTCCTCATCATCATCACCATTACCGATATTGGGTTTAATCGAAGTCCATCGTGAGAAATTACCGGAATTTTTCACAATAGAAACTGCTGACTCGTGCACGTTTGACGCCTGATCGTCAAGTATTAGACGAGAACTTCAATCTTTAAAAAATAACTTACGCCCTCTGGCATCATTACTAAATATTTAAGTTGTTAATATTTAATATTATTTGTTATAGTTGAAAGAAAGAAAGAATATTTACTTATTACTAGCGACTCGCCCTAGCTACGCCGGGATAGGATCTATTAATGTGGCATTATTTAGATCCAAGACTATTTATTTTATCAATTCTTAGTTTTTTTTTAAATCTTCAAGTTTTTCGAATAACTCCGTTAAACATTAATAACTGTAGTATACATAAACATAAAACTAGCATCAATTTTGATATTATAATAATTTCACCTCAATTGAGAATCAAAATACAGAATGCGTTTTGACCACTGAGTACTAAGAAGGAATGCCGTGTTACAAGTAAAAAGGCTCTCTAGTTCTTGTCACTTCACAAACGAATCACAGTCTTTTTCTTTTTTTAACACGCTTTTATTAGCTTGGTATGTATCTATGTAACAGAATTATTTGAATGTGATTTTCATTCCCTTCAAAACGTCGGATTGATTTGAAACTTCACACACTTATCAAGGATCGATAAAAATGCAATAATTTAAATAGATTGTTCCATTATCCTGGCCAGGATGCTCAGGATTTGCGAATAATTCATAAAACAACTACGATTTCTCCCAGTTCAATCTACTGTAAGCCGTAAAAGAACATTGTTAAAAAAAAACACGCTTTTGTAGTCAGGCGTACTAAAAATAGAAAATAAGCAATAGTTTAAAAAACTAAAAGAAACAAGCTTGTATATAAACTAAAAATAGAAAATAATTTTCAATAAGTTTCAAATAATAAAATAGTGATTAACATAAAAAATCATTTTATTGTAAAATGCGTGGGGTTGCTTGATGTCAATTGTTATAAATATTTTGTGGATATTTGTAAAATTAGCGTCATCATAAAATATATGAAACAGCACCACGCTTTACAAAAATATTTTTTTTTTATGTTAATCACTATTTTCTTATTTTAAAATTATTGAAAATTATTTTCTACGTTTTAGTTCGGTTATATACAAAATCGTGTTTTTTTTTGTTTTTTTTTTAACTGTTATTTATTATAGAATAAGAGTGATAAAGGAACACACAGTCCACTTGATGGTAATTGGATGCTATAGCCCATAGAGATCTATATTTATCCTCAATTAAGAACCAAAATGCAGATGCGTTGTCACCCCTGAGGACTAAGATGGAATGCCTCATTTACAGTAAGAAAGTAGCATTAAACTGCTATTTTATGCTGGTATTCTGTGAGAGCGTGGTCCTTTCCCGGTCGAGCCGACCCATTCTTTCTGCAGCCATTGTAAGACAAACAAACGTGTACGTTGCAGCGTGGCTCTACCACGCATAAATGCATCTAAAAATATTATTACTCACCTATGGTAAGGATTTGCTACACTCCCGCGTTATTCAAATGCGGCCAGACATATATCAGACTCTCAAAGCATACGCTGTTTAGTTAGAAGAGGCCACGTCGTCGACGACTGTCGCCACTCTTCAGTGTTTGGCCAGCTATGAAATAACTCTATACAGTTCTTTAATTATACTTCGATGTAGGGAAAAATTATATCTCAAAAATAATTTATTAATCATCTTTGAGATAACATGTAAATATATATTATAATAAATAAAATAAAAATATACTAAAAATTTGTCAACTATACCAAGCGATAGTGAGTATTTGTATATAAAGTAAGAACCTGGCATTAATCATTATTTAAGAATATTCTGTTTAAATTTATAATGTGTAATTTATAATGAGTCGGCTCGACCAGGGTAAAACCATGCTCTCATAGAATACCAGCGTATAATTGCAGGTAAATGCTGCTGTTTCGTATGGTAAGTGTAGAGAACTGGAGACCATTTTTACTGGGAACAAGCCATTCCATTTTAGTATACAGGTATGAAATCGCATCTGTATTTTGATTCTTCATCGAGGATAGAGTGATCTAGATCTCTATCAGCCACAGCATCTACTTACCATTATTTTGTTATCTTTATGCTATAAAAAAGTCAGTAACAAAAATAATTTTCTTTATTTCTATATAAAAGTTAAAAGTTAAAGTTACAGCCTATACACGGCCCTCTGCTGGGCACAGGCCTCCTCTCATTTTTAGAGGGTTTTAGGGCAAGAAAGTGTCCACCGCGCCACCCCAATGCGTGTTGGCGAACTTCTCATGTCTTCGAAATATTTTTTTTTCTTATCTCTCAGACGTGCAGGTTTCCCCACGATGTTTTCCTTCACCGCCGAGTACGTGGTAAATCAGCACTATAAATTGCAAATAACAAATTAATTGGTGCCGTCAGGGATCCAACCCGGGTTGCTCCCGTACTGTGAAATATACAGCGAGCGCTTAGCCCCTGAGCTACCAAGGCTATTTCTATATATAAGGTCGGGGAAAAAGTTTTTTCAAATACAAGACATTTTTTAATTTCCTCAATTTTATACAAACAAAATAACAAAATACAACTAAACTTTTCCCTGAGCAATTATTATATTTATTTACATATCAGTGTAATATTAACCAAAGATTAAATAAATTTACCATGCAAATCGGCATTTTCTCTCACACAGATTGTGCGTAAGGTGAAATTTGATGAACTTCATTTCCATAATAATCTAATTGCGTAAATTTGTAATATACAAGACGTAAATTTCACAAATTAATCGTATAATTTTATTTATGTTTTCGATAGAAACATAAAGGGGACGTAACAACTTTGAATACTATACACACACCTGGTGCGCTCTACCAACTAAGATAAAATAAAAAGATGGAAATAACTACTAAGAACCAAGATGGGATGCCTCATTACCAGTAAAAAGTTTATCCAGTTCTCTGCACTCACCATTCGAAACATACAGAACAGAGCAACATTACACTGTTATTTTTGTTGGTATTCTGTGACAGCATGGTCAATCCCCGGTCAAGCCGACCCATTTGTAATTCAAATCGCGTGCGAGTGACTGCACTGCGAGTTTACGGCAAAAAATAAATAAGCAATATTTTAATTACTTCATATTAAACTTTATATTTTAAATCAACCCATCTTTACTCCCCAACACAGACATACATGTATGCATGTATGGAAATGATTTTCCTATTTCCCAAGGGAACCATTCAACAAAAGCAGTTAAGCCGGGGACAAAGTTCTACGCACGTTTGTACAGACAGTCTGTCAGACGCTGCAGGCTGCAGGCTCATTGCGACTGGAAATGCCGCTTCAAAGACAGAGTTTCATACTAGATTAAAACTTTGATTTAAATGCATAGAATTGTCGTCGCTCTGTCATGTATTATCTATATGATAAAACTCATATAATTTTATACTCAGGTACGGAAATTTCAGTGACAATTAATACTTAGATTAGTTATATTAATACTAAGATATACTAGATAGCTCACTTTTATTATAAACTCTATTTAATTTCATATAATCTGTTAATTTATGTATGTCTAATCGTGATATAAATTATGTAGTTTTATTATAATTTATTATTTAATCTATATTTAATTATAAATTGCTTATTATACTTTCTCCTTGTCCGAGACATTCTTTACGACATGTAGTACGCCGTATTTTATACCAGTACCATCACAGTTATCAAGCTCCTAAAAAAAATTTGGAACGGCAGAATATATGTACAACACTATATCCCCTGTACGTCAAATGCAATGTCATTACGTTTTTATGTGCCAGCCGTCACGGTGTGTTTTATAAATTTTGTTATAAGAATCAAATATGTTGTGTAATATTAAATGTTTTGTATCCAAAACCTACCACAACTGTATTTATTACATGCTTGCGAGGTAATATTAGGTTATACTTTGGAAAAAGAAGATATTCAAAATGGAGCAAACTGATTAAAGGTAAACAAGAATCATCTTGTTTCGGAGGTACGTGTAAAAATCTAAAAAATCACTTATTAATAAAGTCAGATTCACTGTGTATCGAAACACTTAATAACAAGTATGATTAATTATCAATGAAAATCCACTATTAAGCTTTAATAACATAACCTCGTCACTCGTAAAATATGAAATAATAAATAGGTATTTCCAACCAATAAATGTAGGTTGAGATATATATATATAGATACGTTGAGAAATTGGAGTGATATATTTAATATGTTTTTTCTTACTTTCGTGTTCAATTCGTCTTTTGAGCATTAGTTTGGCAGTCGCCATTTATCATAGTCATTGGGCAAAATTGCGCATGCAGGTGATTTTGGGACAGTATTGGGCAAATAGGAAAGGAAAATACTCAGGCTGATACTATCACCATCTTGTTGGACAAGATATTATGCAATACTGAGATACAAAAATAAATACTATGGGCTTTAAACTGCTGGGAAAAATATATTACATGAGTTATATGGATATGCTTCAAATAGACCATTAGAACTATTACTTCGAATATGTATGGGTTCATGTATATACATAAACACTCACGCCTGTCACCCAGAGGGTAGGCAGAGACTACGGACTTCCATTTGGCACGATCCTGGCACACCTCTCTCGCCTCCTTTACATCCATATATCTACGCATACACGCACGTCGGTTAAGGGTACTCTAATCTGGCCCATTTTAATATATCCCAATTTGGTCGATAAACCTTCGTCTAGGGCGTCCCTTTCCGACTCTGCCGTTCACTTCTGCAGCATAAATTTGCTTTGTCACTCTTTCTTCGTTCATTCTTTCTACATGACCAAACCACCGAAGCATTCCTTTCTTAATCCTGGTCACAACGTCATCTTGCAAACCACACTTTTCTCTTATCACTATTTCTCACCTGTCATTCAGATTCAGCCTAGCATACTCCTTAATGACCGCATTTCTACAGCATTTATTCTACTCTCATGCTTCTTCTGCCACACCCAACTTTCACTACCATACATTAAAGTAGGGACTAACATAGCATTATGAATTGCCAAACGTGCCTTTTTTGACACATTTTGACTCCTCACAATAGCGTGTAGAGCCCCATTCACTCTATTTCCCGTTCACTCGTCGTTCTATATCCTTATCATATCTACCATCCCTGCTAAATAAACATCCCAAATATACAAACTCATCCACTTGCTCAATCAACTCCTTCTATTCTTATTTCACATAACGTTTTACTTTCTTCTCTTTCAAAACCATCACTTTCGTTTTACTTGCGTTCACTTTCATACCCTTTCTTTTAATGACCAGTTCATTAAAGTAACCATCATTGCAACTCGGCCGCCGACGATGCAAATATGACTTGATCATCGGCGTACAAAAGGCATTTGACGGTTAACTCACCCATTCTCAACCCACATTCTTCAACTTTCAAAGTTTGCAAACAACTGTCCATAAATAGGTTAAACAGCCACGGGAAGCTACACAGCCCTGTCTGACACCTTTTGGATGCCAAACCAGTCCGAGTAGACCCTGTTGATCCTGACACAAGCACTAGAGTCCCTATAAAGAGACCTTAATGCCTGTATCAAACCAGCGCTCAAACCAAATGAGTTCAGTGTTTGCCATAACATATTCCTGTCCACTCTGTCATAAGCCTTTTCCAAGTCCATGAACGCACAAAAAACTTTCTGGTTTTTGGCCAAAAACTTCTCCGCAATCATGCGCATGGAAAAGACTTGATCCGTACACCCCATCCCCTTTCTAAATCCAGCTTACACATCCCAAATTTTTCCATCAGTTTCTTCTATAACTCTTTCAATTAACACCTTAGCATACAGTTTAACCACAATGCTAAATGCTGATACCGGTAGTTTTTACAGTCCTGCTGTGACCCTTTTCCCTTATATATTGGGACTATAACGGCTTTGCACCAGTCTTCCGGTACCCGCTTCAGTTCCCAACATAAATTAAACAAGGTGTACAGCAGGCCTGCCACCACTCCCTCTCCAGCCCTTAGCATTTCGAGTGATACTCTATCATATCCGCCTGCCTTACCTGCTTTCATGCTTTTCATTGCTTTCATTATTTCATCTACACTTATCTCCTACCTCTCCACTTCTTTCGGAATTTCTGTTTCACTTAATTCAGACGACTCTTCACTCATAAACACGCTTTCAAAGTATTCCTTCCATCTCTTTAAACTCGAAGCTTCATCATTCAGCATACAGCCATTCTCGTCTCGTATAGCATTCATTCTAGGCTGTTTTTAAATTACCCTGGCAGTTTTTATAAGCTTCTAGAACATTTTAATATTTGCCTGGAAGTTATCAGATATCCTTCTATCATTCTTATCCGTTATTTCTTTCTTTTTTCCTTCAACAACTTCTTTTACTCTCTTATTTATACGTCTTAAGTCTGCCTTTTTTTTTCAATCTCATCATTCAAACCGCCAGAATTACCAGCTTTGGTTGCCAGTAAATCTAGCCATACTCTCTTCTTTGCTTCAACTTCCATGCGTACCTCATCATCCCACCACAACGTATTATTTTTCTTTCATTTGTTCTCTTACTTACACCACATACTTTGGTGGATGCATTCACCAAAACTTTCTTAACATTATTCCATACAGTCTTCAGGTCTAAATCATTCATACATATTTCATTCAAACCACTAATATTCTCTCTCAGTCTACATTTATACTTCTTCACATCTTCATCTTGTAACCTCTCTATTCTTATACGCTGTAACGCAGTGGTAGACACAGATGTCCGATGCCGCCAACGCTTGAAATGCTTTCATGTATATATAAAAAATAAGAAATAAAACGCCATCAACATCTTGGGATAGGATTTTCTGGTTTCTGGCAGAATTACTGAGGACTTAAAACTGTTGGAAAGAATATCTAGCATAAGTTATATAAAATGCTATATACAGACCATTAGAGCTATCACTTAGAGAATATATATGGTATAAATTACTCAGGTCATTAGAGCTATCATTTATGAGGATAGACATGGTTAACTATTCATACCTTAGAACTATCACTTAAGAGGGTAGACAGGTTTTGAATTGATATATAAAGCGCTACCATTAGAGGAAAGACATTAAGAGGCTAGGCCTCGGAAGACATCACTGCAGGCTTTAAACCATTAGAGCTATCACTTAGAGGATAGACATGGTTAACTATTCAGACCTTAGAGCTATCACTTAGAGGGTAGACAGGTTTTGAATTGACATATAAGCGCTATCACTAGAAAGTAAAACATTGTGCTGTACTGTGATTTAGAATAAAATAAATAATGGTATAATTTTTATTACAAAGGTGACTAATATTATGAGTACAACATAATGGAAAAGTTGTTACAAATTACAGATGTAAAAATATCAGAAAGTCTCAGGGTCAAGGGGTTCGTCAAATAAGTCCAAAATTGTCAACATAAGAGAACCCCACATGATCGCTGGGCATCAAGATAGCAAATTATATTCCAACATACCAAACATCTAAAAGGGGCTGCAGGTCCGAAAGTATATACCCTGAGATTGCAACTAAACTTTTCATTATTTTATCAGAAGATTCTGATTTGGGAAAGAAATAAGTGCTATTAATAAACTTAACTTATGGGTTTATTAAGGTTATGTAAAACTTGAGAAGCCCTAAAATTGGCAGAACAAGTAAGAAATAATAACTGAGTTGTGGGACGAAACTACCCTGTTGCTCAAGGTGAGAGTCAGTTTACTAGTCCTTAAAATTGTAATTCCAAACAAATTATGAGATTTATAGATACATGTTAAAATTTAAAGACAGTATATTATTACATATTATTATCTAGACACTTTTAAAAAGTTACATAATATTCATCCACCTTCTGTGTCGGAGGGGGAGGCCTATGTTCCGCAGTGGACTTATAGGCTGCAACGGATGAATGGAAAATATGACATGGAAGTAAGAAAAGATGATTTGAGAACCGTTTTACCTTGATATTGAATATCAAGAGGTTACATGTTTAAATAGTCTTAAAAGATTATACATTTTAATCTAACTGTTTAGAAAAATCTGAAAGATTGAATATAAGCTATTATTTAAATTATATCCTCTGGGATTTACTTGGCTCCATACGGAGCTTATGAACCAAATTAGGCATGTCTGCAAAACAAAAATAATATTGTCCACCATCAGATGGAATTACAATAATTGTCTTAAATTATTAAAGAATAATAAAAGACAACAGTTAGCCTGTCAATTTTCATGACCTTAGTTTTAATGTAAATTTTAAGAAATTTACAAACTATAATTAAAAACTCGGTAACAGAAAGTATACACCGAATTATTATTATTGATGTAATAAAACTATTTAAAAAGAAAGTCATTGAAATCAAAAAATTAGCCTATGGAGCAATTTTCTATTGTTAGGCACATTCTAGCCATACTATGATTAATGAATTAAATTTAAACAAAGACACATTGTTGCATCCGAGCTGTATTATGTAGCTTAGTATAACGTAAGTTACAAGAAAAGCAGTGTTTAGCATCATTAGGTTTTAAATATAATAATGAGGTGCAAAATGCATCAATGGCTTATAGCGGTACATAAAATATCTTTTTGGGAAAATATAAAACATATAAAATTGACTACTTAAAACAATTGTACATTGAACAATTATAAGGTATTTAAAGGTTATGACAAGTTAAAATATAAGTTATTTGTTAAGTACATAGTAAAAATCGTTCAGTTATTTTATATAGGGTTTCATACCTACCAGGTTATTATTACCTTCATATAGTAAAATAACTATAGTAAACATACATACAATAGAGTTATGTCTGACAGATGCATAAAATAGATTATTAAAGATGGCAACAAATTAATTTGCTGTAAAAGGAAATTATGGAAAAATACTTATACACATAATTGTGATATGAATAGCTACTCTATATTTGTGCATAAGCCATTTAGGTTGCTATCAGTAATATAAGGTTAATAATGTTGTGTTTTTAACTATTATGTACATAATAATGTATATGGAAGGTAATATATTATATTCAGTTGCAAATTTCTGATCTTAGATGGTAGTGAATAATATTGCAAATAATAAAATTATTAAAAAGCATAAAGTTTTTTGATATAAAAACGGACACTTCTCAACTGGGTGGAAAGAAGCCATTGGAACTGAGACAATTTTTTGGGTTTTAGTCCTTCATTGTGAGGAAATTACATATATTATTATTGGATATGATTGGATATGATTTATATTATTATTGGATATGAAAGTAGTATATACTTATAATTTTGAAAATTGTAAAACACTCAAAACCTTTAAAACAAAACAATAATATAGATATTTTGAATAATACTTACTACAAATAAGTAATACTTATGGTGTACAATTTTACTCAGAGTTGATAAAACCACTGCTTTATACATTGACAAGATAGAGAGGGTTCTCTTTCATTAATTATTGAGGACTTAATTCTATCAATTAAATGAAAAATATTGAAATTATATATCGATCTGAAATTGAGCCAAGTAAATAAATAATAGTCATAAGAAGTCTTTCAAGTGTATTCAACAAGATCATAAAACGGTGTCAAAACTAAAATCGATCAATTTGTACCGAGAAATAATAATACTATTACACAGAACAATCGTTTCTGCAGGTATGACCCAGAAACCATGGCCGTTATATTAGATTGGGTTCTAGATTGATTAAATTAAAATTTACTTAAATTAAACGGGAACAGATATTCCAGATTATTGTGTTTTTCACAATTATATTTCTTCTACAGGCCACTTCTGCTGCAATTAAGGTATTTTACGTGTATATGGAATTGTTATAAAATAAAGATAATTTATTTTATGTTATTAAATCAAATATGTAATATACATATAATACCTTCAAATTTTTATATAAAATAAGGAAAATTGCAAATTTTTCCATTCATGGGTATTATAATTCGCAACCCTGGCTTCAAACATCTACATGTTGTAAGAACGTCTCGGACAAGGAGAGTATAATTAAATGGTTAAACGAACTTACCTTAAGTGAAGTTCAACCATAATTATACGAAGCTCTTGTCCGAGACGGTACTCCAGCCCAACCTTCCCTGGGTTAGGTTGCTCATCTAATCCTTGCTTTAAACATAATGACATTGCATTTGACGTACAGGGGATATAGTGTTGTACATACATTCTGCCGTTCCAAAATTTTTTAGGAGCTTGGATAACTGTGATGGTAGTGGTATAAAATACGGCGTACTACATGTTGTAAAGAACGTCTCGGACAAGGAGCTTCGTATAATTATGGTTGAACTTCACTTAAGGTAAGTTCGTTTAACCATTTAATTAAAGGTACAATATGCTCGCCCACGATGCATGCCGTGGTAAGCTATAATTATTAATTAAGACAACATTTACGTTCTTACTTAAATTATTCATTTGCGTTTTTTTATAGAAGAGGGGCCAAACGAGCATGCGGCTCACCTGATGGTAAGTGTCGACCGCAACCCATGAACAACTGCGATATAAGGGAACCCGATCATAGCCGTAGTAGTTCAAGTTCGATTCCCACCGGCATTGATGATGAGACAATCGCTATACAATTAATCTCGAAAATCGACAAATTGTCCACTGGGATTCGAAACCTGGAAACTCGTTCTAGAAGCCACATACTCTAACCTCTAAATTAAGCAGCGATATCGTACTGAATTGTACCGTATATACTGAAATATCATATATCCTAAATAATAGTTGAAACTTAGTCCAGTGAAACAGAGTATCTCTTACAATCTCAGTTGCCGCCCCAGCACCGAACACCCGAATACATTCTAATTAGTATTACTAAGCCTTCCAGATACCACGTGTTAAGTGCTCTGCGGTAAATTCTTAAATTAATTTTGCAGCTTCTGTACAACTCAATTGTTGTCGGTTTCGGCAGTAATTACTTGAATGGAGTTGTTGTTTCTATTGCCAGATTGTATACAAAATAAAACAAATACGAATAAATAAATAAATACAAATTTCTAACGTTGTTGAAACATGCTGCAGCTAAATTATAGTTGTAGCACGAATTGGTCGGCTCAACAAGAAAATGAACACGCTCTCACAGAATAAAAGCGTAAAATAGCAGCTTAACGCTACCGTGTTTCATATGGTGAGTGTAGAGAAACGGACACCCCTTTTAACTGGAAACGAGGCATTCCATCTTATTCCTCAGGGGTGATAACGCATCTGCATTTTGATTCTTAATCGTGGATTTCTACTGGCCAAAGCATCCACTTACCATCAGGTGGACTGTGTGGTTGTTTATCAGGCTTATTATACAAAAAAAGAAACGAGTCCTGTATTTTATTTGATAACCATATAATCTATTTCAGGAGGCTCGATTTACCCCTATTAATTTTTATTAAAGGACCACAAAACGCCAATATTTCTCTACTATCCTGACATGAAATATGGTTGACTCATAGAGAATGCCATAAGGCATTAAGTCCTATTTGTAACCCAGTAGTTGAAGTTGCTTACAATAAAGGATAAATCACTATGCATGTTTTTATACGTCTTCCCCCTGATGGTAAGTGAAAGTGAATGTTGTGACCCATACACAATTCTTCTATCTCAATTATTATGATTCTAAACGCAGACGCGTCTTCATCCCGATGACAATGATGACCACTAAACCTAACATCACTACTCCTAACACCACTACACTAGAAATGATACACACACCACCGTCGATAATACAACACGTGTTTCGCCTCTAAACGAGACATCATCAAGTGAAATAGACTCTGCAGTGGCTGACCGCAAAGTGCATGCAAAGTAAGTCCATTTATTGGTGACGGAGATAGTACACGTAATCGGGGGAGGGCGGGATGTGCTCTTTAATCTAGGCAAGACACATCATTTTATTTTATAACGCGGATCTTAGCTAATTATTTTTAACATCTATATTATATTATATTTTCAAAATATCTATATATTATACATAGATATATTGAAAATGAGTCAGATTAGGAGTACCATAACCGACGAGCGCGTATGCGTATATATATGGATGTAAAGGAGGCGAGAGAAGTGTGTCAGGATCGTGCCAAATGGAAGTCCGTAGTCTCTGCCTACCCCTCTGGATGACAGGCGTGAGTGTTTATGTATGTATTTAAGTGTCTGTACATTTTATACATTGTGACAAAAATGATTGAGAGGGACGAAAATAAGTTATTAATACAATGGATTTCCGCAAAGTTATATTAATTGTGGTGGAAAGCCTGGATGCCAATAAACAATTTTCAACAGTAGTTTAGAAACAGCAGCGGAATACAATGCAATAATTTTTATTCCATATAGATTATAATTAATTCTTATTGAAAGTTTATTTTTTCCTTTTTACCTATGTGTTACGAAAGCATTGACCAGAAATAATATTATCTTTGACACAGTGACTAATGACTATATATACCAATGTCCTCTGTGTCTCAACGGCGACGAGCCATGAAATGAAATGAAATATATTTATTTAATCAACATAAGAAAATAAATTTCTTTTGTCTAATATCATTCTCAAATAATTATCAAATTATACTACAATTTCGAAATGAGGTTCCTCTGAAACTCCGCAACTCCTATTGCTCAGGGCTGCATTATAGTGCATGAGAGTGCGCAAACACAAGTGATCTCTTTATTCCTTCTCTCTCACGGTCCACTGGGAAAGCCATTCGACACGATCAGAAAGAGACCGAGTGTAGGATAAATGACAATACCTACTTTCCGAGACACATGAGTAAAACACCGCCACTTTCTGACTCCAGGCTGCTACTAAGAAATTGTTTACAGGAAAACTCAATAACGCTTAAAAATATACGTGGTAAAGCCTTGCTGCAGCTATATTATGGTTGTAGCACGAATGATTCGAATCTACCTGAGAAGGATTACGCTCTCACAGAATACCAGCTTGAAATAGCAGCTTAATGCTGCTGTTTCGTATGATGAGTACAGAGAATCGGAGACCCATTCTACTGGATACGAGGTATTCCGTCTTAGTCCTCAAGGGTAACAACGCATCTGCATTTTGATTCTTAATTTTTGATAAATTTCGATGTATGTGAGAAAAAATATGCTGCTAGTTTACGTTGGTTATCTGTGCAAGCAAGTCATAATAGAACTGCAGCATGACTTTACCACGCAATAATGACTAAAATCGTTCTATATTTTTTAGCACTACATTTAACTTTGTATATTATGTAACATACTGACCGCTACAATAAAACAAACAGCAGTGTAGCGTGCACGCTGCCAATAGCAAATTACGAGTATTGTATCGTAGACTGCCGACTAAGTGACTAAAGCGTGCTAAATGCAATTACTTACATTGTTCAGTCTGTGAACTCTGTACAGATGTCTGTTTTATATTAGATAGAAAGACATTTATTCCAAGACTTAATTTTTATATAAGAGAGAGTAAACGAGCATGCGGCTTACCTGATGATAAGTGACTACCACTGCATATGAACAACTGCAACTCCAAGGGAAGACAAGACCCTTTCCTTGAAAGTCCCTCAGTCGTATCGGTCTGGAAAATCTGCTGGTGGTAGACGATTTCACAAGGATTTTGTGCGAGAAAAAAAAACTTTTGGTGATTCGCACAGTGGTTGATCGCTAATTACATTAACACACATGACAATTACAATTTGAAAAAAAATGACTTATTAAAAAAACAAACAAAAAAGAACTATGTGCATGCAAACACCACACGCACACACACACACACACACACACACACACACACACACACACACACACACACACACACACACACAAATGAATATAAAATATTACTTCCTAGTAAGAAGGTTAAAGTAACGGGTGAGATTATAGCCATAGCAACTGCAGCATAGGTCTATCTTGTATTTCGCTTGACCTCACCCGTTTTTAATAGAATAACGGTAACGTTACAAAGAGCACAAAGTTCATCTGATGGTAAATGGATGCCGTGGCCCGTAAACATCATCTATCTTCACTTTAACCTCTTTAGTTGGGTTTTCTCTCCCACTTTATCAGCCCGTAAAATTTCACTGCTAGAAGTGGGCCTCTCCCGTTTTTGAATTAACGTCACGCTAGGCAGGTGGATCAGCAGTTCCAGTACCAGAGGTCTTGCACCTTTGACGGTACTCTTTTTTTATAGAATAAAAGTGACAAACTAGCACACAAGCCCATTGACACATACATCTGTCTTCAATTAAAAGTCAAAATTGTCACTCCTAAGGTCTAAAATGGCATCGCTTCCAAAAAGGGACTCTAAACTCACTGTACAATAGCTCAGAGCTGGGGGACAATGCAATATAAAATCACTTTCTTGTCTGCCTGTATTTTTGTCCTTTCGATAGAAATTTTCTTGTCGATATTAAGATGAGCCAGAGACTTAAAACTATAAACACAACTCAAAACTGGAAACTAGGAAAGTTTCAAAAACTAGTTAAACTAGTTTTACGAGTATTTTCAAGAAACTTTTTAAGAAAAACGAAAAAATAAAGCTTCCTCGGAGGCAAACCAAAAGTAGCGAACTGAGACGTGCCGGGAATGGTTGAGGCGGAAAGAGCTAATTATGTCCGGACATGAACGTCTACGCGCCGAGTTGAAAAGGGCACTCACAGGTTGACAAATTATTCGAGCGTTTTGTTTCTCGGGATCCGCCACGAAAAGCTTGAAAGAGGTCAGATGAAGTAAAAGTTTCTTTTAGAAACGTCAAACGCTACATTTTGCTTTCTTATCTTGAGGAGGGTCCGCAAATCTTTTTAGACAGAAGTTATTTTAAGTCATATGTTTGTTTTTATGTATTCGTATGTATGTATGTGTGTATGCATGTATTTATACTTTATTGTAATCTACAAAAAACACAAAAAAAACACATATCAAAAAGATAATCTTTAGAGGTAGGTACGATAATTTTATACCACCAACTTGGAATTTTGTGTGTGTATTCAAGATGATTCGAGAATGGTCTCGGTTCAGAATTGGACCCGGTAAGTGACGGTGTTGTCCAGCTCCAGAAATCACCCGTGCGAAGCTGGGGAGAATCGCTAGTAATATTATAAATATTAAGAATTTTGTAAGTTTATGTGGAGGGTAGTCTCCGAAACCACTGCACCTATTTGAAAAAAATCTTTCAACATTTGAAGGTTAAATTATTCTAGATGGATATAGGCTATACATTATAAGTATATACATATTATGGCTAAATGATATAAATGGCTTCGTCGACTAAGTCGGAAGAAGTCGTGCCATTGAGAGCTTTTACGACGTGCGCTGCGTCATTAGTTAAAGTTGCACGAAAATAATGTATAGCTGAGTTGTTCCTCTTGAAGATACAAACCGGCCTGCGTAAAAAAGTATACTGAAAAGAGAAAAATTTTATACCCTATGTCACTTCCACAACTAAAACGAATCTAACAACACATATAATTATATTAAAATCCATCAATCCGTGTAGGCTAGGCTACACAGCGTGTCAAAGAAATAGACATACAGATGCATACATTCTCTCAAAAAACATTACCCTCCTTCTGGGGCAGTCGGGTAAAAAGAAAAGATAGACTGACCACTTTTTTTCAGCCAATTCCTGCGTGGAATAAATCACTAATGAAGGCAAAAAATGTGATAAGGGACACGTCGTTCCTTTACTGACTTTCAATTCAGGAAACAATCGTAAAAATAAATGGCGGCAGTAATTTGCCGGGACCGGGCATCGGAATTTATTTCTTTCGCATTATTGGTTGATTTTTCGTTTTATGAGGGAGGAATCGTCGAAGAATTTTAAATGGCATGTAAGTGGCGATATATAAAAATTACGTGGTAGAGCCATGCTGATGTTATACTATGGTTGTAGCACGAATGTGTCGGCTCGACCGAGGTAGGGCCACGCTCTCACAGAATACACAGCATTCACATTATCTGTTATTGTCTGTTAAAAATATCCTTGAATCATAGGGAAAATTGGTAGACATAATTTTATAAAAATAATTGCTTTTCTTTGACAATTGTACAGAAACAGTACAAAACTTATGTTATAAAAATATTTTTCATAGTAATTTCAAGCAGCTTTAAGCATTTCTGAGAATTGAACTAACTTGTTAAATAACAAAGGACATAAAAGTTTGCCTCCTTGCAACACTGTGTTAATGTCAAAATCAGTCAAAAATTATAATTAGTTTGCTACATATTTATTTATCTATGTCAAAAATCAAAATTGTCAATGTCTCAATTTATGTCAACCTCTTGTTGATTGCAAAAATAATAAATTCGTAGTACATATCATGTTCTTGTTTTGTATATTTTCAATGGTGGGGGACAGTGACGCAGGCGTAGGCCTGGTTTTGAGCTGCGTTTAGTGAGTGTTATAGATTCAAGTAGGTTCTTAGTCAGAGAAAAATACTGGCAACTATTGCCTATGGTTATACATATATATATATATATATATATATATATATATATATATATATATATATATATATATATATATATATATATATATATATATATTATTTTTATTCTGACTTTGATTTTTTATATAGGATAGGGTGACAAACGAGCACACAGTCCACGTAGTACGTGGTTGCTGTGACCCATAGACATCTACATCTATCTTCAATAAATAATCAAAATGCAGATGCGTTGTAACCCGTGAGGACTAAGATGGAATGCCTCTTTTCCAGTAAAAGGGTCTCCGTTCTCTACACTCACCATACGAAACACAGCAGTGTTAAGCTGCTATTTTACGCTGGTATTCTGTGAGCGTGGTCCTTCCCAGTCGAGCCGACCCATTCGTACTACAACTACTACTAATAGCTGCAGCATGGCTCTACCACGTAAAAATTCATGATGTTTTAAAAAATGAAAAAGTAACGTAAAGATGTTTTAATAGACATGAAGGAAAATATAATAATTAGTAACTGTTTTGAGAGCCGTGGTAGCTCAGATGGTTAGCGCTTGCTGTAAATTTCACAGTACGCGAGCAACCGGGTTCGATCCCGCCGGCACCAATGAAATTGTTAATTGCAATTTTAAGTGCTGATTTACCACGTGCTCGGCGGTGAAGGAAAACATCGTGAGGAAACCTGCGTCTGAGAATTAAAAAATATTTGAAGCCATGTGAAGTTCTCCAACACGCATTGGGGCAGCGCGGCGGACAATTCCTTGCCCTAAAACCTCTCAGAAATGAGGGAGGCCTGTGCTCAGCAGTGGGACGTATATAGGCTGTAACTTTAGTAACTGTTTTAACTTGCAATTGTCTTGATTATATCGATTAAAATAATTAACAAGGAAAAAGTCTTTAATTGCGACCACAGTGTGCAACCTACATCGATATATATGTACTAAGTATATATAACTCAATGGCAAGTTACAACATCTATTTTCGAATCAATCGTTGTATATTGAATGCTTTGTTGACTATGTAATGTTTACATTTTGAATATACTTCTGCATATGTTTCAGACGTAAACGCACACCACGCGTAACAAGGGGGCAGATTGAGCCACTTCTGTCGAGGTCAGGAGTTCGTCCATTTTTGTTTAAGAAAATTTACCGGCCTTCAGGGCAAGAAGAATTTCAAAATTGGCTGGAAGGGAGTAGCCGACGAGCTCAACCAGCTTCCCCCGTCAAGACGCCAGAGCAGTGGATAACAGTTAAATTTCTATTAAAGAATTTTCCAGATTTACTACTAATGACTTATACATAAATCAGCCAGCACATCTTGCAGCACTAGTGTAACTAATATTTACTTGAATACATAATTATTTATTTTGTAGGTCTGGAGAGACTAATAGCCGGGCCTTACTATAGTAACAAAGTTAAGGAAAGAAAGGATACGAACCGGCAACCGTGGCTTTACCACTGAACAACAGGTGCAAGAAATAGCAATACAGTCACCAGCACCACAAATAAGTAAGTTTGAGCTTTGTTATTCATTTAATTCCTAATTACATTATATATTTCTGTGCTTTGCTTGTTTTATCCACTATTTCCGAGATAAAAAGTATCCTGTGTTAATCCAGGATATGGTCTATGTGTCAAATTGCATATGAATCTGTTCTGCCGTTTTAGCGTGATTAAGTAAGAACAAAAATCTTTGCAAACCAGCATGCTAGAGAGAACAGCTGCAACTCAGCTGCAAGCCGAGGCTGCCAAAATGCAGGCGTAGGCAGCCAATGTGCAAGCTGAGGAGTCTGTCTCTCTTATTGTTTGTGCAATAAAATAAGAGATGCATTAATTTTATTTTCAAATAAAAAATACATAAATTAAGATGTGTAATGTTTTGTTTCAATTCACACATTATTACTATAGATGATTAAGTAAAAACAGTATTTATGAGTCATCTTTGTATGCACTCTGCAATAACTCGCCCAGTGCCAGTCACTCGTCCTGTGATAAAAATATAAATTGTTAATATTTCTATTCTAATATTACAAAGACAATATAGTCTAATCTAATATGTCCTAAACAATATTATTACCTGTATCTTCTAGGCCATTATCATTGAAGCTATTAACAATTATTTCTGTGGATGTGGTGAAATATGGTTTCATCAATCTGAATTTAATATGCATGTTGTTTAGCACTAATTACACACACACTAGAAATTGCATTTGGAAGTCTTATAAATATTCTCTTCCATATAACCTTTAACTCATCAAGTAAATGGACGGTGATACCCCTTGTCAAAATATCGCCTATGGTTAAAGCATACAGGTGAATTTGCCCATGTGTAAGCGTTGTGTCTAGCTCCTGGCCATTTATTGTTGATGTTTAAATTTAAAATTAATAAGTCTGTGTCACACACCTAAATTAATTTAAAATATACTTAATTAGGTGTACCTATTTGTGCTAAATAAGTAAATAGTTTAAACCTTAAGACTTATAAGTATAATTTAAATCTGACCTAAACTGTTGAGTGAAATGTTTTCAATAACACTTTTCTTACTGTCAATAATAAGGGGAAGATACTTTGTTCAGGTGTTCAAGCAAGTAAATAGGTAAAAAATA
Source organism: Parnassius orleans (assembly GCA_029286625.1). Taxonomy (NCBI): domain Eukaryota; kingdom Metazoa; phylum Arthropoda; class Insecta; order Lepidoptera; family Papilionidae; genus Parnassius; species Parnassius orleans. The sequence goes on along the minus strand of JAGSMP010000461.1, from coordinate 128,104 downwards.
AACATTAAAGTTGCAAAAATTTACTTTGTCAATATCCGCTCAATAAAATAAAATGATGTGTCTTACCTAGTATGAAGAGCACCTCCCGCCCTCCTTCAATTGCGTGCACTATCCCCGTCACCACTAATCCCAGCACCACTACTCCCACCACCACTACACTAGGAAAGACACACCACCGACGACAATACGACACGTGTTTCGCCTCTACACGAGGCATCTTCAGGTGTAGTAGACTCTACGGTGGCTGACCGCTAAGTGAGCGGCGAGCCAAAAACAGCTGCTATATAGGCAAAGTAAATTTTTGCAACTTTAATATAATGGATTTCCGCAAAGTAACGCCTGATTCTATTAATTAAAAAATAAACACTTACATTTGCCTCTTCATGCATTCAAGCTATGTAGTCTATGGGTTCAATTGCATCTGGGAATTGCTGTTGGGCATATCTAATTTTTTCTTTAGCTGCTCGCCGCTCTTCATGGGTCATAGAGAATTTTATAATTTTTCTTAATAATTTTTCATTAACAGCATGTACTCGTATTACTCGGCTAACTAATTTTTGGCTCATGCTGCAACCCCACAGCATGCCAACTGATAGTACCGACTACCATAAAATAGAAATGAAAATTACTTAGTTAATACAAACGAAAAATAGTGTTAGTTTTTTAAAGGTATATAGACAATTATATGATGAAACTCACTTGGGAATCCACAGAATGTCCGTACGGCTGTTGTTTTTGAAGAGATGGCCCAAGTTCACTTACAAGCTCGGTAAACATATCTGTTGGCGATGCGCTTAAAAATAGTTTATCATTTTACATTTCATAAAAATTAATAATTTTGTATTTTGACGTTATGGCTATTAAATTGTATAAGACGTTCCGAATACGGACATAATCTATGTTAAAAGTAAATAGATTCAATATAATGTCGAATGAAAGTTCGGGGTTCGATTCCCATTCGGGAGTTAATTCCATAAAAGTTTGTTTACAGATTAATTTAGAGTCATGTGTTACATAGATATCAGCTAAACAATACAAATAAAAGTCTTATATTAAATTAGATACTTATTTTAGGTGAAAATATATTATGGCTCTTGTGATAAGAGATAAGATTCATTATGGCTGTTATGGATAGCATATGGAAACAAATAATGTTTCATAATGAACAGAGATAGTTGTAATTTAGACAAAAAAAGCACTAGCCTCCTACCGATATGATAAAGGTCATGTAGGTATTGGTTGTTCATGTTAAATAAAAATAAAAAATAAACTTTATTTATTTGTGAAAGTTTCAGTAATGTGAGTAGTTAAACATTTATTACTTATTTCTAATAAGTAATAAATGTTTCAGGATTACTATGTGTGTTAATAAGAATGGTGCTGTGTTAAAAGTACCTAAATTTGTGCTTAAAATAGTGAAATATTAATAGATTTATATAAGAAAATAAAAGTGAAATTAAAATATAAAATACCTTTAAATTGTGAATTAAACTATTGTATTAGTAAAGATATTCATGTTTATTAATAACTTTGAAAATGTTCTGCAAAATAAGTGTGTCTTGTTGATTTTTATGTGATAACGATGTAATGTACAGGGTAAGCAGCATAACTTCCTTTTTAAAACCTAATAAAACACATTGTATGAATCGGAAAAATTTTATTTGGTTTTACAATGTAAGTACATACTTAAAGTTTTGTTTTATTTAGTTTTGAAGATCAAATCAGGTAGATGACGTCCCTTATTCTCTATACATTGAGTATACCGATTTCTGGTGTTTGTCATAACTCTTTGAAGCAGAGCAGGCGTTATGTTGGCAATTTCTTCCTGGATGTTGTTCTTTAAATCTTGTAGGTCCTTGGACGGTTCACATAAACACGGGATTTCAAAACCCCATAGAAAAAAGTCACAAGGACAAATCGGGAGATCGGGCCGGCCACTGCAAATCGCCCTGATTGAGATAAGGCGTTCTGGGAAGTGTTCTCTCAAATCGTAGTCACGTTTTGACAGTTCCTGTACAGTCGCCATCTTGTATGGATGGAAATGTAAGTCTTCATGGAGAATTCTCCGCACAGAACGACTGGAAAGTCCAAGGGTAGATGCATGTTTGCGCGCAGAACGCCGTGGTGATCGCAACATTGAAGCTCTGACTGCCTCAATGTTCTCAGGTGATCTAATGGGCCGAGGACTCCAGTTCTTCGTTTTGTCACACTTGCAGTTTGTCTAAACGTGACCCACATAACAATTGATTTTCGGTCTGGAACAGGGGCCAACGGGGCTAAATTAAAGCGATTTCGAAAGGCGCTGAGTTGCAATCACAGAACATCCGCGCGAAAAGTAAGCCTCAACAGCAAACGGACGCTCCTCACTGTTCCAACGCATTATGGCGACTGAGCTGTCTCGACTAAACTTTATAGCCCCTCTCGAACGAGACCACTAGCGCTCCACTACTATGTCACCTGACCGAATGGCGCGCATTACAAATAAGGAAGTTATGCTGCCCCACCCTGTATATCATAATAATAAGACTTTGTGTGTGATTCTTATAAATTAAATTGTGTAACGATATGTTTTATAGAAATAAAGATATGGGGTAAAATACAAGGGTCATCATCATTACAGCCCTTCACAAGTCCACTGCTGAACATAGGCCTCCCCAAGGAATGCCACAGCACGGTCCTGAGCCACCTGCATCCATCGACTTCCTGCATGTCTTACCAGGTCGTCACTCCATCTAGTGGGAGGACGCCCTACACTGCGTCCGTCGGTACGAGGCTGCCACTCGAGAACCTTTACATACAAGGGTGCAATGGTGAAAATCAATATATTATGTTAAAATAAAAACGGTTCGCGGTTCTCTTTTGCGTATAGCTCGCGACTAGAACAGTAAACTGGTAATTTGGAAATTTGTTCGGGACAGTTCAGGACCAGCTACCAGTTTATAGCTTAAAGCAAGAAATAAGGCATAGGGAAGTGATAGGAAAGTAGTGAAAGTTTCAACGTTGCACTCTTATGGGGAAATTTCGAAGATAAATTACTGTTTTATTTCCTAAAGCACCTTCCACCAGTTACGATATACAGTCCACTTAAGAGACGTCAAGACCGGGACCACTCCAAGAGGACCCGTAATCTTAGTCGTCTAACCTTTCTTCTCAGAAAGGGCAACAGACGCTCTTGTGTGACACTCCTTCACGGGGTCACGCCCACCTCGTTGTTCCCGAACCCAACGTGGTGTGATTTCTATTTCAAGGGATATAACGTCAATGATTGACTAATCCCTGTCTGTTGGACCTTTCAATATCTTTCGTAATTCTGTGAAGGTATAGAAATTGACTATCCTCTACATCCAAGGGATTTTCACTTTCGCACCGGTTTCGTGCGATTTGCGGCCGTGTAGCCATAACTGAATATAACACGCCAATGTTCGAGCACCGACAAATTCCATGCTAAATATGCTTCCGTAGATTTCAATAAATCTTAAAACATCAATTCAATAGTTTACGATCAAAAAATGGTCGCTAAGATATTCGCTAACATATCGAATAATCGTAAAATTTGCGATACTGATCGTTACGATACCGATATTAATCGATAGCTTATAAAATCAAATCAAATCAAAATCAAATTAAAAATATTTATTGCTTTGACAGTAGAGACTATCAAATATCGTTATATTCGGATCGTTATGACTTAACGACCGTAAAGTGATCATTATCTATGTCGAGACTGCAGCCACTTGACACTAGTTTGGGAGTCTATGGATTCAATGAAACATTTATTGTAATATTTTTATGTCAAAATAATGTTATTGTATTGTTATTATTGTTATTACTGGAAATTTTCAAATGCTATATGCCTGGGAAAGTTATTGTAATAAAAGCGATAAAACTTAATAAAATCAGTAAATAAATTTATGTGCTGGTGTCTGGATTTTCGGAATCTGATAAAATTACTAAGTACTCATTGCTTCCATCTACAAAAACTATAAAGAAAAGGATTTTTTTATAACATTAAATAATAATTATTTTTATTCCTTAAGGTCACGACTTTTTATGAAGGAATTCTTGTCTAATTAACACAATGTTTAAAAAAAGATGTAAGTATGTGCCCAGTTAGGTGACTCCATTAGAAGTTACTCCATTTTGCAGGGTATAAGACTCTCCCTTTTTACATATTTCTACCGCCAAATAACAGTGCTTGTATAGCGGTGTTCCAGTGTGATGGTCGCCACACACGGTCAGTTAAACTGATCAGTTTAACTGACGTACATTCAAAAACTGATCGTGAGTGTGAAATCTTAAGTTGAATTTTTTAACTGAAGGCAACCCACGGTTTTTTCCGGGCGCACCGTAATCCGCTGGCTTCAGTTCGTTTCAATTATTGATAAGATCTTACTTTCTTAGTAGCTACTTACATTATTTCTATGCTCTTTAGATTTTATATTATTTTATATATTTAGAGAAGTTCGTTTGATGGAGGATGGAGACCAAGCTGACTGTAATGATGTCACCTTCCTTATGGTTTTCCAACATTAAAAATACATTGTAAATACTTCAAGCTCAACACAGGGTGGAAATGCAAAGCTGACGTGACGTTTTAATACATACGTACGGAAATTCAACACTGCCGCTACAGATGTTCATCGTTCCTCCTACCTTACTTGACGGCAGCTCACTTATGATAGGAAGTAATTTTATTTTTGAATTGACAAATTTTATTATATCATATGTTGAAATATAAATTTATGAGGCTTAATATAAAAATAAGAACATACCGTTACCGTTGATTACCCCATAAGGGGGATATTAGCAACACTTAGCAGGCGGGATGGCAACCGCAGTGGTTTTGTTATTTAGTTGTTATTAGGAAGACGCTTCTGCCTATCCCCCGTTTTTTTTTTCTCTCTGTCGACTCGTATGGTATAGGGTAGTGGATATTCTTATATCATCACTACACTCAGAAGGTGAGTAAAGGATTTCAGTGATGCTACTACGTAGAACCATCGTGTTCGGACTCATTTTCAAAAAGGTTAATGGAGACCTTGATGACTGTTATGATATCACCTTTCTGATAGTGCAATCCGAAGGTTACCCACCTTCGGATCTCAGTGACGGCACTAGATAGAACGAACGTGTTTGAACTCATTTGAAAGGGCTCGTAAAGACCTAGGTGACTGTTATAACCTCACCTTTTTGATGGTACAATCCGAAGGTGGGTATAGGATCTCATTAACGGCGCTAGATAGACCGATCGTGTTTGAACTCATTTGAAAGGGCTCATAAAGACCTAGGTGACTGTAATGACCTCAACTTTTTGATGGTGCAATCCGAAGGTGGGTATAGGATTTCAGTAACGGCACCAGATAGACCAATCGTGTTTGAACTCATTTGAAAGGGCTCATAAAGACCTAGGTGACTGTTATGACCTCACCTTTTTGATGGTGCAATCCGAAGGTGGGTATAGGATCTCAGTGACGGCACTATATAGAACGATCGTGTTTGTACTCATTTGAATATTATAAAGGATATTCTACGTATAGCGTAAACGAAATGGTTATACCGACTTCTATCGGAAACCAGAAAATATTTCTGACACATAATTCATTAATGGGGTGTCTAGGATGGGATATGGAAATGTGATTACCGTCCCATCGAACTACGATAGTGAAGGAATAGAGAGTGCACCTTTACGTGGAAGAGCCATGCTGTAAGTATATTATGGTTGTAGCACAAATGGGTTGGCTCGAGCGGAGAAGGACCACGCTCTTACAGAATTATCATTATCATCTTCTTCATTACGTCCCTTCAAAAGTCCAATGCTGAACATGCACCTCCCTCAAGGAATCCCACAAAGCGCGGTCCTGAGTCACCTGCATCAATCGACTTCCTGCATATCTTACTAGGTCGTTACTCTATCTAGTAGAGTGCCGCCCTTCACTTTGCTTACCAGTACGAGGTTGCCACTCGAGAACCTTTCTTCCCATCGGTTCTCAGTTCTTCCAGCAATATGGCCGGCCCATTGCCACTTCAGCTTACTAATTTGTTAGGATATGTCGGTTACTCTGGGTTCTACTGAGGATATCCTCATTTTTAAGTCTATAACGCACAGAAACCCCGAGCATAGCCCTCTCCATAGCTCGCTGAGTGACCTTGAGCTTCCTCATATGGCCAGTAGTGAAGGCCCACGCCTTAGATACATAAGACATCACTGGCAACACGCGCTGGTTGTAAAATCTTGTTTTCAGGTTTTGAGGTATACCTGACGAGAAAATGTGTCGTAATCTCACAGAGAACGTCAAAGTTTCGTATGATGAGTGTACGAGTGTATGAGAAAACGAGGCACTCCATCTTAGTTCTTAGGGATGGAAATACATGTGCATTTTGATTCTTAATCGGGGATAGATGTAGATGTCTATGGGCTATATTATCAACTTACTATCAGGTGAAATGTGTACTTGTTTGTCACCCATATTCTATAAAAAAAAGTATAATCCTGTATTACTCAGATGTCCAGTCTCCATGGAAACGCCGTGACCGAAACTCGGTCTAGAGGGACATCGATTCCTTTTTGTTTCAGTAGCATGCAATAAATACTTTGTTTTCTTTTTTGCAAAGGCGCGCTCGAAAATGTACTGGATGGGACAAAATAAAAAATTACGTTAGATAACATCACCACACAAGAAATTAATGTTTTGCAATAAATTGCAGATCCGATTTTTCCACCTGTTATGTGACTGACCGTTGGCAGTTGAAATACTTAACGTAAAATCGGAATTGCGTACGATGTAATGAAATCGTAAAAAGATTTGTTGATTGAGAGGATTTTGGACCAGGAAAAAACTTTCGTGCTGTTTACCTGAAATGCACTTGCATGAGAAATGCACTGTCACAACTCGGTTTTTATTTTTTATCTTTTTATTTTATTGTAGCAAAATCTACAGCCTTTACATTTATCAAACGCCTGATTTTATTTATTATATGTATATTTAATTTAAATAATAGAATCAGGCGCTTCTTTGCAGAAATCTATTATATTAAAAATGTTAAAAATTAATTTGCTAGGATCCACGTAATAAAATAAAATGATGTGTCTTACCTTATTTGAAAAGCAACTCCCGCCCCCCCTCAATTGCGTGCACTATACCCGTCACCTCAAATCCCAACACCACTACACTAGGAAAGACAACAATTCAAGAGAAAATAAGTCAAGAGTTGAAGAGTGTATGATTTCCTGCAACTGATCTAAGAGTACATACACTGTACTCCGTTGCGGACCTTCTTTGTTAGCTGCTGCACAACGAAGAAGGTAATGCTGCCCTTACAAGTTTTTTCCTTCCCCTCACTTCTCTCGCTCTGCTTATTGTATGTGCCAATACAATCCACTGAATCTTTATCGAAGAAACTTCGCCGTTACTGGCGCGACCAACTACTCTCAATTTGGTCAATCTTCAATACATCATCAATTTGGTCGATAAACTTCAGTTTAGGGCGTCTTTGGCGGGAGGAATTGAGTCAAGCAATTCCCGCGCACACTTTCCAAAATGTATCCTGTAAAAAACCGGAAAGCTGGCTACTTTGCGCCTGTGCTCGAGTCTGGTAAGATTTGTTCGAATCATATGGCGTCACCAATAAGCCTCTTCGCGCGCCTTCCCATTCAATGCCGCTACCATATAGAACATAATGTCCTCCATCCAGGCCGAATTTTGGTCATGGTGGCCAGTCGCAACGGAGAGTAGTCATCAACGCAGGACAGAATTATAGTGCCTAAATGGATGCGCAAGTACAGGTGCACTCTCTATTCCTTCACTTTCATAGTCCGATGGTGCGGTAATCTGATACAAGTGAGGGAGAGGGATGAGCATGCTATATGCGATGATACAGCTTTACGTATTTTCCAAGGCACGGAGGTGAAACACCGCCATATTCCTGACTTCGGGCTGCTACTGAGAACTTCTTCACAGAATAACCCAATAACGGATTTTGGCTCATCCGGGATTCCAATCCAGGACCTCATGATTAGCAACCGCGTTTACGGTCAATAGACCAACGAGGCAGTCAATGTATAGTACATGTTTCTACAACTCGTTACAAGAACCTCTAAGCAGGGTCTTTGACAATACACTTACTCTCCGGCCAATGCAGAGGTAATACAACAACATACAATTTGCAATAAAATTTTATTTAAATAAAATAAAATTTATTTTATTGTCCAGTTTTCTCAATTAAAGTTATTTCTATACGTTTTAATACTGATACTGAAAGCGCACTTAACAGGAACCTCAGGGTTTTGTATTTGAAGTTGCGCGTATCATTTATTTTTGTAATAACCTGAAATTTAAAAAAGCAAGTAATTTGTAAGCGCTGGAAGTTTTTGAGCTGCTTTGTCAGAGTTCATAGGCGTCGACGTAAGCACTGGTTGTTACAACGCACTATTCACAAGTCGTAAAATTTAAGCCTTTCTCATTGCCTTGGAAGGTTTTGTTGCGGAGCTGTGCTCGATTTGAACATTGTAATTTTTTAAAAGTTTCAGCGTCGACGCTCGACAGTTTTTTTATAGAATTCCACAAGTTATTAATTAAAATACAATTCAACTAAAATAGGAATGCCAATGACCTTGAATGACGCGAACTGTCATTTGAAAAGTACGGCTTGCTAAGAAAATTAATTTGTGTATTAATAACATTTTTTACGCCAGTTAAGTAATAACTGAGTCTTAGTATTACCATATCTATTGAACTTATAATTATTTGTATAAATTAATTTAAAATATTGCTACTATATTCGATGGAATATTTTAAATAACTACATTAATCCATGTACTGTTTTTATAAGGAAAGCAGCAGTAATGATAATGATGACAATAATGACTACTCAGACAAAGATGAACGAAATTGAAATGCTAGATTCAGTTGAATACTTTTTCGTTCATGGTTCTTTTGTAAATAAATATTATTGTAAAATATCTGTTTTGTTTACACTCCCGAACTGTTTTGAATTGTCAGTCCTATTCTTATTGGAATCGCATAGTTTGTTCCTCTCTGTACTTTTGATCGTTTTTTTTATTTAACTAGCGACCCGCCCCAGCTTCGCTTGAATAGGATCTATTAATGTGACGTTATTTAGATTTAAGATAATCAAAACATAGATATTCGAAACATTTGAAAAGTTTTTTAAGTTTTACGGCTAACTTTCTGCGGCTGAGGTGGTAGTTTGTCAAACACCACCTAACACATAAAACGTTGCCAGATCCTAACGTGCCGTGATGTAGCTCTGTCTCGCACAGTACCTTCCCTTAACAGCTCGTGCTAACGGTCAGTGAGACAAGTTTCAAGCTGCCAGCATCCCACAGACGTAAGTACAGCAATAAACGTTGATTCTGATAGACGTCACCTCACCAATACCTTTTTAGATCCAATCATTGTAATAGCAAAGTTATTTATGCAAGAGTTGTGGTCCTTAAGAATTAATTGGGACACATCTAAAGTCAAATGTGATTTATGGAAATAAAATATGTGCAATCTTACTGACATTGGGTTAATTATAGTGCCTCGTGGTATACGTAGGACACTCAATAAGTTTTAAGATATAAAAAAAGTATTCTAGATACTATTAATATTTATTTTACACCTTTTCAAAATATTTTCCATCATGCTCTATACAAAGTTCCATTCGCCTAAACCAACTCTGAAAACACTTTTGCCAGTCTTGATCTGACAGGTCGGAAATCGCTTCTTCGTAGGCAGCCACGGCTTCTTCGGCGCTTGAAAAAAACTTGCCTTTATTTTTTCTTTGACTCTAGGAAAAAAATCACAAGTAGTAGCTAAGTCAGGGCTGTAGGGTGGGTGAATTAGAGTTTCAACACCAGATTCCTCAATAAATGCTTTTGTTCTAAGGGAGGTATGTGAAGAGGCGTTATCGTGATGCACCAAGATTCTCCGAAGCCCGGTTTTTGGTCTTCTCTCCCGCACAGCTTGAAAAACTTTGGGTAATGCAACTGTAGTATACCATTCAGAGTTGACTGACCTACAATTTTCCAGCATTGACGTCGAAAAATATCCACTCCGCGAAAAAAAACTAGCCACCATTTTTTTGCCGACGTTGCGAGGTCTTTGCAGTTTTGTCGGTAACTGTCCTTCTGAGTAGACCCATACCGATGATTGCCTTTTATTTTCCGGATCATATTGATAGATCCATGTCTCGTCACCAGTAACGATTTCTGAAACACGGCTAGATGCCCCGTTTCCAAAACGTAGACGCATTTCATGCCACCAATCCACACGAGTCTGTTTTTCGCTTTCGGAGAGCAAACGAGGGATCAATCAACAACAAAGCTTCCTCACTTCAAGATGTTGATGTAGGATGGTATGAATGCTCCCCGAACTAGTGCCTACAATCTTTTCGATGTCCGTGTATGTGATTCGTGGGTCTTCTCGCACGAACATTTCAGTAGTTCATACATTTTCTGTCGTTACTGCTGTTTGCAGGGCCCCGGTTCTTTGGTCATCTTTAAGATTAATTTTACCCTTTTTGAATTCAGCATACCACCTAAAAATTGTTGCGCGTGATGGAGCTGAGTCCCCTAATGCTGATTGTAACCGTTATAAACTTAATTGTTCGGTTAAATCAAATTTAAAATCATAATATATCATAGCGCGCAAATGTTCACGGTTAAGATCCATTGTTTTAAATGAAAAGCGTGGGAAGCGTTGCAGGAAAATTAATAGAACTTTGTTTTTTTTTTAATATTGAGCAATTGGCTAATGGAGTTTTATTTTTGAATAAATTTGCTTTTTAGAAACATATAACACGGGTGCGTTCCATTTTTAAATTTCGAGCATCTCAAAACTTATTGAGTGACCTACGTAGCAGGTCTCTGTCACTCTTGCTACCTGCGTGAAATAATTACCTACAATAGCGAGCTGCCCCAGGGGTAGATCGCAGTCGGAGCTAGCGCATTCTAGGCGATTGAATGTTAAAGTTTTTTAACGCTGTTTACGTAAATAATTTTTTGTAAATACTTGTTGTATGTAGTATATTTAATTGTAAGATAAAATAGTTGTAAAAGTTTTAATGTAATTTTAAAATAATATATATGTATATTACCTATCTATTTGATAAATTGTAATGAAAAAACGTCGTTCCTACTATAATTGTTGCGGGGATGGATGCTTAATGAGCAATTAAAAGGATTCAGATATATAATTTTTAAGTAACCGAAGGATAATGAAAGGTAAATTTAATTACAAAATTTAGTTGAAATTTACTTCACTACCCAAGTACCTACTTACACACCTATACTCGTCTTTGTAATTAAAATATTTTAAGTTATAATAGCACAAAATACTGAAATTAAAACTTTGTTTACAAGATTTTCAACTAAGTAGATTACGATCATATTTCTGTTAGGAATCGAATTTCGGGTTTATTTGTTGTTTACGCTATCTACCTTGCAAGTTGCATGCGTTGGGCATCACAGAACTCACATATAGATAATATGTTCGATTATAGTCAGCATAGGTACTTTACCTAAGTAACTTACCATTTCACAATGTATTTTTTTACTCTTTATTATAAGCCCTTAGCAACCACGGAAATTCCGTTGTGACGTAGTAAGCAGAAAAGATACAAAGTAATACGGACACTAGCGCGCAGCGATAAAGTTTTATTTAGATTGCGTGCGCGATTTATCTGATTAATAATATCTATGTAGGCTATTAAAACGTCGGCAAGCAGCCAACATCAAAAGAGTGCAACTTCTGTACGTATTAATATTATTTATTCTGTGGCTATAGTTGCCAAGCTTGCCAGGCAGGTTGGCAACCGCATTTTATTATTTTGTGTTTTTCAGTGTGATGCCGCTGCCTATCTCAATGTTTCATTTTCCTCTACCGCCTCTTATGACACCCACGGGATAATAGAGGTGTAGAATTCTATTACGCCACCACTACACATAATATAGGACGATCATAAAAATGAGCAATAAAATATATACAAATAATATACACAAACATCAAACACTCAAATTAACTATTTACTCTTTTGTCATCCTTACTATAAAAATGTTTATAGTTTTATTTATTATTAGGACCAGCCCCGGCGTTAACCGACCCATTCGCGCCGCAACGTTAACATAGCTACAGTGTGGCTCTTCCACATTAAGACTTATTCTGATTCTGTATTCTGATGTGTATGTTTCCAAAATATAAAAAGTATAAAAATAATTAAATAAGAAAGTTTTTGAAGCGCTATCTGGTAAATAGTAGATTAGGTATTGGTAATCCATACTTACTAATATTATAAATGCGAAAGTGTGTTTGTTTGTTTGTTTGTTTGTCCTTCTTTCACGTCGCAACAGAGCGTCGGCATGGCATGATTTTTTGTATGGGGATAGTTCGGTGGCTGTAGAGTGACATAGGCTACTTTTTTCAACGGAAAAACATATCATTCCCGTGGAAAAATCGAATATGTTGCAAAATTAAATTCAGCTAGGTGGCGCCACCGTGATTCTACAAGACGGACGACGGTACGATGGACGAACACAGAAGGTCAGAATATCTGGATTATTATGTCTTTTTACCAAAATTAAGATAAAAATGTATGGATCTGTATTTTTCAACGCAGGGCCGGGAAGAGAGCGATAAAAAACATAAAATTCACCAGCTGATTTTCTTCAAACGTTTTGGTTCATCGTAATTCACAGAATAGGCGATAACCTCGCAGACGATATTAAGTAATCCGTTGATGCTCTGCCTACCCCGCAAGGGTTACAGGCGTGATTATAAGTATGGATCAGAAATACTATCACCACCTGTCACGCTTTCACCCTTAACTATTACTTAACAATGGTAGAAACAGTTCTTAGTAAGCCTTATTAATAAGCCTTAGTAATATTTATTGAACGGAAATGAATACAGTTCTTATATGTGGTTATTAATGAATCGGTATTACAATAAGAAAAATTGTGCAAAGTTATAAGAAAAATATATTTTGAGAGTTCTTATTAACTAACGTATACATAGTTTAAATTTATTCCGCTAGATGTCGTTACTAGGTTTTTAAAACGCGGTAACGAAATGTTTCCTGACATGTACTTAACTCCCGCCGTTGATCCACGCGTCAACTTATAGTGCATACGGTACCTATACACTTAAATTGTTTCTATTTCGTAGCTTATTCGACTACCTGCTTTCGATTTCGGTTGTTTGTTATTTGCTTTGTGATTTGGTTAAGGTTGAATGGATTTATATTGGCTTTCATTTTCGGATTTGTGTATTTTTTTGGATCGGTTTTGTTGATTTGGTTGGTATTCCTTTATACATATTTAGACTCTGGCTTTGATTTTGGATTTTGTTTATTTAGAATCGTGAATTGGTTTTCGTTGTTTTAGGTTGTTTAACAATATTTCAAAGGAATATTAATAGTATAGATAGTGTATACGGTACCTATACACTTACTTCTTTTTTCGTTGGTTATATTTATATTGACTACTGCTTTCGATTTCGGTTTTCTAAGATTTGTTTTGTGATTTGGTTTGTTGATTCGATTTTTTTGGCTATCGTTTTCGGATTCGTGTTGTGTCTTGAATTGGTTTTATTGTTTTGATTTTAAAAAATATTTAAAAGGAATATTTATTCCTTTTAGATATTTTGGATTTGCTTTTAAAAAAAATATTTAAAAGGAAATTTAATTCCTTTTAGGTATTTTAACGTTTTTTTTATAAATAGGTTTTTTCTTACTTCATAATGCCTCGCAAACGTAAGTCCAGCCTTTCAAGAGTATCTTCTCAAAGACAAGCGAAAAGATTAGCTCGATCGCTAGAATCTTTAGAAGATGCTGAACTGAGAAGGCAAGAACAAGCAGAGCGTCAGGCTGCTTTTAGAGCATCTGAGACACCTTCTCAACGTCAGCAAAGGCGTCTTGAACAGACAGAGCGTCAGGCTGCTTTAAGAGCTTCCAAAACACCTTCTCAAAGTCAGGAAAGGCGTCTTGAACAGGCAGAGCGTCAAGCTACTTTAAGAGCTTCTGAAACACCTTCTCAAAGTCAGCGAAGGCGTCTTGAACAGGCAGAGCGTCAAGCTACTTTAAGAGCTACTGAAACACCTGATCAAAGTCAGCAAAGGCGTCTTGAACAGGCAGAGCGTCAATCTACTTTAAGAGCTACTGAAACACCTGCTCAAAGTCAGCAAAGGCTATTCGAACAAGCGGAACGTCAGGCCGCCTTAAGAGCCGCGAAACACCTGATGAAACTCAACACAGACTCATTGAGCAAGCTGAACGTCAATATACTATAAGGGCATCTGAAACACCAGAACAGACACAGGCGCGAAGATATGCAAATGCACAGCTCCAAGCTGAACGTCGACAAAATTTTCAAAGAAACAATTGGTCGGTTTTATTGACGCAGCATTCAATTATGAACCGTTGATTGATTATAAAAATCACAGGTTAGTTGTTATCGGACTGATGGACAAGGCGTGTCGATTTTGCAGCGCTTTAAATGGAAAGATGAGACCGCAGGCATGTGCTGTTCCAATGGCAAAGTGTCTCTTCCGTTACTTGGGGAACCAGAAGAACCTTTGAAAACTCTCTTTTATATGATGCTAATGAGTCACGGCGCTTTTAAACAGGATCCGGAAATATAACTCATGCTTTCAAATGACGTCCTTCGGAGTTGACTGGAAATAATAATGCCGGGATTTTCGCCTACATTTACGGTGCAAGGCAAATTTATCATAGAATAGGTTCACTTTTTCCAGCTGAAAACGAACAGCATAAATTTTACAAGTATATTTTATGGGTGACGAAGAAATTGAGGTAGACCATCGCCAATTTATCCAGGGAGTTGAGAGAGACAGTGTTCAAAAATTCAAAGATTCTTGCATGAACGTAACATTTTAGTCAAAACATTTAAAACTGCTTTAGAAAAATCTACCTGAAGAGGATTATAAAGTCTTCATTCACGCAGATCGGACCCCTCGAGGAGAGCATGAAAGGCGCTACAATGCACCTTTGATAAACGAAATAGCAGCCGTAATTAGTGGTGATCAATTTTCACGAGACATTGTCTTGCGAGCACGTGATGATACGTTGCAACGGGTAGCCGATACACAAGTTTTATGACGCTCTGCAATACCCATTGATTTATTGCAAAGGACAAGAGGGTTATCATTTCAAATTCCACTCATTAACCTGGTCACAAAGGAGCCTACTCCGAACAAAAAAGTATCATGTATGGATTTTTATGCGTATCATATGATGTTGCGAGAAAATTATTTTAACCTCTTAGCCCGGTGTAGACAATTATTTCATCAATTTTTGGTAGACATGTATGTGAAGGTAGAAAGTGAACGTCTCCGTTATACATCTTTAAATCAAAAAGCTGCGCGTTGAGAATTATATACATTTACAAGATGTTGTTTCTAGCGACGCCAATGTAAACCCCAGAGATTTAGGTAAAATGGTAATTCTGCCCTCATCATTCGTTAACAGTCCCCGCTACCTACATGAGTACACACAAGACGCATTCGCCTAGGTACGAACTTACGGAAGACCTGATCTTTTGTTACTTTTACTTGCAATCCCACATGGAAAGAAATAACCGAGGAGCCAATGCCGGGCCAAAAAGTACTGACAGACACAATTTAGTTGCTAGAGTATTTAGATTAAAAGTACAAAAATTAATGTATGTAATTAACAAAGGGAAAATTTTCGGAGAGGTGCAGTGCTTCATGTATTCAATTGAATGGCAAAAACGAGGATTACCGCATGCCCACATTCTAATATGGCTTAAAGAGAAGTTGCGGCCCTGCCAAATAGACGACATAGTTAGTGCCGAGATTCCGGATCCTGAGCAAGATAAAGAATTGTATGATACCATCGTCAGAAATATGATTCACGGTCCATGTGGAGCACGAAATTCAATATCGCCATGTATGAAAGAAGGAAAATGTACAAAGAAATTCCCTAAACAGCTATTAAAAGAAACAGTGCACAATGACAATGGCTACCCTTTATACAGACGCAGAGCTCCCGAAGATGGTGGCAGGAAAGTTACAATCAAATCTCGCTCTGGAGCGTTCGAAACCTTAGATAACAGCTGGATTGTCCCGTATTCGCCCAATCTATGTAAAATGTTTAATGCCCACATTAATGTAGAAGCATGTAGCTCTGTCCGCGCAATCAAGTATATCTGTAAGTACATAAATAAAGGAAGCGACCAAGCAATATTTAATCTCAGGAGTGAAGGTGAGGCAAATCCCGTTAATGAAGTACAGACCTTTCAAGCAGGGCGTTATGTCAGCAGTAACGAGGCAGCGTGGCGTCTCCTTGGCTTCCTTTACACGAAAGGCACCCAACCGTTACTCACCTTGCTGTGCACTTAGAAAATGGAGAGCGTATATTTCACCGAAAGAAATTTCCAAGAAAGAATTGCATCACCGCCAAAACTACACTAACAGCCTTCTTTCAACTTTGTCAAACCGACCCTTTGCAAAAACGTTGTTATATTCTGAAGTCCCCGCTATTATACTTGGAACACTTCTAAGAAGGAGTGGAAACGCTGTATTCAAGGCGCGCCTGTTGCAAATCGGCCCGGTGTAAAGTCATCAGATGCCCTTGGTCGTGTATACCGTCCATGTAACTAATTTTGAATGTTTCTGTTTACGATTGCTGCTGCGCCATGTTCGGGGTCCTACAGGATATAAAGACCTTAAAACTGTCAACGGTCAGGAATACGCAACTTATAGAGAAGCATGAAGCCTGCATCTTTTAGAAAACGATAATCACTGGGATGAAACCATGGAGGAAACTGCAGTGCCAGTCACCAGCCAAAATTAGGATCTTTATGCAACTCTCATATCATCTTGCGGGCTATCTAATGCACATAAATTGTGGGACAAATATAAAGAGTACATGGCGGAAGATATTTTATGAAGGTTACAGCAGACACACGCGAACATGACATACAATGAGCACATTTATAATGAAGCACTTGGAAAAATTGAAGATAAAGTAATGGCAATGGTAGGCAAAAATTAAGCGACTTTGGAATGATAAGCCCTCAGCGAACAACCGAAAATGAACTAAGTGATGAAATTATACGAAACAAACTACGATATACCAGCTTTGCAGCAGCAAGTAGCCGAATTTGTACCCTGCTTGCTTCCCGAACAAAAACGAGTTTTGACAAAGTATTAGGACAAATTGAATCTGGAAATGGTGCACTATTCTTTTAGATGCCCCTGGAGGAACTGGGAAGACATTTTGTTAAATTTATTATTAGCGCAAGTACGGAAAGATAAAACATTGCTGTGGCTGTAGCTTCTCCGGTATAGCCGCCACGCTGCTAAGCGGGGGCCGCACTGCACATTCTGTTTTAAAACTCCCTCTAAATCTAGCCCAGGAAGAATCGCCGATCTGCAGCTTTAGCAAAAATAGTGCACGAGGTATAATGCTACGACAATGCAAACTTTTAGTGTGGGACGAAAGTACAATGTCGCATAAAAAAGCTGTAGAAGCACTAAATCGAACGCTCCAGGATTTGCGCAGCAATACCGATGTAATGGGAGGAATGGTGGTTTTACTGGCTGGTGACTTTCGCCAAACTTTACCTGTCATTCAAAAGGGCACACCTGCAGATGAAATTAAAGCATGCCTCAAGTCGTCTATTTTATGGAACAAGGTGACAAAATTCAGTTTAACTACGAATATGAGAGTGCATTTGTATAATGATATCAATGCTGGAAACTATGCTGACACACTATTAAAAATTGGCGATGGGCGGTTGGAAACGGATGCTGAGGGCTGCGTTAAATTGACGAACGATTGAGATTTTTGTAATTTAGTACAGAGTCATTCCAAATTAATTGCGAGCGTTTATTCAGATTTAACGAACAACATGAATGAAGACAAATGGTTATGTGAAAGGGCTATTCTTGCACCAAAAAATGAGAGCGTTAACAAAATAAATTCAGATATATTAAGCAAAGTAGCAGGAGAAATAACAGAGTATCTGTCAGTAGACACAGTTGTGGACAGAACAGAGCACTTCATATCCCGTAGAGTTTCTAAATTCTCTAGAGTTGTCAGGTGTGCCCTCACATAAGCTTCAATTAAAATTAGGCGTCCCAGTGATGCTAATGCGAAATTTAGATGCTCCTCGGTTATGTAACGGGACAAGGCTGCGTGTGACACATCTTGGACGGAACATAATCGGTGCTACAATTTTGACAGGCGTAGGAAAAGTTGAAAATGTTATTATAACACGGATCCCTATAATTCCCACAGATCTTCCTTCTCAATTCAAAAGGTTGCAGTTCCCTATTAAGCTCAGTTTTGCAATGACAATTAATAAAGCGCAAGAGCAAACGTTACAGGTAGCGGGGGTCAACTTAGAAAAACCGTGCTTCTCTCATGGTCAGCTGTATGTAGCATGTTCGCGTGTCAAATGCCAAGAATCTCCACATTCTTTCCCTGAATGGAAAAACATATAACATTGTGTACAGTAGCGTCTTAAAATAGTGTTCAGTTAGTTTTTTTTCCAAAATTCCACAATCAATTAATCAGAATTCTACAGATCTTCCTTTCAATTCAAAATTTCCTATTTAGCTCAGTTTCTTTTCAATTCCAAATGCTGCACCTCTGACGGACCTACTAAGCTCAGTTTTCAACTCAAAAGGCTGCATCTCTGACGAATTAATTTGGCTCAGTTTCTTTTCAAAGTCTGCATCCCTGACGGATAATTATGCTCAGTTTTTTAATTACAAAATATCCCATTTCCATTTGGAATAAACAGGCTTTTTCATGCTTTCCTATACGCTGCGTTTCAAAACATTAAAATAGGCTGACGAATCAATTTTGCTCAGTTTCCTTTTAATGGCTGCATCTCTGACAAATCTATAAAATTCAGTTTTCTTTCAATTTAAAAAGCAATGGATAGTTCATTTCCCAGTGATCATGCGGGCGAAGCCGCGGGTAACAGCTAGTCAACAATAAATGGCATTGAGTTCCGAGTTCTTTCGATAGTTTATAGGAAAAACACTTATTTACGCCATCTCTTGACGAGAAGCGGAGAGACAATTAGTTTAAATTTTGTAACGTTCATAAAAATATTATTTTGCAGTTTTTGACATTTTTCCATTCAAAAGCACTATTTCACACTCGTTAGCGTCACAAGCGCCATCTAGCGGAAAAATATATATAAGTGAAAAAGTATATATATATATATATATATAATGTTTTATTATATACAATATTAAAAACTATATTAAAAAAAAATACTAAAATTAGTAATTTAATTATCAAACTGTCCTACTCCACGCGGTATCGTGCCAAGAACGCTGGCTGCGTTTCCCCGCTGAATGGCTATACTTAGCCTTTGAGCGAGAAAAGAGCCAGCCCTCTTATCACCAGCAGCAACGACCAGCCGCGAATGGAGTTCCTTTAAGAACTTCACCGCACGTGGACCCACGGGCCGATAGTCTCTACAGCAAATGGCACAAATATGTAGTCATCTCTCAGAGACTCATATTTGCGCCACTTACTCAGTTCAGCTGCCTCTGATGCCGCCCCGGCTCTAAACGAGGTACCCCTGCGATGAGAGGCCGCCAAAGTGTCTACGCAAGTAGCATCCCACACTAGGGCTTTACCTCTCTCCCAAGGGACCAATGTCATACTGTCTGGTCTCCTGCCATCGTCTCTAAATATTCCACAAGGCTTTAAAACCGAGGGAACATTTATAGAGACGAGAGCCCTTCGAATGACATCGTTCAAAGAACCGTGCCGTGAAAACCTACCAGCACTTTTCTTACAAGAAAGTCCGAGGAGCCCAAACTTGTCGACGCTGCTACCACAGAGGCACTGACGGGGTTGACAAATCGCCGATCCTAGTCGGATTCCTACAGCGATGCGCAAGCTTTCCCCGTCAAGTAATGTGCCGAGATTAAATTAAATTAGTTAAATTAAATGCCTTTAAAATCCGTAAAAAAAAGTTTTATTAAGTTATGGAAATGTTTAGCTATCATAAAGTCAGAACCAATGTGCTCCGGGTATATTTGTAGTGTTTCGATGTTTATACTATACCTACTGTTAAATGAACGAATTTTTTATCGATTAATGTTATTATACCTATGAGCGGAATCGCGGATAGCGCTGTAATATACATTTAACATAGTTTACGTTAAGCAATCGATTAAGTGGAATATAAAAAGGACAAAATCGAGAAGGTTTTGGTAGTGTCACGCCTACACTTTGGCTGTGCCTAGACTTTCTCGACTTTGTAATAGGTACTTTCATTCCCCGGCAGACATTCGCGTTTCTCAACAAAATTAAATAACATTTTAATCCGCCATCGAGAAAACAGGAAACACTTCATTAAAATTGCCGCGTCATAGCGGCACAAGAAAACCCTCGTCTCGTCCAGTTTTCCATTAAATCGCGATATTACGATCCCGAATATTATTATTTAAATTAAAAACGCTACGACGATTCAAAAATGCGAAAGCCATGTACATGTATATGTATTATCTTCTTGTGAATTAAGCCTCAAGCTATGGTATTATTTTCTTCAGTTGAGGCTTGTTTAAGCTCTTAAGAACATAAAAATACAACTAACTGGGAACCGGCGAGAAACTCTAACGTTTTTCTTCAAATTCCATGCTGCTATAGCTTTTAATCTATACAAATAAATAAAATTGAAGTATCTGTTTGTAATATCAAAATAACAGCTTTTTACTAAATGCATATGAAAGTATGTATGGTACTTATAACAATATTACGATTTTTTAAATTTTTGTCTGTCTGTCTGTCTGTCTATCTGTATATATAGATATCTGATATTATAAGGAGTAACTAGGCTACTTTTATTTTAGAAAATACTTAGGGTTCTGCGCAAGAAAATGAAAACCCATGAAATCAATCGTTATAAATTCCACGCGGGCGAAGTCGCGGGGAACAGCTAGTTCTAAGAATAATTTTAATTCAATGTCAAATGTGTATTAACTTTTTAATATCTTAAATTTCAGTTTCACCGAAATGAAAACGATGTGTGAAAATAAATTTCAAGCTACCCTCAGTACTAATAGTACAGTACAATACTTACCGTAAGATAAACTGTGTTACATTTAAAAAAAATATTTTTCGTATTTTAAATTAATTATAGTTTTAGTACTCTATTTTTGTCGTTGCCTACTGTACTTATTCAAACCACAAGAAATGGTTTCCACCTTGCGTGTCAAGTTATACTGTAAAAATACTCCTGTCGCTCAAAGTCAACAGGAATTTCACAAGATGTTTTTATATGCAAATAAAGAGCAAACATCTTTTTGCTTCTGCTGAATAATATTATCAGTTTAATATTTTCTGTATTTTGCGTAGTCTTTCTACATGTCTTAATGTATTTTATATTTCCTTATTGACACGTAAAAACATGGGTTCAGCAGTGGATTTTTACGTGTCATCTTTCTCGTTGTAGGGAGGATTTGTCTTAATCATCACGCTTGGCAAACGAATTGCGATCGCAGCACCAAAATTTCGCACCTTGGACGCTGCTTGCCGTCACCAAAATGATCAATGCGTGTTGTTTAAGCTTAGTTTTCTTAAGCTTTAATGTTATTAACACTAGCAAATTAAATTCAATTTTCATAAGTGAAAGAAAAACGGGCTTACAGTCCACATAATGGTAAGTGGCTGCTGTACTCCATGTTCACCAACCAATTTCAAATAAAGAAGGATATAGATGTGTTGTCACCTCTGAGAATTAAGAAGGAATTATCCACAGGAATATTTTTTATAGAATAAGGGTGACAAACGAGCACACAGTCAACCTGGTGGTACATGGTTGCTGTGGCCCATAGACATCTACATCTATCTTCGTTTGCGAATTAAAATGCAGATGCGTTGTCAGCCGTGAGGGCTAAGATAGAATGCCTCTTTTACTTCTGCCTTCTTTTCCAGTAAAAAGGGTCTCCGGTTCTCTACACTCACCATACGAAACACAGCAGCATTAAGCTGCTATTTTCGCTGGTATTCTGTGAGAGCGTGGTCCTTCCCCGGTCGAGCCGACACATTCATGCTACAACTATACTATTAATATAACTGCAGCATGTCTCTAACACGTATAAACTGTACCTGTAATTAAACTGGTTCTCCATACCCTTCAGACCGAGGTGCAAGCACTGCCATTTTTCGGCAAATAGGTAAGAAGGGTGTACCTACAAGTTCAGCAGTAAAAACTGAGCAGTAAACTAAATACAAATGATTCGTAAAAAATATTTAAATGAGCAGTTAAATAAATATATAAGATTGCCTCTCTTTTCAATCAAAGTGATATTCGGGTGTTATCGCTCACCGTGAACTGCCCAAACTATTTATCTAACCTATTTATCTGCCCATTCCATCATTTTACTGGCCATTCATTTATTACACTGCTTGAATAATTTTTGAACCTAAATTTTAGGATGAAATAACCGCAATTTTTTTTCTTACTGTTCATGTTTTTCTGCCAACCACCAGAAAATTTAATATCTGCCCATTAATTTTTTCAACTGATTATAATAACATCCATAATGTTTAAATAACTGTTGTAAAAATTAATACCCAAAAACATATATTTATACAAAAATTCATAACGATATTTCTTCCGACAGGCCTGATAACGTTCAATGCAAAGAAGGTGACAAAGTGTGCATTGTAACTATTTTATATAAAAGTATTAAATATACATCGCAAACCCTATACTAATATTGCTTATATAGCGATGTTTATAGATTTGATTGTAATCGCGTTCTCAAAAACGGCTCCAACGATTTCGATGAAATTTATATTTAGTGATATACCAATAGTATATGACTGCATTATTAAATCCATAATATATATAGTACAGCTACTAAGACTATAAGACCCTTGAAATAGCGTTTTGGACTTTTTAGCTAATTTTCGTCATTTTAAGACCCATTAAAACAAAATTAAAAATATATATTTGGGAATATTAGACATTAAGTCTTAGCCTACACCATTATTTCAGTTTGACTAATGATAACTGTGCCCCAATGTGCCATCATATCCATTAATTTAATATATTGTTTTATTCTCACCTATACAACCGATATTTGGTTACCGTATTTAGTATTTTGTCCTTGCATTATTTTGCTATTTTGCTGGCGCGGCAATTTTTCGTTAGAAAACATATACAAGTTTACCGTAAATCTAATTTTGCACGTCCAATTCACCAATTCTCATTGTAAAAACTCAACACGAATCTGAATATAATATTAATATGTTAAATATATGTACATTAAATGTCGCCATCATTCAATTTCTTTTTGTTTTATATTCATTTGTAATCGCATTTAAAAACCAATTTAGAACGTTTGTCTTTATAAGTTACTTATAAGACAATATCTGTAGTGTAATAGTTTCCTTGTACACCAAATAACAGCTGTAATACAGCAGTTATACAGCCTATTTTATGCTTGTACAGCTACTGTACAGCGCTACTAACGCATAAAGCTGCAAAATTTGTGCCAATTTTTACTTATAAAAACTGTATAAACGCATATACAGCTTTTATACAGCCAGAAATACAGCCTCTAGTATAAAAACGAACTTCAATACAGCTCGTATACAGCTTGCATGCTGCTTGGGATGTATATCAGAGTCTTGGTTAAATAAACAAAATAAAAATCTGTTGAAAATAGAAGGATATTCCGTAAGCTCATTTTTCTGCTGGGCGGAGCATGACGGTGGTGGTGTATGTACGAGTATACTAATAAAAAATACATTAGAATATTACGAACGAATAGATATATCCTCGTTGTCCACCGAAATGATTTTAAAAATATGAGCTGCTGATATCTCTAAATTAAACCTGTTAATTATTAACTTCTACTAGCCTAATAGCGAAAGGGAAATCGAAGTATTCTATTCATGTTTAGAAAAACTCTGGAATCTTATCTCAAAAAAAGATTATTCTAAAAATATTATCATGGGAGGTGACTCTAACGTAGACTTCTAACGAATAATAGCGAAAAAACTAGGCTCTCTAATTTAATGGTATAACTTCCACCAAAAATAAACAACCCACTAGAATTACACCAAACAGCTCCACATGCATTGATTTACTACTTATTAATTTTAAATTAAAGGATATGCAAATAGTTTTTCATGAATTTGGTCTTTCTGATCACTGTAGTTTATTCATTTCTTTACCCTCTCCAACACAAAACGTAAAGCAATTTTTATTATATAAACGAATATACAACGATTTAAATATATCTAAATTCAAAAATTAAATTTCTAATATAAATTGGGACGATATACTCAAACCTAATAAAATTTAAATGAAAATTATAGCATATTTAGTGAAAAAAAAAGAAAATTATTTAACAGTAGGTTTAAAAACATCGTGTCGATATAAAAAATTTTCAAATCTATTGGTTTGTAAAACCAAAAATAAAATGTTAAATATCACTATAAACAGTATTGTAAAATATTAAAAAAGCCAGTAATATATCCAAAAAATTATGTAACAAATATAAATTTGAAAATTCTCAAAATAAAACTAAACCTATGTGTCAGATTATAGATAACGAGACAAACAAAAATACAAGATAATGTAGAAATGTGCAACTTAAAATACCAGATAAGCATATATTATGTGATCCTAAAATAGTAGCGAACTGATTTAATACTTTTTTTACATCAGTTGGAAATATACACTCAAATCACAATAGTTTAAATAGAACACCTTTAACAAAAACTATCAAAACTACTTTCTTCTTA
The DNA here is from genome assembly GCA_029286625.1 of Parnassius orleans. Classification (NCBI taxonomy): domain Eukaryota; kingdom Metazoa; phylum Arthropoda; class Insecta; order Lepidoptera; family Papilionidae; genus Parnassius; species Parnassius orleans. The sequence goes on along the minus strand of JAGSMP010000461.1, from coordinate 103,330 downwards.
AGCCCAATAGAAACTAATGATATAAAACTAAATATATTATATATAAAACTAAATATATTAAAAATCAAAAATTTGTGCTGATTTGTTTGCAATCCCCTATACAATATAAGTAAACCAATATTTTTTATAAGGTATCCCAGATGCTCTCAAAATATCCCTAATCAAATCCGTGCATAAAAAGAGTGAATTTTGGCTTTAGAAAAAACCAGTCTACCACATTAGTAATTTATAAATACGTAAAAAACATCCTAGACGAAATCGACAATAAAAAATTCGGAGTAGGCCTCTTGCTTGATATGAGTAAAGCCTATGACAGAGTTTGTTATAGAACTCTAAACTATAAACTATATCAAACAGGAATTTGGGGAGTAGCTCACAATTGGTTCAAACCCTATCTTGAAAACCGCTTCCAAAATTGCTGTTCGACATATTTTACCAAAATTAAATTCGGAATTTGAACCCGTAGAGTTAGGCTTCGATGTAAAAGGAGGGTGTGAGACAGCCGTCCATGCCCTACGCTCTTTTCTAACTTACGGACATCCTGACGTGTTGCTCAAAATTGATGTCAAAAATGCTTTCAATTCGGTAAATTGGGATACCCTGCTGACGGAAATAAAACAACATATACCGGAAATATACAATTATCTTTTTCTCAGTTACTCTGACCCAACAAAATTGTTATATCGTTCTAATGAACTGTCTTCGGAAGTAGGTTGTCAACAAGGTGATCCCCTTGGGCGAGCAATTTTTAGTTTGGCTATAAATCCGATAATCAAAACTTTAAATTCTAAATTCAACGTTTGGTATTTGGACGACGGAACCCTAGGCTGTGATATGTATACTGTGTTTTCGGACCTTTTTTTAATCAAAAATAAATTTGAAGCCATTGGTTTGGAGCTTAATTTTAGCAAATGCGAACTTTTTATAAATAACTGCAACTTAAATTTAAATGACGTAAAACAAAAATTTTATATTTTGGCTCCAAATATTAAAATAGTTAACAGTAATTCCCTTTACCTTTTAGGCCTCCAATTTTCAATGAATCTATTTCTGAATATATTAATAATTCAACTACTAAATTTCAAAATTTCGCTGACCGTCTCCTTGAAATTAGTCCACATTATGCACTTTGCATCTTAAAATTCTGTCTTTTCGTACCAAAATTTATGTATGTGCTCCGTTGCTGCTCCTTTTGGAATCACCCAGACCTCTTGACAAAAGTAGACAACTTAATCAAAATTAATTTAGAATCGATTCTTAATATGCACCTGAACGAGCAATCTTGGACCCAAGCATCCCTACCCATCCGTTATGGTGGTTTAGGGATTTGCAAAATTTCCAGTGTCTCTTTACCAGTCTTCCTATCTTCTGTCCATAGTTCAGCAAATCTCATAAGTAAAATTTTAAGGGCATCCCCTTCAAACTTTGAGATTGCTGGTTTGGAAGAAGCTAGAAATGCTTTCTTAATTGCATGCCCTGGTCAAAATTTTCCAGTTTCTCCAAATTCACAGAGGAGCTGGGACGACATAAACTGCAAATTTACTTATGACAATCTTTTGAGCTTTAGTACAGGTTCGGCGCGTGCTAGGCTTTTGGCCGTGGGTACGCATGAGGCCGGCTACTGGCTTCACGCGTACCCTTCGTCAAATACAGGAACATTTCTTGAGCCTGACACGCTCCGAATCGCAACCTGTCTACGGCTTGGGGTTCCGGTATGCGCTCCTCATAAATGTCCGTGTGGCAGTGACGTCGACAAGCTAGGATATCACGGACTATCATGCCAAAAAAGTGCAGGCCGCTTCTCGAGAGATGCAGCACTTAACGATATCATACGCCGGTTCTTTACCACCGTCAACGTGCCAAGTCTACTTGAGCCGTCTGGTGTTGCAAGAGACGATCGCAAGAGACCGGATGGTATGAGTTTGATTCCATGGAAGATGGGCCGGGTGCTGGTATGGGATGCAACATGTTCAGAGACGCTGGCCCCTTCCCATCTACATGGAACCAACAACAGAGCTGGTGCGGATTTTGAAGCGGCTGAAAAAGCTAAAGCATGCAAATACAGGGGTCTAGGCTCCGAATATGTTTTTGTCCCATTCGATGTCGAGACCCTTGGTCCGTGGCGTCCTAGCGCTATAAGGCTTTTTAAGGAAATAGCAATAAGGTTAGTTGACGTCACAGGAGACCGAAGAGCTGGCAGCTTCCTCGGACAAAGAATTAGTCTAGCTATTCAAAGGGGGAACGCTGCCAGTATCTTCGGAACCTTGCCTAAAGGGCATATATATATATATATATATATATTAAGGCTTTTAGTTTTAGGTTCATTGTTCTAGTATATATTTTATTTTATATTTTCTTATAATATATAAATGTATATATTTGTGTATATTGATGTATGTATATATGTATGTATGTATATATGCATGTGTATGTATAATATGTAAATGTATGTATGTATGTATATTTCTTTGTAACCGCCTTCGTAGTTCTATCACTGCCCTAAGGTTGACTGGCAGAGAATGCTTTTAGCATTAAGTCCGCCTTTTGTTCCTGTACTTAATGTGTAAGTTTCAATAAAGATTAAATAAAATAAAATAAATAATTCGACTACATTGTACTTCTAATTTCAGTAATTTATATAAAATAATATTGGTCCGTGAGGTCCACGTGCGGTGAAGTTCCTAAAGGAACTCCATCCACGAATGGTCGTTGCTGCTGGTGATAAGAGGGCTGGTTCTTTTCTCGCTCAAAGGCTAAGTATAGCCATTTAGCGGGGAAACGCAGCCAGCGTTCTTGGCACGATACCGCGGGGTGTAGGAATGTATGATAAAAGTTACTAGTTTTAGTTTTTTTTTTATTATAGTTTTTAATATAGTATCTAGTAAAATATTGTATATTATGTTATTTAAATAAATAATATTGAATGCTGATGATATGATATTTTATAATGTATGTTTAAAAGTTAGTGTTACGCCTTGAATGTTTCGCAAAGTGTTTCGTGGGTGGTTTTGGGAACCAGAGAACAACCAGACTAAGGGCTGGCCAACCTGATGATCCCAACCAAGAAGTAAACGAAGATAGCTTTAGAACTGGGTTTATAAGGCAAGGATACTCACAAAACTGGAGCACTCTTCGTGGTTATGGTGAAGTCTAAATATTTATGCTGAAGTTCTAGTGTATACACAGACACCACATTGCTCTTCGAATGTATATTGCCACGAGCAATTGCACGATAGTCTTACAACTTTATTTATTGAGTATTTTTAAACCAGCGGTAACGAACACGGTTTATGCGTACGCGGCCATTTTGCTTCTTATTGTTCTTGGCGATAGGTGGCGCACCATTCTTGAGTAGTGCGTATATAGGGGAGGCGGGAGGATAGGAAATACTTAGGAAAAGGATATTATATCGGGACTGTTCCGAAGCCGCAACAGTTGTCTCTATGCCCTTGCAGGGCGTTACATGTATACCTATCAAATGTCTAAACCTTAAATTTGTGATGTGACATGCAATAAATAATTTGAATTTGAACTTGATTTGCCCGCGAAATATAATTGGTAATTTCGCTACACAGATCATCCTCTCAGTAGTACAATTAACCCGACATAGGTATGCCACACCGGAGTCTGCGAGTTCGTATCTTGAAATATGATCAGAATATTATAGTAATTTTTTTTGTTATCCTGTATCCCAGCTCTCGGCTGGAAAAACAAATTATTATAGATTAATAAAATGTTTTATTTGACATTTTTATAGAGATATGCTTACTTTTTAATCATGAGGACAAACATTTATTTTAAAACATTTATTTATAGTATTTTTACAGAATATCTTTATTTTTATATGATTAATATACCTATTGAAATACTTTTTTAATAATTAAAATAAAAAAGAAACAATATATGCAGTAGCTGGTTTCTCGGAAATGGCTCTGACGATTTAATTGAAAATTTGTACTTAGATTATGTTTTACTGTACAAGTTTTTCTAAATAGGTTTAATCCCTGAGAAGAATATTTTTTTTCTAATGACAAGCAAAAAAACTCGGTCGCCTAGGTACTGTAACGTTATATCACTAACATTAAACATCGAAATAGATTACTCGATTTTGAATTGATTACGTGATCTGAAAATTGTATTAGAAAAATTAAGAAAGAAGAATCGGTCAATGGGTATGGTGGTGATGATGGCTTTAGGAAATTAAATAAAAGTTTCGAGTATTCATCTGATGGTTCGGGATCCGTAAAAATCTGAATATTGGAAGCCGTATGTGTTGTTTGTGATAAGAAAAGAAACTTTTAACCTAAAATAAGAAAATACAATATTTCTTTAATGTTAAAATATGTCGAATCCAAATACTAATGAACTGCATTATCTAGAACTGTAAAGATAAGTATCTAAACAAGAAAAATATTAGAAAGCACTGAAGCCATTTTATGGTATAAAAAACCTTATAATTTTGTTATATTCGATATACAAAGGCATAATAAAACCAAAATTTTTATCAGTTTTCAAAGTAATTGGTCTAGTCGTAGTCGTAGTGTTATACTATTTTTTGGGATTTATAATAAGTCCATATTATGATTTAGATATATTATACATAATAATTAATTTGAGAATATGCGCAGAGGCTAGATATTATGGTCATTCACTATTGGCCAAAAGAGGAAGCCAAAGGTCATTCAGCAATCTATAAAGAGTTCTCTGCGTGGTAGAGTCCGTTTCAACGATGAACATATCTGTATTAGAAACCACCAAAACCCAACGGACGCACCCCTTAACTTGAGTGACGACCTGATAAGACATGCAGGAAGTCGTTGATGCAGGTGGCTCAGGAAAGTGTTTTATGACATTACTTGGGGGAGGCTATGTTCAACAGTGGAATTGTAAAGGGCCGCAATAAGTATATATTTAAAAACAAATTACTCAAATCTCAAAAGTTTGGTAAAAGATAATATACATACATTTAACTGATATTTTTTAAAACCGTATTCCTTACCTAATGAGCGAACGGAAGGCAAAGGTTATTTTATTACCAACAAAATACACGGTTAGTTAATTTAGACAGAATTTGTAAACTCCCATTGTTCAGATAATGGCTGGTTTCAGAGTAAATTATGCGCTATTTAGAACATGCACCTACACTCTGTATCAGAGAAACAAATAGCAGACCGGTGTTTAGCATCTACAATAGCTTATTTTATGTTTATATCAATTGAAAGATATCTTTTAACAATTTTAAGTTCTAAATAATAAAAATATTTTTCTTACTATGAAATATATATAATTTTTTGCAGTTACAGTATTAGTCATCGGAATCTCGTTTTTAGCATTCAATAATTGTTATAACATGTCCTTGAGTACAGCGGAAAACTTATGTAATTTTTATAGAAGATAGCGCAAACGAGAATGCAGGTCACCTGATGGTAAGTGACTATCGCCGCCCTTAAATAACTGCAAAACAGAAGAAATAAAAGTGCGTTACCTGTCTTTCAAAAAATAGTAGTAATAGGCTATTTTCTTGAAGTTCCCTAATTTTTATCGATCCGGAAAAACACTGGTGGTATCAGATTCCACAAAAATGTATTTCGTGGAATAGGAGGAAGAAAAGGAGGAGACAACATCTGGTGATTCGCGCAGAGGTGAAACGCAAAGCATCTAGCTGGTGTGCAAAGTCTCGCGAATTTTGTCGCGGTGTGCGATTGTGGAGTTTTAGCGCTTAAATTAATCCAAACAATTCCTCTGAGCACTCTCCATGGTAAATATAAAGAGATACAGCATATCAAATGTGTTGAGCCAATCAGAAAGAACTCATCATCATCGTAGATGTGGGCCGCTTTTCGCTGGATACAGTCAAGTAGGCCACTGGAGTACCCCAGCTCAGAAATGAGAACAGTATTCCATGTGAAGCCGAACTTGCGCCCTGTAAAGTTACAAGCGATGAGCCGCTCTACCGAGCACGTCAAACTTTTTAGAAGCCAATTCTTTTAGCCCTTCTAAGTGAACGCGTAAATAAACATCATTCGATTTGTCAACACCAAAGATTTCGATGCTGAATGAATCAATTGGGCGATTGCCCTGAAATTTAGGAGATACGACGAAAGGGTTTTATTTTTTGGTAAACACGCAAACATGAGTCATCTGATGGACAAGACTTGGCCAGATTTAGCCAATCCGAGACTTCGTTTAACAAAGACTCGACTTAAAACGCAAGTTTGGTTCGGTGCTCGACGCCTTGTCTCCGGGAAGTATAAGCACGGTCGGTGTATAAATCATAGCCAGTGCTATCTTCGTCATAATAATTAATATTACTAGGATGCAATATATTTATAAATGAAAGATATATGGTACGCGATAGCACACGACCTTTTGCGACACCAATTTTTCTCATTTCAGTTTGTTTAACATTATATAATCCGCATACAGTACGCATTACGATTTCACTTTGATAACTGTTTTTCGGTTTCAAAAAAAAAGGAATTGTCAATTCATCATTTATTAAAGATTACATTTACATTTTTTTTAAATATATACTAAATCTGATGATCGGTTTATACTATTTCATTTCAATAATACAACAATTATTTAAATTTTGTATGGCATTTTATCAATAAAATTTAATATTATAGAAAGAATATAACAGAATTAATAGAGTCATTTACTTTATTCCAGTTGCTATAGCCCTGGCTATTAATTTAATGGCTTACTATGTGATATTCACGAATTTGCTGTAACGACGCCAATCTATATCCAGAATGATAATGACTATTATATTATTGTCATAATCATATCAATTACAGCACATTCCGTATTTGTATATTCTTGTATGTTAATAATTAATGATTTAGGAAAATCAACCTCCCAATTTACGTGGTATATTGTTGTTTTGTTATTGGTTGTAGCATGAATGGATCCTCTAGACCGGGGTAGGACCGTATCCTATATATATATATATATATATATATATATATATATATATATATATATATATATATATATATAGTTTAGCAGCATTAATATCCTATATATATAGGATATTAATGCTGCTGTGTTTCGTACGGTGAGTGTAGAAAACCGGAGATCCTTTATACTGGAAACGAGGCATTCCATCTTAGTTCTCAGGGCTGACAACGCGTCTGCATTTTGATCTTAATCGAGGATAAAAGTATATGTGTATGGGCCACAGCATCCGTTTACCATCAGGTTAACTGTGTGCTCGTTTGTCAACCTTATACTATAAAAATATATTTACGTTTTAACTTTATTGTCACTAAAAATTTTAATTTTTACATCATGGTCCTCACCTGGAATGGAGCGGAAAGCGTTAAATAGGGCGAGTGACTAGCGGTGTGTTCGACGTACATATTGAAGGGCCGCAACTTAAGACACTATACAAGGATGCGTATTTGAGATGCTTGACAAACGTGTATGTAATTTTTTTTTGTCCGTTCTGTTCGAGCGTGGAGAGTTCTCTGAATGTTCACTTATTTTTGGGTACAATTTATTTATTACATATACTTTGTTACGGTAGGAGCAGGCCCTAGCGGTTCTGGGTAAGGGGGGAGTGGAACGCCGTCCGCGCGAACACAGCGACAGCGGTCTACTACGATGCGAGACATCGACGGGGTGCAAGTTTAATTCACTACAGTAATTACTAGTTTATTAATATTGTAGAAATAATTGTTATACAATAAATCATTTAAAGAAGAGGATAATATTTAACATACTTATATTAAATTATAAAACGATATGAGAGAGGAGTTTAATCCATACAAACGCATTTCTGTTTTCTATATGGATTTGACATGTCCCGATTTTTTTTAAAATCATTTTTTATCTTTATTTTCTAAAATTATTGCACTTGCATGGTTATACTGCCGATCAGATGTCCCGCAAATAAATTAAGTGAAAATAAAAACATGCAGACATAGTCACAATCTTTCTTATTCCTTCTTGGGAAAATAAATTAAGTCAGTCCGGTTTTCAGGAAGAAACAAGGTCGATTGTTATAAGTATAATCAGTCCGAGCTGCAATTGTCTCTCTCAGTTGTCCAGCTTTGTCGCGGATACGTATAAGTATTAGAGCCACCCGTTTTCCTTCTAAGTAGATAGCGAGTAGCGGGTCAGCGGTGTATTCGTTGTATAATAAATACACACTTTGCATACGAGTCTGAATTAATGCGAATGAGTCCGCCCAATATGTAAACCAAACATACGCCGTTTTCAATCAGGCATTACTTTTTATGAAACTAAAGTGAATAACTAACTTAGAGTCCATCCGATGGTAAGTAGCTAGTGTACTAATGGACTTCAGCACCCAACTTTAAATAAAGAAGACTATTGATACGTTGTCACCTCTGAAGACGAAAATAAAATGCCTTACAGCCTGGTACTGGTTCTCTATACTCTTTAGATCGGAACAACTATTATTAATCGGCGGTAGAAATAGGTAAGAGGGTTGTACCTACCCAAACAGACTTCTAGGCAGAAAAGAAGTCCTAACACCTAGTAAGCATACCATAGTACAATATTACTTTTAAATTTAAATCGACAAGGTCAACGATATATAGTCAATTTAAATAAACCTTAGCTATTAATATAACTTTCAACTCCTTTATTAAAATTACAGGTAAAAGTGTTGTGTCCATTTGCGTTACCTGTAAAAATTTAAATTACAAATTCTCGTTCTAAAATTATTAATATCATCTTTCAACACTTACTGTGGTATCATTTTTAGGTATTTAATTGAGATTTTAGTAGATCAAACTCTTTTAAACTCCTTAAATTTAACAGTTGAGCAAAAACAAAATCATTTTATGAAAACTGAATATACGAACAAAGGTTGTGTGAAGACTAATTAGCTCGATATGGAAAGGCATAAAGTTGACAGTAAATTGCTTTTGAACGTTTATCTTACAGAGACATCCCATAATGAAACCGTTTCAAACTAATATCAAATTAAAAGGCTTGTTATTTTAAGGGTTATATAGAGAACACATTTTACAAATATGTTTTTATCTTAAAAAAATGAATATAAACAAAATCTTACAATCCACATGCATGTGGTTGCCCCGGCTGATTTCCGCCAAGACATCTTTGAGGTTGGACGTACTCGTACATTGTACCCTCTAAATTTTCTCCCCTTGTGGGGAGCTAGGTAACGTTTCATTCGTCAGAATAGTACAAACTTCAAGAGGGCCTTAACTTAGTATAATTCCCCTGAAATTAAGGTCTTATTTAAAGGCCTTTTGAAACCCAAAAGGAAATTATGGAGTGTGAAAATATTGTCTATAAGAGATTGCTGCAGATATTAGACTTTAGCAAGATTTCAACCATGGAAGTTCCATATCGTATTTATTTAATATTTGTAATTTATAATCGTAATTTCGAAGATTTTCTGAGAATAAATGAAACCAGTGCCTCAGAAAAATAGATTAACCTAGTACTCGTTGCAAACTTTACCTATCTTAACAATTTGCAGTCGTCTCTACTAAAGATACAATGCGCTAATTTATAGTACAATCGTATTAAAGTCTTAACTTCATCAATAGACGCCTCCGGCAGGAGCTTATTCACTATCAATTTATTTTAACTACGTTTAAGTCTTAAATAAGTTATATTACTTCTGCTGCCACTAAATGTCTAAGGCAATTGGGATTAATTAATCGAACAGTACGTGAAGAAAGAGCCATGGTAGCTCATCGCTTTAAAATTGACAGTCATGAAATTGTTTATTGCAATATTAAGTGCTGATTTACCATGTGCTTGACAGTGAAGGTTTGGTCGTGAAAGGAAAACGGAAGATCTCTCGCTGGGCAAGGTGATCAGCTCGGGAACCGGCTAATGCTCCGTGTAGTAGTACAGAGCTATGCTATATATACCGCAGAACTTCGGAACTTTGAAAGCGCGATTTAGGCTTCGCTGCGTTTCACTTATTTTGACACAAAAATCGAGAGCAAACCTACATGTCTAAGAAATAAAATGCATCGAAGACATGTGAAGTCAGTGAATACGCATTGGAGAATCGCGGCGGACTAATTGGGCTATAACCTTCTCAGAAATACAAGGTGGCCTGTGACCAGCAGTGGGACGTAAAAAGGCTGCAACTTTGCTTGTAGTTTTAAAGTACGCGAATGACATATATTTATTTTATTATTATTATATATATTTCCGTGTTTTGGCGGTGTAAGAATATCTACTACCCCATATAATTCCGTGGGCGTCGTAAGAGGCGACAGAGGGAAACAAATCAGTAGATGGGCAGCAGCGTCTTTCTAATAACGACTAAAAATGAAAAACAGCTGTTGTCAACCCGCATGCCAATCGTGGCAACTATGGCAATTATCCCCCCTATGCTGCAATCTATAGGGTAAGCCTATGTTCAGCAGTGGACTTTAATAGGCTGTAACGGTAGCGGTAAAGTATATAATATTATAATATTCTTGTAAGGCGAGTGCAGTAATAGATCTTATTTTTATAGGTACAGCTAAGCGTGGCAGGTTACAATGTGTCGGTAGCATAAAAATCCATTACCATATTTTCCCCCCATAAGGTGTCGAAGAGGCGACTATGGAAAATTCTAGAATTATTTTATGGCTTCCGATAGATGGCGTTATGGACATCTTGTTTACGACAGACGTTAAGAACCGAAACCGGCGACAGGTAACTGCGTTAAATGCTTAGCGCCTTTTCTGGCAAAATTCTCCCTGACACAGGAGATACCATTCTACATCGGTGGACTCTTATTTACGGCCTCATAAAGAGATCTTTAGGTCGTTATTATTAGCTTGCGTTTTGTTTCTAGTTTTTGCAGTTATGTTTTTGTGTAATTCAATGAGTAATAAAACAGACAAGACGAACAGTAATTTGTGTTTTCTAGTACAAGTTGCGGCACCTAAGTCTAGCGCTGAACGAAACGTGGAGGGGAAGCGCACGAATTGAATTGCACGAATGTGACTGGAAAGTCAATCAGCGCGTGCGAACGATACGGACGAGCCAATCAGCGCGACTTGTGTGCAGTAAGCAAATCAGCGCAACTTATGCGCAATAACGGTCACCGCTAGACTTTCGTGCCGCTACTTATATGAATAACGTGACCATACGTCTGCTTTTAAGCTATATGTCCCGCTGTCCTCAAAATACGTAAAAATGTCCCGCTTTGATGAACCAAAAAAAGACCGTATGCAAGTCCTATCGCCCGCGCCATCATTGTGGGTCCGCACCGCGCGTACTAGTTTTGCCAGCGAGGCTTGAGTAAAAGTTACGTTGTCATGTTCAAAAAGTAACATTTTTAAACTAATGGTTACAAAGTGACAACTTTTTAATTGATTTTACAACAAATTAATAAATATAAACCAGCTATTTTTTATTTTTCTTTTAATTTAGTAATTATTATTCATTTACATAACAAGTTATTATTAAGTAAAATTATAAATAAAAACATAAAAAAGCCAGCCCACCACAGTGCATAAAATTATTTCTCATTTTCACCTTTGATCATTAAACGTTCAATAAACATGTTGCGTTTTTTTAAAACATAATAATGAAAGGACCCATGTGGTAGAGTCATGCTGCAGCTATATAACGGTTGTAGTACGAATTCGTCACCACGCTCTCACAGAATATAAGCGTTAAATAAAAGCACAATGCTGCTGCATTTTGTATGGTGAGTATAGAGAACCGGAGACCCTTTTTACTGGATATTAGGCATTCCATATTAGTCATCAAGAGTGATAATGCTTCTGCACTTTAAATCGTAATGGACGATAAATGTAAGTGTGCCACAGTATCCACATACCATTAGGTGTATTGTGTGCTGGTTTTTCACCATTCTTATATTAAAAAAACATTCCGCTCTGAAACAAAAAAATTATCACATTAATCATGACAGTGTTTTGTTCACGTCAAACATAATACTTTAATAATACCTCGAAACTTATCCACACCTAAGCGGTCGGAATTGACCAAATAGTTCTGGCAGCATGCCAAACCGTTTACGTGACAAACCGCAATTAGAAATTTGATGCCTGTGGCTTAATATCAAAGCTTCCTACTAAATAGGTAAATAAGATACCCCTATTTTGCTGTAAAGTCAGGTCACATCCTAATATGTTCCATTGCTGGACACAGACGTAGGTAGTCCCAGAAGCCATCACCGCGCTGCCCCAATAGTTGTTGACGGACTTCACATGTCTGCGAAATATGTTTTTTAATTTCTCAGACCTGCATGTTTGCCTGCTTTTGGTTCTCGCGAGATGTTTTCCTTCACCGCCGAGCATGTACTAGCTAACAGCTTTTGATAGTGCAATTAACGATTTTATTGGTGCCGGTGGAGCTCGAGCTTGGGTTTTGTCGTACTATGAAGTTTATTGCGAGCGTTGAACAATGTTCACCATATAGTGGCGGTGTAAAAATATCCAATACCCTATATCGTCCCGTGGATGTCGTAAGAGGCAACAGAAAGAATCAAACCGGGAGATGGGCAGCAGCGTCTTCTTAATAACAATAAAAAAAAATTGCGGCTGCCAACCCGTCTGTCAAGCATGGCAACTACGGTAAATATCCCCCTATGAGCAATCTATGAGGGAGGCCTACGTCAGCAGTGAAATTTTGATAGGCTTTTATGGTTACAGTTACGGTACGGTTTAGCCCTTGAGCTACCACGGTAATGAGGCAGTTTCACTCGTTCAACTAGTAATAATTTATAATTAATTTTTGTTTTTAGAATATTTTTAAATATGAATGGGTTTTTCGTGGTTGCTGCTAATTGTGTGATAATGATAAGCGTAAACTCAACCACAAAGGAATGAAAAAATAACGAGTAATTCAATCTCAGTTCTTGTCTCAATTTTAAATGCTTGGTATCGCAGTAGCTACGCATTTGGTTCGAATCCTATACAAAACAAGTGTTATATAGCCACAACAAATAATTGGTGTTGATCTGGTTGTGCCACTTATGTACCTTCATGATATAGGAGAAAATGCCAGCGTTGAAATTACGTTCTTTTTTAAAGTGTTTATGGGCTCTATGCTCAATTCTTCAAATCAAAATATTCCAATACGGGGACCACATTTTTACTAATTTAAATATGTTATGCATATCATTTATTCTAAAGACTTTATTGTCACGCATAGTTCATTGTTGCTTTTTTTCATGTAATACAAAGATTCAAAATAATTGAACATAACTTTTTATAATTAAGTCATGTACTTTTTATTTATATGTTTTAGTAAGTTAATTCTGCGTGGATTGGAACAAAACTAATAATTAAAAAAGCTGAAGGTACTCCGGGTTAACTCTGACATCGGGACGTCAATCACCTCAGTCCCCCGTGACCATGGGTGCTGTAAAGCACCCAAAACGTCGGAAAAAAAAAGTATAATTAAACGCGATAGAATCCGTAAAAGTAGTTTTATTCAATGTGTAGTGTACGCGTAAATATAAGAAATCATTATATATTTATTATTTCATAGTACTCATAAGTTTCTAGCATTTCTTTTTCTATATACTAGTTTCTTAAATTATCTGCGACTTGTCGTCACACAAGACAAGAGCGCTGGTTTTTTTTCTCACCCAAACGCTAAGTATAGCCATTCAGGGAAACGATGCTAGTATTTTAAGCACTTTTAGCCAGGGAGTAGAACTGTTTGGAAATTCAGATTTAAGTTTTTTTTTACTGTAGTAATTATTCTTAATTGTGTTCTTTTTGATTATTATGTTTCAAATGAAGACATCATTAGTAATTTTTAACTACAATTTGTACCTCCGTACAAACTTTGGTTTCGTAGTTAAACATAACAACAATTTATTAAATCTAATTATACTTACGATGAGACTGCTGACCATATGGAAAAAACCTAAAGTCACTCAGCGTGCGATAGAAAGGGATGCGCTCGGAATTTAAAAAAATATTAACGTTAAAACCAACATTACCCTATACTAGGATTTTCTCCCGCATCGTGGAGGCAGTTTAGATACATAAATTTCACGAGGCCAAACATCCAGATCCGGAACAATTATTTGTAGGCCATACAAATACTTCGTTCGTGTGGGATTCGAACCCGCGGCCCTCAACTGCTAGTCGATGCTAAATCACTATCCCACGGAGCCGTCGAATATTCGCAGAAGAATTAGATAACTAATATAGACCAGAGGATCAGTAAGCCGAAGTGGCAATGGGCAGGTTAAGAAGAAACGACAACCAATTGGGAAGAAAAGTTCTCGAGTGACATCCTCGTATTGGAAAGCGCAGTGATGGGCGAGCCCCACTAGTTAGAATAACGAACTGACGAATCACGTAGGTGGTAAGCAGTTGGCGCAGGACCGTATTTCGGGGAAAATCTATAAAAGGGTGAGAGCTAAATTCAGTATTGTAATTGTGATGGGCTGTAGTCATAGTGATATGTTTAAAAATAAACCTTAAAACTAATTCTTAATTTTAGTCCTACTCACGGAGCTAGAGAAAAGTAAAGTAAACCAACTAGTGACAAAAGTTTAAAATGTATTATTATATATTTGGTATTGTTTGTCTGTAAAAATAGCCATCAACAACAAATTAGAAAATGAAGTGGATCGAGACGTGAAGCAAAAATTGGCTGATAAAAACATTAAAAAATATAAATGGACGAAGATTTAAATGTCTGGGGCGTATTGATAAAAGAAAATAATATTCCTGTAAGGTTTTTTCGTCAATGTTAATAATGAAAAAGAAGAATTTGTATAGCTTTATTATTTATTAGACAAATTAGAAGTCGTATGAATAATAATCAAATGAATTACATACAGGCTACGAAAAACCTTTTATAATGTTATTAAATAGTTTTTAAAGACTTCGTGTAAATTATTGGTTTTATTTTTTAATTTTCTTATTAAAAATACTGATATACTTCACAACATTTAGTAATTTTCACGTCTTTTGAGGCTTTTCAGTAATATATAAATCAGACACGCTTTCTATGGCTTGCCAGGCGTGGCAACTGTGACAAATATTCCCCCTATGAAGCAATTTATGGGGGAGGCCTATGTTGACCAATGGACTTTAACAGTCTGTAACGGCAATGGTTCTATGGGTATATCGAATATCGTAGAATTATCTTGACTACATAATTAACACCTTCAAAATTGCTTCTTACAGGATGGTTATATAAATCATCTATGAACTTAAGACCATAAATTATTATCATCATCTACAAAATATATTAATACGTAAACAGAAAATTTTAAATCAATTTTTAAGCATAATGCGCACACGACGGAGTGCGAGTTTTAGCACAGTTATAGTTTATATTGAGAAGGAATGCAGAATGATAAAATTGATATATAATATGTGTTACAAATACATAAAATAAAATAAAACTTTCATTGTGTACGTTCTTACTGTCAATGTCTAACTATAGACTTCCATTTACGTGTCAAACACATAATAGTCTGGGGTTAATAAGTCGCACAGAGCAAAGAGTATAGCTTGCTGTATATACAAACTTTACTTAATGCATTACGGTCAAATTTCGACCCCTAGGCGAACACTAGTCCATACTATACGATTATGAGCTTTTTTTGCCTTAGCTATAGTCGCAACCTACGATACCTACTAAATAAAATGGGATGATGAATGTGATCTTACACCACCACTATTCAACAAATCAATTTATAAAACCGAATTGACAAATGAACTTACACTCCAACTGATGTTACGTGGCTACTGCAGTCTATGGATACCTGCAGTTAACTTCTGACAAAGAAAGTGAAAATGTGTCCTGACCTTTGAGGACTAGGAACTCTTACGCCGCTAATATTCAAGAACTGGGTTCAAGGTATGAATTATGTATGATATTTGCTATTAGACAAAATTATTTTATCAATTCGGATACAATGAATACGTTTTGTAATTTATAGAGTTACTGCAAGGTTTATTGGCTTATATTTTAACTTTTAATCTTCTAAAGCGCATTATTTGTTAGAAGCTCATAACTTGAGTAGTTAAATCGCCTGAATTATGTGAATATATTTGTTCAAAATAGCTCCTAATTTACTTTTAAACCAGTCGTTATCCGTAAGCTGCACTTTGTCTGAATGTTTGGTCGAAATTATGTCTGAATTAACTGACCGTATTGTTTGCTAGAGATTTAATTATGCTGAATAAGGTAGTAAATCTGTGTGTGCGTTAAAAAAATTATGTTTCCTTTAATGTGATAAAATAATGAATAAAGAAAAGTAAATACGTAGTGCGGTCCATAATTTGTTTGCATTTCATAGTATTTTTTAAGAGAATAAGGGTGACAAACGGCAACATAGTTCACCTAATGGTAAATGGATACTGTCCATAAACATTTATATAATATATCCTTTATTTAGAATTAAAAATGCAAATTGTCACTCATGAGGACTAAGAGTACTAAGCTGGAATGCCTCGTTACCAGTAAAAAGGGTCTGCGGTTATCTACACTCATCATCACTCTACAAATCACAGCAGCATTATTCTGTTGTTTCACGCTGGTATTGTGTGAGAGCGAGGTCATACCCCGATCGAGCCGGCACATTGCGCAGCGTCGCTCTCTCACGTTAAAAAATATTTTATAATATATTATCATCTCTTGTAATGCTGCATATTACATTATATTTCTTTGCGATATTGCCCCGTAAAATAATATTTTGTGAAAATGAAAAATTGAAAAATATGCTCTTGTGTATAGTTTCTATTTCGTTTCCTTGGACAAACTAAAATCGTCTTTATTAATATCTCATATGATTATAATTTCACGTATTGATAAATATGTACATATAATTATCAACAAATTTGCGTTTATTTAAAATTGCCACGACTTTGTAACAAGCACAATTTAGAATTCTTCGCAAATTAGAATGGGCTAAGCAATTCCACTTGTAATTTTTGAAATTACAAAATAAGTTTTGAGAGCGACGAACAACCGGTTTAATGTTATCATTTGAAGATGAGAATTTGCCACCTAAATCTCATTTACATTATATTGTTTTAATTTGTAATTTCTATAGTCTTATAACTCGACCTGGCAACATATAACGCACGCACCCTGAGGACTGACGAGAAGATCATGGAGCTGGAAGAAGAGATAGATAAGTTACGCTAGAATATAGTAGGACTATCCGAGGTCCTTGAAGTTTTTCAGAAGCTCTTTTATTCCGTCCTCCATGGAGGCACTACTCCTGAGGCGTAGAACAGTAGTGCGGTGATCTTGTTCTTCAAGAAAGGCGACAATGCTCTCTTGAAGAACTGCAGATCGATTTCCCTTCTGAGCCGCGTCTACGTGCTGTTTTCGAGAGTCATTACGAATCGTCTTGCACGCAGACTCGACGACTTCCAACCTACCGAGCAAGACGGTTTCAGAAAAGGCTTTAGCACCATAGAACACACATACACCTTCGGAAAATTGTACAGAAGACCGAAGAGTACAATCTGCCACTTTGTCTTGCGTATGTGGACTATGAGAAAGCCTTTGATTCCGTCGAAATTTAGGCGGTGCTGCAGTCTCTTCAGCGTTACCAAGTTGACTATCGGTATATCAAAGTGCTGAAGTGTTTGTACAGTAGGGCTACGATGGCAATCTGAGTACAGAACTAGAGTACGAAACCTATCCAACTGGAAATAGGTGTAAGACAAGGTGACGTTATATCCCCGAAACTCTTCACCACTGCATTGAAAGACGTTTTCAATTTACTGGACAGGAAAGGATACGGTATTAACGTCAATTGCGAGTACATCACCATCACGATCACGCTCTCACAGAATATCAGCGTGAAATAGCAGCTTAATGCTGCTGTGTTTCGTATGGTGAGTGTAGAGAACCCTTTTTACTGAAAAAGAGGCATTCCATCTTAGTCCTTACGGCTGACAACGCATCTGCATTTTGATTCGCGTGCGAGGATAGATATAGATGTCTATGGGGCACAGTAACGACTTCCATCCAGAGGACTGTGTGCTCACTTGTCACCCTTATCCTATAAAAAAAAATACTCACCTCCGATTTGCGATATATTCCTTATGGGAGAATCGCTGGAGGACCTAAGCACTATGCTCAATGACCTCAATAGTATCTCCCAAAGGATAGGTCTTAAGATGAAAATGGACAAAACAAAAGTCATGTGTAACGTACATGCCACAATATATATGCCGGTAGTTGTTGAGAGCACTAAACTCAAAGTTGTAGACGAGTATGTTTTCCTGGGACAAATAGTCCGACTAGGTTAGTCCAACTTCTACCGGGAGATCAACCGACGGATTCAACTCGGCTGGGCAGCTTTCGGGAGATTACGATACATCTTCTCGTCAGGCATACCTCAAAACCTTAAAACAAGTGTAAAACCAGTGCGTGTTCTGAGACTTGGTACTTCACGGCTGGCCGAATGAGGAAGCTCAAGGTCGCTCATTGAGCTATGTAGAGGGCTATGCTTGGCGTTTCTTTGCGTGATAGACTTAAAAACGAGGATATCCGCAATAGAACCAGAGTAACCGACATAGCCCAACGGATTAGTAATCTGAGTTGGCAATGGACCGACCAGCTTGAAGAACCGACAAACGATGGGGAAGAAAGTTTCTTGAGTGGCAACCTCGTACCGGCAGGCAAAGTGTAGGGCGTCAGGGTTTTCCCCCACTAGATGGAGTGATGATCTGGTAAGACATGCAGGAATTCAATGGATTCAGGTGGCTCGGGATGTGCAGCAGTTACTTGTGAAGGGCTGTAATGTTGATTTAGTTTTACTGACCTATTTTTAGTAATATCGTTATTAAATGACAATTACTCTTATGTCTAATTTACCACTGGTTCGGAAAATACTTGGCAAGAACTAGCAAGAAACCCAGCGGGACATGTTTTTTTTTTTTGAAAAATGATCAGTTTACAATCAGTTTTTATTTTTATTATATTATTGTAATCAGTTTTTGTTGCTGTTAATAATTGTGTAACATGTTAATGTTACACAATGATTCTGAGGTCTGGCGAGTATGGAGTATAATATATAGTTTCTAATTGCAGGACAGGAATCGATGTATTCACCCTCATCATTGATTCACAATTTTTTTTTTCTCAGAATAAAAAGGTGTTTCAACTTTTAATATAAACGCAACTTTATTAACCCCTAATAATATATTTAACCTTTTGTGCGGTTTGTTAATTTTGAAAATTTATTTAATATTGAAGTTCTAAATTAAAGATGCTTATCTAAGTCTTGTAATTGAACTGAATTGTTAAAGTTTTCATACCATTAATTAAAACGAGATAAGATTTAGGTTATTTTGTATACACAATACGAGGTTCAGTATTCTTTATCGTCTGAAACAAAATAGAAATTGAGAAAAATGTCAAATGCATAAATACCGTATACCAAGATTTTGCTTATATTTGCCATATCTAACAAATAATGGGCCGTAGTAGCTAAACTAGTTGGCGATGTCTTCGTCATAAGTTTTACAATATCCGAGCAACCCGGGTTCGATTCCCGCCGCCATTAATGAAATTGTAAGTTGCATTTTTTTATATAAGAGAGGGCTAACGAGGATGCGGTTCACCTGATGGTAAGTGACTACCGCCGCCCATGAACAACTGCAACACCAGGGGCATTCCCTACCTTGCTGCACTTTTAAGAAAGAGTAGGCTCATCTTTATTGAAGGCCTCTAAGTCGTATCTGGTAGTAGATTCCACAAGTTGAGTTTTATGGATGATTTATGCTTGGTAGTTAAAGAAAACATCGTGAGAATACCTGTGTGTTCAAAATAAAAAATGAGTACGTACTCATCCACACGCACTGGAGCATCGTGGCGTACTATTAGTTCCATAATATTCTACACTAAAAGAAAGGAGAGCTGTGCCTACTAGTGGGACGTATATAGGCTATAATGTATAATGTAATGTTAGACTACAAGTGGTTACAAAAATAGTGTCGCCCCATTGTCAGAGGGTCGACTCGTCAACAAAATGGCGGCGATTTTCAAAAGTATGAGAATATTATATGAACTACATAATGTATTCATCATTACAGCCCATCACAAGCCCACTGCTGAACATGAACTATGTATGCCACAAAGCACGGTCCTCAATAGTGCCTCCCAACGGATAGGTCTTAAGATGAACATGGACAAAACAAAGATCATGTTTAATGTCCATGTCACATCTATGCCGGTAGTTGTTGGGAGCACTAAGCTCGAAGTTGTTGACGAGTATGTTTACCTGGGACAAATATTCCGACTAGGTAAGTCCAACTTCGACCGAGAGGTCAATAGACGGATTCAACTCGGTTGGTCAGCGTTCGGGTAATTACGGCACAACTTCTCCTCAGGTATACCTCAAAACTTATAAACGAGACTATACAACCAGTGCGTGTTGCCAGTGATGACCTATGGAACTGAGACGTGGTCCTTCACTGCTGGCCGGATGAATGGACTATGCTCGGAGTTTCTCTGTGTGATAAACTTAGAAATGAGGATATCCGCAGTAGAACCAGAGTGACCGACATAGCCTGAAGTGGCAATGGGCCGGCCATATAGCTCGAAGAACCGACAACCGATGGGGAAAAAAGGTTCTCGAGTGGCAGCCTCGTACCGGCGGACGAAGTGTAGGGCGTCCCCCTACTAGATGGAGTGACGACCTGGTAAGATATGCAGGAAGTCGATGGATGCAGGTGGCTCAGGACCGTGCTTTGTGGCACTACTTGGGGGGGGGGGGCTATGTTCAGCAGTGGACTTGTGAAGGGCTGTGATGATGATGATGATAGACATTACTGACGATTTAAATATTTAGATTAACTTCGTGATCCGATTTATAACAGCTTCCAACTGCAAGTGCCAACTAAGTTACTACTAACGTGTTTTGAGTTGATATTCCTTTACGAAACCCGTATTGAAATTCTGATAAAATATTGTATTATTTCTGAGAAAATATTGTTCTGATATATATTGAAAATGAAGTCAAAACAGAGACTGACCTATAAATATTGACGTCTGATTTATCTCCACTCTTGTAAACAGGGGTTACTATAGGTCGCTTGAGAGTACTAGGAAAGACTCCTGTACTAAAACAAAGATTTGCTAACTTACAGATATATGGGACCATAAAGTCTCTGACACGTTTTAAAAATGCAGTGCTTATACCATCCCAGCTAGGTGCACTGCCAGAGTCCAACTGTAGGAGCGGTTCACAACAGCAGCCTGAAGGTGGATTCGAATACACTACCACTTTCACCACGCTCTCACAGAATACCAGCGTAAAATAGCAGCTAAATTCTGGTGTGTTTCGTAGCCTAGAGAACCGGTGACCCTTTTTACTGGAAACAAGGCATTCTATCTCGGTTCACACAATAAAACCTAAAGTGACAACGAATCTGAATTTTGATTCTTATTCGGGGACAGGTGATGTTGATGTATATGAGCGGCAGCACCCGCTTACCATCAAATGAACTATGTGCTCGTTTATCCCCCAAATCCTCATTGAAGTAATATGTACTAGGTACTAGAAAAGACACCGCGTAAGTTTGAGCCCGTGGGCTCTAATACGTGTTGCAAGCAATCAAGACTCGGGGTCGCTTCTAGTAAGTAGAACATGTTACTACAATGCTTATCCGATGAAAAAACTTGCTAATACACTATATGAATGCGCATTATTTAACTGTATTGTAAGAGGCATTCCATCTTAGTCCTCACGGGTGACAACGCATCTGCATTTTTATTCTTCTTTGAGGATAGATGTAGATGTCTATGAGTCACAGCAACCACTTAACATTAGGTGGACTGTGTGCTCGCTTGTCACCCTATCCTATAAAAAAATATTTTCTACCTTAAGAATAAATTCGCCAAAAAGAAAATGTTTTCATAGTGTTTCTCATGAAATATTGCGTACGTAACTTTTATATGGCATAATACGCCGCTTATGAGCTATTTGTCTCGTCTAAACGACGTGAATATAGTATTATATGCTGAGAATATGATTTTGATGTGTTTAGATTTTTCTTATCTTTATATATATATTACTACGTGGTAGGACTTTGTCTGAAGTCCTTCTGGGTAGTCACCTCTTACCCGTTTCTGCAACCAAATAGAGTGTTTGATCTACTGTGTTCCGGTCTACAGGGTATAGAAAGCCAGTATCATTACATACTGTGAGTTAATTTTGTTTAATATGGATTGAATAGAATATCGCAGGAGATCGCGACAGGTGAAAAATGGAAAGGCACATCCGCTGTGTACCATTCATTATTTTAGACATTCCTAATAGATTGCCTTATAATGGGGATATTTTCCATAGTTGCCACGCCTGGCAGGCAGTTTGGCAACCCCAGTTTTATATTTATTTTAAGTAGATATCAGAAAGAAGCTGCTGCCTATCTCCTGTTTCAGTTTCCCTCTGTCGCCTTTTACGACATCTACGAGACTTTATGGGGTAGTGGATATTCTTACAACGCCACTATACGGTTCATTAAACCTGTATAAAAATTGCTATTAGGGTATGGATAATATTCATTAATATCATCATCATCATCACCGTTACAGCCTTAACAAGTCCAGTGCTAAACATAGGCTTCCACACGGAATGCCACAGCATCTCTTACTAAGTCGTCATTTCATCTGGTACAGGGCCGCCCTACGGGGGGCCACCCTAAACTTCGCTTACCGATACGAAGCTGCCACTCGAGGACCTTCCTTCCATTCACATTGGTTCTTTGTGTAACATTACCGGTCTATTTCAACTTCAGCTTACTAAACCTTTAAACTATGTCAGTTAATCTGGTCCTACTGTGGATATCATCTCGAAGTTTATCGTACAGAGAAATTCCGAGCTCTAAAATATACAACAAAAAATTTCCTTTGTAAAAGTATCAGAACGATGTGCTTACACACTGATTAATATTAGCCAAGAAACGATCTACGATAAAGCGGTCACTATGTAATGGTCGAAACTGGAAGCGTGCCAAACCATTAAAGTGAAAAACCGTTCAATATGTATATTTATATACGGTGCGTATAGTTCTAATAACAATTAATTTATCACAAGGATAGATTGGTGCATGGAAAATTGGGTAAGGGGAATACGTCAACTCTCTTTTCAAAAACTAAGCACAATGGTACGCCACACACTTTATTGATCGACAAACTAAGCGGTAGCTTGATCGCGACATCTGCTGATGAGTAAAATATTACCAGTTATGGTCATCCGAAGCAAGTCGAAAGGCATGCACATATAACTGGATACTGTTTAATTTAACCATTTTCTGCAATATACAACAAATATGCATATTATATTTACTAAGCAAATTATTGTTTTTTATATTTTTGTCAATTTTAGGAACAGAACTTATAATTTATTTTAAACTTTATTACCGTAGGTAAGTGATATATATGTACGTATTTTATTTATTTAATAATTTATATTTAAATTTAAATATATTTTAAATAAACAAATAAAATAATTTTTGTAAAAACTGTTCACAATTGTTATAATTTAATAAGAATTCGATTTCTTTCTATTATCGTCTTGTGGATGTTGCAAGAATCAGTAAAGGGAAACTGAAATAGGAGATAACGTTCAATAAAAATAATATAATTGTATCTTCTTTGTTTAAATTTCAATAATAATAATAATAATATAGGACTAGCAATTATGGGAAATATCCTGCCTATGACCCAATCTATGTGGAAGGTCTATGTTGTGCAAATGAATGAATCACAATGGAAAGTAAGACACATGTACCTTAAAGTAAACTCAACCGAACATAGAGGGAATGGACAAAAATAGTGATGTCTGTACTTATATTAAAAAAGTGAACGATACAATTATATTAAGAAATATTTTTTACGTGGTAGAGCCATGCTGCAGCTATATTAGTAGTATAGTTGTAGCACGAATGGGTCGGCTCGACCGGGAAGGACCACGCTCACAGAATACCAGCGTAAAATAGCAGCTAAATTCTGCTGTGTTTCGTATGATAAGATTAGAGAACCGGTGACCCTTTTTACTGGAAACAAGGCATTCTATCTCAGTTCACTGTATTTTGATTCTTATTGGGGACAGATGATGTTGATGTATATAAGCAGCAGCACCGCTTACCATCAAATGAACTATGTGCTCGTTTATCCCCCAAATCCTCATTGAAGTAATATGTACTAGGTACTAGAAAAGACACCGCGTAAGTTTGAGCCCGTGGGCTCTAATACGTGTTGCAAGCAATCAAGACTCGGGGTCGCTTCTAGTAAGTAGAACATGTTACTTCAATGCTATCTATGAAAAAAACTTGCTAATACACTATATGAATGCGCATTATTTAACTGTATTGTAGAGGCATTCCATCTCAGTCCTCACGGTGACAACGCATCTGCATTTTGATCCTTCTTTGAGGATAGATGTAGATGTCTATGAGTCACAACAACCACTTAACATCAGGTGAACTGTGTGCTCGCTTGTCACCCTACCCTATAAAAAAATATTTTCTACCTTAAGAATGAATTCGCCAAAAAGAAAATGTTTTCATAGTGTTTCTCATGAAATATTGCGTACGTAACTTTTATATGGCATAATACGCCGCTTATGAGCTATTTGTCTCGTCTAAACGACGTGAATATAGTATTATATGCTGAGAATATGATTTTGATGTGTTTAGATTTTTCTTATCTTTATATATATATTACTACGTGGTAGGACTTCTTTTGTCTGGAAGTCCATCTGGGTAGACACCCTCTTACCTGTTTCTGCAACCAAATAGGAGTGTTTGATCTACTGTGTTCCGGCTTACAGGGTATAGAAAGCCAGTATCATTACATACTGTGAGTTAATTTTGTTTAATATGGATTGAATAGAATATCGCAGGAGATCGCGACAGGTGAAAAATGGAAAGGCACATCCGCTGTGTACCATTCATTATTTTAGACATTCCTAATAGATTGCCTTATAATGGGGATATTTTCCATAGTTGCCACGCCTGGCAGGCAGTTTGGCAACCCCAGTTTTATATTTATTTTAAGTAGATATCAGAAAGAAGCTGCTGCCTATCTCCTGTTTCAGTTTCCCTCTGTCGCCTTTTACGACATCTACGAGACTTTATGGGGTAGTGGATATTCTTACAACGCCACTATACGGTTCATTAAACCTGTATAAAAATTGCTATTAGGGTATGAATATTATTCATTAATATCATCACCATCATCACCGTTACAGCCCTTAACAAGTCCAGTGCTAAACATAGGCTTCCACATGGAATACCACAGCATCTCTTACTAAGTCGTCATTTCATCTGGTACAGGGCCGCCCTACGGGGGGCCACCCTAAAATTTCGCTTACCGATACGAAGCTGCCACTCGAGGACCTTCCATCCATTCACATTGGTTCTTTGTGTAACATTACCGGTCTATTGCAACTTCAGATTAAAACCTTTGATATGTCAGTTAATCTGGTCCTACTGTGGATATCATCTCGAAATTTATCGTACAGAGAAATTCCGAGCTCTAAAATATACTACAAAAAATTTCCTTTGTAAAAGTATTAGAACGATGTGCTTACACACTGATTAATATTAGGCACGAAACGATCTACGATAAAGCGGTCACTATGTAATGGTCGAAACTGGAAGCGTGCCAAACCATTAAAGTGAAAAACCGTTCAATATGTATATTTATATACGGTGCGTATAATTCTAATAACAATTAATTTATCACAAGGATAGATTGGTGCATGGAAAATCGGGTGCAAGGGGGTATACGTCAACTCTCTTTTCAAAAACTAAGCACAATGGTACGCCACACACTTTATTGATCGACAAACTAAGCGGTAGCTTGATCGCGACATCTGCTGATGAGTAAAATATTACCAGTTATGGTCATCCGAAGCAAGTCGAAAGGCATGCACATATAACTGGATACTGTTTAATTTAACCATTTTCTGCAATATACAACAAATATGCATATTATATTTACTAAGCAAATTATTGTTTTTTATATTTTTGTCAATTTTAGGAACAGAACTTATAATTTATTGTAAACTATTACCGTAGGTAAGTGATATATATATATATATATATACGTAATTTATTTATTTATTTATTTAATAATTTATATTTAATTTATATATATTTTAAATAAACAAATAAAATAATTTATGTTAAAACTGTTCACAATTGTTATAATTTAATGAAATTCGATTTCTTTCTATTATCATCTTGTGGATGTTGCAAGAATCAGTAAAGGAAACTGAAATAGAAGATAACGTTCAATAAAAATAATATAATTGCATCTTCTTTGTTTAAATTTCAATAATAATAATATAGGATTAGCAATTATGGAAATATCCTGCCTATGACCCAATCTTTGTGGAAGGTCTATGTCGTGCAAATGAATGAATCACAATGGAAAGTAAGACACATGTACCTTAAAGTAAACTCAACCGAACATAGAGGAATGGACAAAATAGTGATGACTGTACTTATATTAAAAAGTGAACGAAACAATTTAATATGCTACATATTAAGAAATATTAAGCTTTGCATAGTAAGATGTAATTTTCAGTCAAGAATATACATGCTCTTATATATCTTCAACTATAAAAAAAAATATAATTCTAGCCACAATTTTATTGAATTCTAATGGAACCTTCATGGAGAAAAGTTTATTTTTCGTCATTTATCATAATGCCTCCGTGTAAGACCGCATAGCGCATTCGTAAAACTAAGTGTTAATAAACAACCCAAATCGAAACTAACATGTGGTAGAACCATGCTATAGCTATATTATTGTTGTAGCACAAATGGGTCTGATCAACAGGGGAAGAACCACGCTCTCACATAATACCAGCGAAAATAGCAGTTAAATGTTGCTGTATTTCGTATGGTGTAAAGAACCAGAGACCCTTTTCACTGGAAACTGGCATTCCATCTTAGTTTTGAAGAAGGGACAACACTTCTGCATTTTGATTTTTAATGAAATATAGACGTAGATGTCTATGGGCCACAGCATCCACTTACTATAAGCTGGACTGTGTGCTCGTTTGTCACCCTTATTCTATTATAAAAAACTAACAAGTGTTTTATGGAGTTAAAAAAGGACTCATCGGCAAGTACATAGCGAATAAAGTTTAAGAAAAATTTATGGAGCTAAAAGTCCGCGGTGCTGCGTGTTGGTGGATTTCACATGTCCTCAAAATATTTTATTTCTTAGCCATGGAAATTTCTTCACGAACTCAAAATTGCAATTAACATTTTCATCGCTGAATTCGAACTCGGGCCCTCACGTACTGTGAAATATGTAGCAGTGCTAATATTTCACAGTACGTGAATCTTGATAATCAATAAAGTGTGTGGCGTACCATTGAGCTTGGTTTTGAAAAGAGGTTTAACGTATTCCCCTTGCCCGATTTTCCATTATACACACCGTATATAAATATACATATTGAACGGTTTTTCACTTTAATGGTTTGGCACGCTTCCAATTTCGACCATTACATAGTGACCGCTTTATCGTAGATCGTTTCGTGGCTAATATTAATCAGTGTGTAAGCACATCGTTCTGATACAAAATTTTTGGTTGTATATTTTAGAGCTCGGAATTTCTCTGTACGATAAACTTCGAGATGATATCCACAGTAGGACCAGATTAACTGACATAGTTTAAAGGTTTAGTAAGCTGAAGTTGAAATAGACCGGTAATGTTACACAAAGAACCAATGTGAATGGAAGGAAGGTCCTCGAGTGGCAGCTTCGTATCGGTAAGCGAAGTTTAGGGTGGCCCCCCGTAGGGCGGCCCTGTACCAGATGAAATGACGACTTAGTAAGAGATGCTGTGGCATTCCGTGTGGAAGCCTATGTTTAGCTCTGGACTTGTTAAGGGCTGTAATGGTGATGATGATGATGATATTAATGAATATTATCCATACCCTAATAGCAATTTTTATACAGGTTTAATGAACCGTATAGTGGCGTTGTAAGAATATCCACTACCCCATAAAGTCTCGTAGATGTCGTAAAAGGCGACTGAGGGAAACTGAAAAAGGAGATAGGCAGCAGCTTCTTTCTGATATCTACTTAAAATAAATATAAAACTAGAATTTGCCAAACGCACCTGAGCGTGGCAACTATGGAAAATATCCCCATTATAAGGCAATCTATTAGGAATGTCTAAAATAATGAATAGTACACAGCGGATTTGCCTTTCCTTTTTCACCTGTCGCGATCTCCTGCGATATTCTTCAATCCATATGGAATAAAATTAACTTACAGTATGTAATTTTTAGGCTCTCTACACCCCGTAGACCGGTACACAGTAGATCAAATACTCCTATTGGGTTGCAGGAACAGGTGAGAGGGTGCTACCCAGATGGACTTCCAGACAAAAGAAGTCCTACCGCGTAGTATAAACAATATATATATTTAAAGATAAGAAAAATCTAAACACATTAAAATCACATTCTGAGTAAATAACACTATATCCACGTCGTTTAGACGAGACAAATGGCTCATAGGCAACTTATTGTGCCATATAAAAGTTACGTACGCAATATTTTATGTTACAATATGAAAACATTTTCTTTTTGGCGAATGCAGCCTTAAGGTAGTAAATATTTTTTATAGGTAGGGTGACAAGCGAGCACACAGTCCAAAGTCAGGGATAGCAAAGAGTTTTCAAAAAAAATTCGAATAGACTATAATCACCTCGTTTGTCACGAGAGTTGACAAGAGAACATCAAAAGTGGAGCCTTTATTTACTTCTTGCGGCTTAGGTATCACTGAATATGACCGTCTCGTTGTCTTAAGCATGACTGCTGATCATGTGTCCCGGGTTTTGAATTCCGAGTCGGGCTAAAGTTAATTGTTATGGTTTTCTTCAAAGAAATTCTCAGTATCAGCCCAAAAGTCAGGAAATTTATTATTTCACCCCGTACCTAGTAAAGGACGTAAAGTCGTTGGTCCTTCACCTGATCTATCTGCGGTCGTGTTATATTGCCGTCCCATCGAACTATGAGAGGGAGTAAGACTGGCTGTGATCGAAATTAGGTCTAGAGGACATTATTACTACTACTTACTAAATACATTTTTCTCAAAATATTTTCATAAAAGGTTTTCTAACAATAAATTAATAAAATTTGTGTTAGTAAGAGCTACAACAACCATCAAATCAAAAGTAAAATAATTAATTGGCTGAAAACTTGTGACTATGAAGCTACTGAATGTCTATTAACCTCTAATTTGTAAATCATAATTAATTCAGGCAATCATAACAATCATACAAATTTAATAAAATTAAAATCATGTACGCACACACACTCACTCTCTCTGTCTCTCACACATACAAACACACACTGACACACACACACACACACACACACACACACACACACACACACACACACACAGGGCGCGCGTGCGCAAATTTAGAAACATGTGTCTATATGTATATTTTTTTTTGTGTTTTATTCAACAAAAGTTTGCTAAATACAGGAAGGAACTATCTCCTGTTACTCAGGTTAACCTTTTACAGGAGATAGGGCCACATTGATATGTATAAATTGTTTTTTGTTGCAATAAATTTTTTTCAAATTTCTAGTTTTTAGTGCGGTTAACTACAAATGCGTGTTTTTTCTGGAACGAAGTTCTTTTACGCGGCTAACAGTAGATTGAACTGGCAGAAATCGTAGTTTTTTATGAATTATTCACAAATCCTGAGGATCTTGGCAAAGATACAAGTATATCATACGTATTGCTAAACAGACGTATATGTTCATAGTTATTTGTATATACTACTCTTAATTATATATATATATATATATATATATATATATATACGAGTAAATAATAACAAAATGAAAAAAATGATAAATTGTTTAGTTCTTTAAAAAGATCATACATTATATTGGTATGGGAGTAAGTGGGACATCCTTTTAAGTAAATATATACTTGTGGCAGGATGCCCCGCTCTTCTATAGCAAGAATTAAATAAACACACAATAAATTAATAAAAGATATACAAGAAACTAAGCTTATATTTAGTTAATGAGGGTTTTATATAGGTAAGTGTGCGAGTTTATGTGAGTGTGAGTCTACGCTTGTGTGTGTGTGTGTGTGTGTGTGTGCATGTGTGTGTGTTTTCGTGTGTATATATACACATGTGTGTGTTTGTCTGCGTATGTAAAATTTATTTAATAACTTTTAATAATGCCTCGACCTCATCATACCTAAGTTTGAGGAGCCATTCTGTAATTATCTTTTTGAACTCATTAGAGTTCAGTGAATAAATGTTTAGTTTTTTGTTGTAAATAATAATGTTGTAAATAATAATCATAATAATGTCCTCCAGAACGAATTTCGGTCACGGTGGCCAGTCTCAACTAGCCATCGGCGCAGGACAGGATTATAGTGCCCAAGTGTATGCGCAAGCACAGGTGCACTCTCTATTCCCTCACTGTCATAGTCCGATGGGAAGGTAAACCGACACGACCGGAGAGAAATCAGGTGCAGGGCCAACGCCTTTACGTGCTTTCCGAGGCACGGGGGTGAGACACTGCTAACTTCCTGACTCCGGGCAGCTACTGAGAATTTCTTGATGGAAAAGCTCAATAACTGAATGGTAAATATAATATGTAAATTATATTTGAATAGTTTATTTATCTGTGAAGTGTGTTTATGTATTTACATATCTTTTTTTTATACTTTATTGAGTGAGAATTTGACTCAGGTGCAGCAACCTACGTCAAATTCTCACCACTCCATGGGTTGACTAGTAGAAAATGCCTCATGGGAATTCTTTTGTAATAAAGAATGCAATAAAGAATAAGTAAATAAATAAATATTTCGATTGCCTGGTTGTTATAGTGGTCGTAAACGCGACTGCTGATGAAGGGGTCCCGGCTTCGAATCTCGAGTTGGGCCGAAACCAGTTATTGTGTTTTTCTGTCATGAAAATCTCAGCAGCACCCCGGAGTCAGAAAGTTGGCGGTGCTTCACTCCTATGCTTCGGAAAATACGTAAAGCCGTTGGTTCAGCGCCTGATCTCTCTCCGGTCGTGTCGGATTGCCGTGCCATCGAACTATGAGAGTGAGGGTTTTAAATTATGGTATTTTTGTAAATTGTTACTTTCTACTTCATTTAATTTTGACATGATGACTCAATGATAATTATTATTTTTTATTGTAAACTGGAAATTAATTAATTCATTGACTCTGTGTATGATATTAATTAACATACCACAAACGGTGAAATGTATCCGAATACATTCAGGAGATGGTAAATAGATACAATGTAGCCGACTACATTGTACCTATTTACCATCTCCTGTTACCACGTTTCTTGCAAATGAAAAATATTTATTTATTTATAGGGAATAGAGAGTACATCTGCACTATATTCCTGTCAAGTGGCTAGTCTCCGTTGAGACTGGTCGCCGTGGCCAGAATTCGGTCTGCATTTAAAACATGTTGTAGAATTTATGCAAAAATATATTTAAATGTAGAAAATTTACAAAGAGATTTATCGCAACACAAGTAATAAATAACAGAAATGAATAATTATAAATAGTACATTTTTTTATTATTAGGAACAAGCACAAGCCATATTTAATACCAGTTACTCAACTCCCAAGAGTCAGTAATTCCTTCATGGGACAAAGCTTTTACAACAAAGTCCCAGAAAATATGCTATTCAATTAAATTAAATTAAATTCAATTCAATTCAATTCTTTTTTTAATTCAATTTGATATTTATTTTCTTTTATTTTATTTATGATCAGTACATTACAATAAACTAAGAAAAAATAAACTTATACAACTAAATAACAGCTATAAGTACATTATTATATTTATACAGGAAGATCTAGGTGGGAGACTGGTGCCCAAACTAGGTTGCCCTGTGCTCCCTGTGATAACCAGGTCCCTCCCTCAACAAAAGTGATTATGCTGTAAATTACTTAATAAAAAGTACAGCTACTTGTTATAAAAGTACATAAAAAATTTACTTGTTCAGTTTGGAGAAACTGTGAGAAAAAATAATAAAAGAAATACAAGAAACTAAGCTTATATTTAGTTAATGAGGGTTTTATATAAGTGTGCCAGTTTATGTGAGTGTGAGTCTATGGGTGCACACGCTTGTGTATGTGTGTGTGTGTGTGTGTGTGTGTGTGTGTGTGTGTGTGTGTGTGTGTGTGTGTGTGTTTGCGTGTATATATACACATGTGTGTGTTGTCTGCGTATGTAAAATTTATTTTATAACCTTTAATAATGCCTCGAACTCATCATACTTAAGTTTGAGAGCCATTCTGTAACTGTCTTTTGAACTCATTAGAGTTCAGTGAATAAATATTTAGTTTTTGTTAAGAATAATTATTAAAAGTCACTAAGCTTTACCACTGCTTTTTATACTATTCTAAGTCAGCGCTTTACTACAATCCCACCTGATGGTAAGTGTTATGTAGTCTAAGATGGTGAGATGGTGGTTGGGAAAAACCTCTGTCCTGGGAAGAACCAGTAAGAAACTCAACAGGACATTTTTAATTTATTAATATAGCACATAATAGTTTATACAATTAAGTACTAAAAGTTAGAAACTGCATGATAGCAATCACCGCATTCCCAGGGTTATTATAAATCATGTACCCTTTAATGATATAATAATCCATATTAAACATAAAAATTCAAACTTTTTGATGGATGGGTCCTGCATTCCTTAATTAAAATAATTTCCTTAATCAAATGGTAAACCATTAGACTACTAACAGACAGAAAAAGTATTTGAACGTATTGTTTAAATATACATATAATACTCACTTATATACGACAACACCACACACATACACACTACACATTAATAACACTTAATACACCTATCCGCAGTACAACCAGAGTCTCGTACTGGTAAGCGAAGTGTAGGGTGACTACACGAGAACCTTTATTCCCCATCGGTTGGGACCATTGCCACTTCAGCTTACTAATCCGTTGGGATATGTCCGTCACTCTGGTTCTACTGCGGATAGGTGTATTAAGTGTTATTAATGTGTAGTGTGTATGTGTGTGGTGTTGCCGTATATAAGTGAGTATTATATATTTAAACAATACGTTCAAATAGATTTTCTGTCTGTTAGTAGTCTAGTGATTTACCATTTAATTAAGAAAATTATTTTAATTAGGGATGCAGGACCTATCTATCAAAAAGTTTGAATTTTTTTATGTTTAATATGGGTTATTATACTACTAAAGAGTACATGATTAATAATAACCCCTGGAAATGCGGTGATCGCTATCATGAAGTTTCTTAACTTTTTAATACTTAATTGTATAAACTATTATGTGCTATATTAATAAATTAAAAATGTCCCGTTGAGTTTCTTACTGATTCTTCCCAGGACAGAGGTTTTTCCAAACTACCATCTCACCATCTTAGGCTACATCACACTTACCATCAGGTGGGATTGTAGTTAAGCGCTGACTTAGAATAGTATAAAAAAACAGTGGTAAAGCTTAAATAACTTTCAATAATTATTCTTGTAATCTATATCGAATAAAAATGATTCTATTCTATTCTATTTTAGCATTTAATTATCATCTGGACTAAGATTTACAACTGTTCAAGGTATACGTAAAGCTTTCAGTCGACTTATGGCATGAAATACTTTCATTACTCAGAATGAAAAAGACTTACAAAAGATGTTTTCGTATGCAAACACGATTCAGACCTCTTTTCTTTACGAAGATATTTAGTTTTCCATTTACAGTATTTTACTCTATTCTATCCGGCCAATTCTTTCCTCACATTTCACTTCATTTTGCAGTTTTGTTTTGACTGATATTAATATAGAGTTTAAAAAAATATATTGTCATTTATTGTTAGAAAACCTTTTTATGAAAAGATTTTGAGAAAAAATGTATTTAGTAAGTAGTAGTAATAATGTCCTCTAGACCTAATTTCGATCACAGCCAGTCTTACTCCCTCTCATAGTTCGATGGGACGGCAATATAACACGACCGCAGATAGATCAGGTGAAGGACCAACGACTTTACGTCCTTTACTAGGTACGGGGTGAAACACCATACATTTCCTGACTTCGGGCAGATACTGAGAATTTCTTTGAAGAAAACCATAATAATTAACTTTAGCCCGACTCGGAATTCAAAACCCGGGACACATGATCAGCAGTCATGCTTAAGACAACGAGACAGTCATATTCAGTGATACCTTAAGCCGCAAGAAGTAAATAAAAAGCTCCACTTTTGATGTTTCTCTAGTCAACTCTCGTGACAAACGAGGTGATTATATTTATGTTCGATTTTTTTTTTGAAAAACTCTTTGCTATCCCTGACTTTAACTGCGTGGAATATCATAGTGCAATTTCTGGTAAGTGTATGGAAGGTTTCAATTATCCTATCTAGGAAACTTACTGATAATTTTGTGGTTGATTCTTGAACATTGTTTTTTATTATGTTTGCAACACTAATGGGTCAGCTTAACCACTTCTATCTAGCGCCATCGCACCTACCTTTGTGTAATATAGATATTGAAGTGTACAAAATCGTCGCAAAGTGTATAGACATTTGCAATAACGCTATATTTCGCGAAAATCTGTGAAAATTATATGTGTGAAGACAGCCGTTATCCAACCAACGTACAACGCAGCCCCTGGAGACACGAGGCAGCTCAGCGGAAGTCCAGGTGAGTGCACATGCATGCCTTCACATCCCTCTTGTAGCCCAAATTTAGGGACCTTTGCAGTATCACGAAATATTTTATATTCTCACCGCCTTATGCAGTCCATAATCTACGTAAATCATCTTTTTAATAACTCCGAACCATCAGTTTTCATATAAAATAAGACCATAAACCAACAAACCATTTTACCATCATTCTATTAAATTTCGCAACGCCTCATTAAGGTCGGGATAGTTAATATTATCCACCACCCTTTTTACTGGTAACGAGGTATTCCATTTTAGTTTATTATGGATGACTAACTAACGCAACTATATTTTGATTCCTATTTGAGAAGCGACCTACGAGCCCATGGACCAGTGTTCACCTCACATCGGGCGGAGTTTGTGTTCGATCGTCATCCTTACTTCCATAAACAATGTGTTGACTTAGAAAACGCATTTTACAATAAAACAATCATAGTGTTAACAAGCGTCTCAATTATATTGTAATTGAACTTTGCACAATTAAACTACATCCTATTTATCATCATCTGTACCATCTGTACAATATCTTTCTGATGCACGTATGTTACGTGCATGAGAAAGATATTGCGATAGTATCGAAGTTAGGCTTCAATGTAATGTCAGAGAAACGGTGGAAATAATAGCACATCTAGACACTATATAATTTGTGTTTGGGCACTATTGATGGAATCTAAAGTGATACCATTCCAATTCCAGGAAAATAATAGCAAAATTTTCCACGAGATATATTTTTGGACGTCAATTTAATTATAGGACAATACGCCTGACGGATATACTATTGAAGAAGTCTCATTAATTAAGAGCCACTTTTACCTCTTTGAAGCACATAAAATTAGCTTCAATTTAATTCGTCTTCACCAATCGACTACAAGCCTTGATCAATAAATAGGTCAGTGGAGCCGTGCTTGAGTGCGAAGTTTATTGTGAACTGAAATGGCTTCACTGAAATTTCAAAGGCTTTCATATTAGGCCAATCATTTTATCATTTTGTTTCAACTCCAACAAGAAAATTATAGAATTTATTTAAAAAAAAATTGTTCCAGTGCTTTTTGAGCACGGCCACTTTTTGATGAACCTGCAATTTGTTGAACTGAGTGAATTCATACCACCTACATGTAATAATAAATAATGATCAGTAAAAAAGTAATTTAAGGTATATACCTAATTTTGTCGGATATAATTGAAATAGAAACAGAAACAGATTTTTTTTTATTCAATATAGATTATAAATAATACTTATTGAAAGTCACTATTTTGTTTAATTACCACTGGTTCGAAAAAAACCTCTGTCCTGGGAAGAACCAGCAAGAAACCCAGCGGGACTTTTTTTTAAATAACAGCTTACAATAATGTATGTTACACAATTAAAAACACAAAACAAATTAGAAATAGCTTGGTAGCGATCACCTCATTCCCAGGATTATTATCCTCCATAAATTTCTTAATATTATAATAACCCTTTATAAACAAACTTTGTCTAATAAAGTTTTTGAACTTTGAGCAGGTCAAATTTTTCATATTTTCTGGGATTTTGTTGTAAAAGCGTATACATCGCCCCAAGAATGAATTACTGACTCGATGGAGTCGAGTAACTGGTACTACTAGCTTGTGTCTGTTCCTAGTATTTACAGAATGAATATCACTTATTTTTCTAAACCTACTTTTATTTTCATAAATGTATTGAGAGGCCAAAGTTAATACATTAATTTCCTTAAATTTTTGTCGCAGCGACTCTTTAGGCTTTAAATCATAAATTGCTCTTATGGCCCTCTTCTGTAAAACAAATATTATTTCAGTGTCAGCTGCGTATCTCCATAGCAAAATACCATACGACATTATGCTATGGAAATAGCTGAAGTAAACTATTCTAGCTGTTTCAACACTGGTAAGATTTCTAATCTTTTTTACAGCATATGCTGCAGAACTAAGTCTGCTTGCTAGTTTTGATATATGGGGGCTCCATTGAAGCTTCGCGTCTAGTGTGATTCCAAGAAAAATGGTGGTATCTTCAAGACTCAGTTCCTCCCCATTTAATATCACATTTGTATTTAATTGTTTGACATTTGGAGTCATGAATTTTATACATTTCGTTTTAGTGCCATTTAAATGCAAATCATTAACATTGAACCAATTTACTAATTTACGTATAGCTTTACTTATACTATATTTATTCATAGCTTTACTTTTAATAATATTTTTTCGTGGAAGGGGAGATCTCCCTCCGTTAAGGCGTTCAGCCAGGAGAGCGGCCAACGCTCCGTATGGTTTTGGAGCTGTTCTATATATTATATACCGGAGTAGTTCAGGAACTTGACTTCACCGAAGCATGATTTAGGCTTCGGTTCGTCTCTTTTGTTGCGCGACGATAGCGTCGTCACATAACTCCCTTCTCAGACGGACAAGTGACGACGGTGCGAACGCTATGCCGGTGTGACCCCTCACACCAGTGCGCTTGTAATGCATGCCGAACGAAGACCTTGAGCAAGTGCCAGAAGTCTTATAAATCTACGATGAGTCGAGATAAAGACAAGTTGGACGGAGCTGGAGTCTACAAAAGGCGATAATGAAAATAAGCTTGAAGTAAGGGTGTCTGAAGGTTGCAGGTTGCGTGTTCACATTACGTCTGGTAGTCAGCATTTTGGGCTGGACGAAAATTGGGAGATTTTCCATCGGGAAATGTGATCAAGATGGGGAGCGGCCAACGCTCTGCGAGATACTATGGAGCAGTTCTATATATACCGGAGTAGTTCGGAAATATCAATTGCGTGATTTAGGTTTGGTTTCGTTTTGCTTGTGGCGCGATGACATTGTTCACACGTAGTCTAAATATTTGATAAGAAGAAGTAATAATAATACTAGTATTCATATTATACTTGATAATGGCACAACTAATATAATGTAGATATCTATAGGCCACAATATCCACACACCATCTGCTGGACTGTGTGCTCGTTTACCCTTATTCTTTATAAAAAAAACTCAAACTAAAAAACTGCGGTTGCCAACCTGCCTTCCAAGCGTGGCAAATAAAGAAAATATTCTGCGGATAATCCTTGAGACAATCTATGGGGGAGGCCAATGTTCAGTCGTGGATATCTGATAGACTGTAATAAATGAATGAATGAATATTAACAATTATATGAAGATTCAAGCTCGTCCAAAATGTTTAAAAAGAAAAGAAAAACGACGTTTACGTTGTCTACAGAAATATAGTAAAGCACTGGTTGAACAATCTTGTTTTGAGGTTTTGAAGTATGTCTGTTACTAATATAAATTATAATACATAAGTAATAAGTGTGTTGTAATATATATATGAGGGGTATAGTTTCAAAACTCGCAAAGTCCAGTGACGTTCATAATCCAGAAATTGAAAATTTGTGATGAATCCTTCTTGCAAAGCAAAAAAGCGATGGACTTAGCTGAATTTGCAACTGAAATTCGGACATTGTTAGTTTTGTATCTGACATACATGGACATGGCTGTATTTGCTACGACTAATAAGATGTATACACCGACTTAAACCATTTTGATACTTTTAGAGTGTGTCATCATAAATACCAAGTCGCGTCGTCACGTTAAAAAGGTATAGAATATAAAAAACAAATTTAACAATCAATTAATATTTTTAATTATTAAATGTTTTAATTTATTTAACTGAACGTGGCTAAACATCGCAAATGAAAGATAAGAAGAAAGATGAGGCCTGAGCCCAGCAGTAGGACACAAAATAGGTCATTAAAAAAATTAAACTATTAAGTCAGGTACACTTTCTTGTTCTTCGCATAAGTGTTCTTCATTTTCATCATCCGCGTTGCGCAAATCTCCGTCGAGTGCCGTATTTGGTATTAATTTATCATAAAAAGATAGAACTGAGTAACTCCTCCGGTTGACGTCAAAGTGTGAAGTCAATAGCTTATCGACATCTTTAATTTTAGAAGGTTTTAGTTTTCCCGCTGAGCACTGAATATCCTTAGGAACGATCATGTTTGCTATTTTGCCACTTTTGCAAACATTGTAATACCTAAATTTGCAACGTAATGTATTTCACCTCTTACTAATATATTACCAGTTTTGTGTGTTGACCGCTTCAATACAAAACGCTTGCACTTCGAAAAAGGCGCATGCCAAGTGCCAACGGGTTTTATAATATTTTTAACAGCTTCCTTCCGATCTTTTACTGGACACTCTTCTCCTACCGAAATGAGACTTGAATATTCTCTTATAATATTGGAATAACCATTCGGCTCTAATATTGTGTTTCTTTTGCGAAACTCCTTTTCTATTCTTCCAAAAACGCGGTCTGCGGGAAGAAAAGAGTGGCCTACAACGGGAAATATAATTTCAATGTTCTTTATATGTTGTGGGGCTTCTGATAACCACTTAAGGCACATTCCTACAACGGTAGTGTTTTTATTTTGACCAGCGCAGCCATCAGCCATTAATCTTAGAGTATCAATTTCATCCGGAAACGATGTTGAATTTAAACGATGGTATATGGCTGAGGCTATCAAGTTAGAGTCTTTCGGAAATTGGTCTTCTGTCCAAACATAAGCAAAAGTGTTTTCTTTATTTAATCGGGACTTTGAAGAGCCTGCTACTATTGTGAAATTGTAAACATAGAACTGCCTTGAATAGTATGTGCTTTGATCGGGAATTTTAGGGAGTGGCATGTTCTTCTGACAGTCAAATGAAAATATGTAAACATTTGGGGATTCATCTTTTAAATATCTGAAAAATGCTTTAGCACGTTTTTTGTGGACACGCTGTTGAATAATTAAGTCATTTTTAAATCTCTCATTATCAGCCACCTTTATCTTCTCTGCATATTGCAAGCAAACTGAGCATACGTCTGTCCGAGGTGTGCCGAATCCCAAGTAAAATTAGTGTTGAAAACAGTCCTGAAGTAACTTCTTTTAACTTTTAGTTGCTCTTCTGCTTGCTCATTGTAAAATGTAAATAACTTGTTGATACTCAATTTAGCAGCTAGATAAAGCCTTACGCTACTGCCTCGACAGTAATGAGGCTCAGAAAATTTTAGTTTTTTGATGAATTCAATTATTGCTGTTTTCTTTCCTAAATATTTGTGAGATTTACGGTCTCCCCCTCGGTTTTCTTCTGGCATAAGTCCTTTTTTCGGATTTTTTTTTGATATTCTCTCAACTCGGTACCTTTTAATATCAAGTATATTAATGAATGTTTTTTTGACAAACTCTAATCATTTTCTTCGTTGAACGGCTGTAAACGTAATATTTCGTGGTTAACTCCTTTTCTTTGCGATTACCCTGTCTCGGGCGACGTCTAGAAGTATATGATCCTTTAATGTGTTTTAATATAAAAGCATCCTGTGATCTTTTATCCTTGTTCTTGTAATAACGAGAATGAAAGGCATTCAAATCGCTCATTGTAAGAGAGGTACACTGATAATTTTTCTTATGAGTACATGTACGTTTTTCTGGTAATTTTTTTGCCGAATATCTGAAAAGACAAAACCAAAGAGTTGAAGAAAATAGGTTTTGAAAATTGCACATGAACCTATTAAAAAATAAAACCCGGATCCAAAAAAACTAAATAAAATACTCAAAAATGTCAATAAAGTAATATGAAGCTAACACGCAGACTCCCTCTGCCAAATAAAAAATAACCAAGTTTGTACAAATCGGAAATTTCAATCATTTGAATTTGCGTGCGTAGGTAGTACATAAAAATAGGTAGGTACATAAAATCTCGTCAAGACTTGGGGATCGGGTCACGTAAATAAACATAGACATTTCGAATATATTATAGTGTACCAAAAGTTGGATAAAAAAAAATTTCATTCAACATAATAAATTTAAATATTATGAAAGATCAAAATTACTCATAGTAGTATCTACTTACCTCTCTAATTTCTGCAGGTTTCTCCATTGTTTCGGATTTCTGCTGTTTCCTGAGCTTTACTTTTATCCACAACGGTTGGGGTTGTGTTCATCTTCGTAAAGATAGCACATTTACTTTGAAAATAACACAGTATCTTATAAAAAAAATTACTTTTTCACGACAAAAGCACAACAAAATCTAAGCCAACGCCATAACAGTTTTGTGTATCACGTGACGAAAATGGTGGCTCGCTATTGGCTAGTCAGGACTTTGCGGTTTTTGAACTAAACTATGATGGACTTTGCGGTGTTTGAAGCTTACTGCCTACTTTAAAGTGAATTTTCTATTGGACATAGCTGTGTTTGGTAAGATCTGATAAATCGAAATTGTGTGGAAAAAATAAAGTTGCTAGAGACATAAAAATATTGCCACATGAAAAAATGGACTTTGCGGGTTTTGAAACTATACCCCTCATATATATATATATACGTATAAGTGACTTAAAAACGAGGATGTCCAGCAATTTGCTAGCTCATGAGGTACCTTGAAGATCACCAGCTGATAAGTGACCGCCAATACGGTTTTCGTCGTGGTCGATAGCTGGTGATCTTCATGTCTACCTGACTCATAGATGGGCGGAGGCAGTAGAGTTCAAGGGCGAGGCATTGACCGTTAGTTTGGACATAGCGAAGGCCTTCAATCGGGTCTGGCACAAAGCGCTTAGTTCGAAGCTCCCTTCCTATGGGCTCCCTGAGAAATTGTGCAATTGGATCACCAGTTCCCTTGCTGATCGTAGCATCAAGGTCGTAGTGACGTTGACGTTGGTGTTCCACAAAGCTGCGTGCTATCACCAACGCTGTTTCTTTTGCATATCAATGATATGTTGCAAACTGCTAACATTCATTGCTATGCAGACGACAGCACTGGTGATGCCTTATACACCGAAAACGTCGCCGAGTACCGGGACAAACTTGTGTGTGAAGTCGAGTCTTTGCTGAACAAAGTCTCGGATTGGGGGCAACTAAATCTAGTCCAGTTCAATCCCCAGAAGACACAAGTTTGCGCGTTTACCGCTTAAAAAAACCGCTTTGTCGTATCTCCTCAGTTTCAAGGCACTCCCCTTGTACAAATAAAATGCAAGTTTAAATTTAATTTAGGAATTAGATTTTGCAATTATTTTCTGGAGCGCCTACTACACACTTTGAATACGGGGATCAGAAGGCAGTTGCCAGCACAAAAATTGGTAAACTTAAATTAAAGTGTTGCAAGTGAAATACACAGATAATAAATAATACATACAGACTACAAATAAATATTAATGTTGGATAATTTATTAAACATAGTTCGGGGCCACAAGTACACAGAATATTAATATTAAGTAATAGTAGGCTAGGTACATATTAAGAAATACAAAACTTTTAACAAGAACTAAATCTAGAAAATTTTAAAGAGATATCAAAATGCAATATAAATAAGCTTAAACCTTAAATTAAATCAATATAAATAAGCCTTAATTAATAACTTAATAGTAATACTTTTGAAGTTCTTAATATAATTTAATTATACCTAACTAATTATATTAAGAACTTCATATAATTAGTTAGGTATAATTTAATTATATTAAGAACTTCAAAAATTATATAATTTAAATATAATTTATTTTAATTAATGGGTAAGGTACTTAACTTTCTAAAAGATCTTATGAAGGTCTTGTTTCCCATCTTTATTTCTGCCATTCTTACTTTCCCGTCAGAGCCAGGGAAAGTTTTAGTTATGCTAGCCATGGGCCATTGAAATGAAGGAGTATTATCGCACCGGAAAATCACAAGGTCGCCTTAATTCCTTTAAATTGGGGTGCTCATTGTTCCATTTTAGCCTACTCTGTAATTGTGTTAAATAGTCATTGGATCAAGCTTTTCAGAAGTCCTGTTTCAATTTAGACAGAATGTTCCAAAAATTTAAATTATTAATATTTTCATGTGAGACATTAAAGTTTAGAATTTATAGAAAATATTTATATTAGAATATAAATATTTTCTATGAAAATTAATTTAAATTCTAATACTCAGACTTCTTTTTAGCCCAAACATAAAAACAAAATTCACGATCTTTTCTACCAACCTTTCTCACTACAATTTTTATCGAAAATAGAGAGGTGAAAACCGTCCGTTTATCCGATGGCGGAAAGAGGAGGGACGAATTAAGGCATTTAATTCGCACATTCTCCAAATTGCCTTCTATAGAATACTGAGAGGCTAAAAACTATTCACCTATGATTGAGACTGCAAAATTGGTTTCAACCATAAAAAGCGTTCAACCTTGGTTAATGTTACCTATAATCATTTTAACACGCCTCTCCATTGACTCCAGCGCTACTATGCCACATTTACCTTTCTTTGCTTGTTTTGGCCTTGGACTCATTGAATCGGCCAAAATTGAAGTTTAGAAAAATCAAAACCCCTATAAATACACTGACCACACTAAACATGTTTGGTCAGTGTATTCCAAATATACATCCCTGAAAGTGTGAGTCAGACATGCTTGTGGTTTGGAAGCGATGAATCTCTGAATAAACTAAATTAATCCATAGAAATTCACACGCTCAGGCATAGTTTCTCTTTAAGATTGTATTGGACCTTCGATCTCGATAAGATATCTCTCCATAACGGTGTTGTAGTCTACATCTGCATATACATGTCATTCCATTCCGTCGATTATACATAATATATTTTTAACATGTCATCTTAGCCTCATTTTTAATGTATTTATTGCATACCTGTGATATTTTTTACATTTGACATTTCTTTTACTAAGCCATTTTACTAACTTTAAAAAATAACTAAATATTTCGCAGACAAAGCTTCCATATAATGTAAAATAACAATAATACTTTAAGAAATATCTTACTTTGATGTTACGACAGCTATAGAACATAACGATCCGTGTCTGATAGTGGTTGTTTTGAGTAGAACTTGCACAGTAATAAGGTTTTTGAACCCAAAAGGAAGTTCGTTTAGCTGGCGAAGTAAACCTGAACGGGTAATAAAAATTAATTTTTAACTATTGCTTTGAAATTGAATTAAATGCAATTATTGGTAAATTAACACTACTATTATTCTAAATTTAACTGTGACGATGTTGTTCTCCTTTCAAATTTATATGTTTTTTTTTTAATATAGAATCAGAGTGACAAACAAGCACACAGTCGACCTGGAGGTAAGTGGATGCTGCGGTCCAAAGAAATTAACATCTATCTTGATTAAGAATCAAAATGCAGATGCGTTTTCACCCCTGAGGACTAAAGTGGAATGCCTCGTTTTCAATAAAGTGGATCTGCGGTACACTTACCAGGAGAAACACAGCAGAATTAAGTTGCTATTCACATGTCATAAAAGAATTAACGAGAACTGACAGAATTGATCGCCTATGGGGATATATATATACAGGGTATTTTTGAAACGCTCCCGAAAACGAAGACAGACAGAAATATAAAATCGATCCTGATGAAAAAAAATCATCTTTTCACAACGTTTTATTAGCTT
Source organism: Parnassius orleans (assembly GCA_029286625.1). Lineage (NCBI taxonomy): Eukaryota > Metazoa > Arthropoda > Insecta > Lepidoptera > Papilionidae > Parnassius > Parnassius orleans. Next base: position 59,272 of record JAGSMP010000461.1, on the reverse strand, counting down.
TATTCACGCTCCATCGTGTTATTATAATTAAATAAAACGTTAATTTCATTAAAATAAAACATGAAAATACGTAAACATAAAACCAGCAGTGGTATTACTGAATTACAATCAGCTGACTAGGGGTCAATGTACGCGCGCACGCCGAATTCGCGCGGCCCGTAACTAGCGATGGTACCACAATACCTAATAATTTACAACACTTGTCTAAATACCTAACTTATCTACTTAACCTACTATTTTGCCACTGTGCTTATCTCCACGTAGCCACTTTAATTCAAATTCATAGGTTAAATAAACCAAATAACCGGTTCGATTCCCCGCTAATGAAAAAAATACTAAAATGAAATGTTAACAAGGTTAGAGTTATGCGTTTTTATTCATCGTGTAGGTATGTTTATTATTCTGATGTATTCAGTTATGTACCTATTCAGATCAGTTCAGTACCAAGTTATTTAAAAAAAAATAGGTATGAAACAGCTTACCGCTCTAAATCCACCGTGGTCTTATGAGATGCGGCTGAAATTGTGCTCCATTCATTTCGAGGCAGATGTGGGCTCGGTGTTGCGTCTCCTCATGCAGGCGGGGCATCATCGTGTGGTCTTCGACACAGTCCGCACGTAGTTTGTCGAAAACATCCACGATCCTTTGGCGCATTTCGTCAGCACAATCACACTCACAATTAAAACCCTTTCTTTCACATACCCCACAGAAAGAAGTCTTGGGGTCAGATCTGGTGAGCGAGGTGGCCAAGCGTGTGGTCCTAGTCTGCCAATCCAGCGATCATCAAATAATTCGGTAAGGCGCTCACGGACGAACCTCACGACATGTGGAGGTGCACCATCATGCTGGAACCATGTGCGGCGATATTCATCCAACGATAGGTCGTCTAAATGTCAACCAACTGTTCATTTATAAAGTTTAGGTATCGCTGTCCGTTAAGTCGCTGTGGCAGAAACACTGGTCCCAGTATGCGATCCTTAAATAAACCTGCCCATATGTTAACCGACCATCGGGTTTGGTGCCCAGTTTGTCGAACAGCGTACGGGTTAACCTCTGAATACACGTGTGTATTTCTTCGGTTCCACAGGCCGTTTCTGGTAAATGTCGACTCGTTCGTCCAGATAACGTGCTCAATGGAACCAGACACACGTTGTTGTTGGTCTAATAACCAACGGCAGAAAACTCGTCGGCGGTCGTGATCGCCGGGAACTAAAGCTTGCACTTTGTGCACTTTGTATGGCCGCATTCGGTTACGCTTTAACACTTTGTGAACTGAACAGTATGACACACTTGTTCCATTCCAACGTCTTAACAATTTAGCGATACTTTGTGTACCTAGGTTCGGATACCGGCGAACGACATCTAAAATGCGCTCCTCGGAGTGAACAGTCATTTGACTTCCACCTCCTGCCGCTACTGGAGCAATGGGCCGATTTTCCAACACTTGCTGAAATGCTGCTGTTATCAGACGAGAGTCAGCTGGGTGTCGAGCGGTCGGGAATTTTCCTCGGTAAATTCGTAATGCACGAAGCATTCCGCAAGCTTCTCAAGGCACATTAACATGTTGCCGTATTCACGAGCACTATAAACGTACGCGTTAGGCATTATTAAAACTAAAAAGAAACACAAAACGTAACAACAAGAATAACACGTAATAAAAAGTAGGTAATACCAAGTAATAACAATAAGAATTTAATAAAAAAACAATTGAACTGTCGCTCGCGCATGCGTGTCCAAAGTCAACACGGAACTGTCTCAAAAACTAAAATTAATAATTAATCCCGCCAAAACTGGAGCCTACACTTTGAAGATTCCCACAGATCGTCAAATGTTATGACATTGCCAACTTTTATTTTATAAGTTTAGTTTCCATATGATCCCTACGACTAGTCTTTTATATGGAATTTAGAAGTTATAGTTGTAATTTTTTAAATACAATTAGACAATCAATTGTACCCTGACGAAACAAGCAGTTCGTTACTACAAAAATGATAATGAAATTAATAAACGTACTTACTTGGGTTTGGTTATCTTTGATTTTGTACAAGAAAATAGAAATAAAATGGTATTGAATAATTTAATAGTTAAAATCAATTGCAATTATGATCGACAGTTAATTAATCTAAAAAATAATTATTTTACTTTACTTTTATTGACTTTCCATTTTTAATCCATCCAATACTTTGATTTGAAAAGAGGTACGTCAAAACTATTAAAAATTACTTGCAAGTTTTATTGTAATTGCCGCCTCTAATTCTTATGTCGCTTGCAAACAAATCTTAGTAGGTAAATTTGGGGAATTCCCCATATGTTGGCACTGACGCGAGGTGACACACAGTCGGCCGGACGGCGGCAGCGCGTGGTACGAAGGGGGCGCGACGGGGGAATGCTCGCCAGTATTACTGTGCGCGCACGCTATTGGTTCCTCATTCTTCCCGCGCTTTGAAAAAGCGATGTTTCCCAATGTACAGTCGCACACACAGCTTTCTTTGCATGACGCGCGACGATGGTTTTAAAAAGGAAGGAAAGAAAAATTATTTATATCTATTGTTTTCTGACTGGACTAGTGAACGAAAGGGTAAATAGAAGGTGAATGGGGAAAATTGTGCAGTAAATTAAATGTATTGAGGAAGAATACCGAAAAAATTACCATGTGGTCAACCTGATGACGGAAACATTTATCATTCGCATTGATGATGATGATTCTAATGGGTGATGATGAAGTAGCATGCAGTAACACCAATTCACCATCGACATCTGGCTTCCATGATCCATGTTCCAACGGTATAATGGACGGCGTGTCTTCCTTAGCTTAAGTTTTCTTGTTACAAACTATTTTATTTTACGATAGAAATAAAAATAATGCGCAAGTAAACATTATCCATTTTTAATTTCAACCTCTTCCAAAGTTCCAAGTAGCTAGTAAAGTACCTATTATGATTCTACAATAAAACCATTAATTACTATTATAATATTATAAAACAACAGCCTAGTACCTGTAGTACTTTAGAACGCGACTGTACCCATGCGCAGACACACACCCTCCACTATCGCTCAGCGTTATTTTTACGTGACGGGACCTGTACCGAGCTAGATAAAAGAGTTTGGCTTCGACGCGGATATTGACCCTAGTCAGCTGATTTTATGATTTATTTATTTTAAATTCCATTGCTGGTTTAATGTTTAAGTATTTTCATGTTTTATTTTAATGAAATTAACGTTTTATTTAACTACACTAACACGATGGAGCGTGAATAAAGCTAATAAAACGTTGTCAAAAGATGATTTTTTTTTCATCAGGATCGATTTTATATTTCACCCATCATCTAAGATATAGTTAGATATAGTTAAATAGCCTGTATAGCCTTTTAAAGTCCACTGCTGAACATAGGCCTCCCCATAGATTGCCTCATATAAGGGATATTTGCCACGCTTGGCAAGCGGGGCAACTATACTTTTTTATTTTAAGATCTCGTCTCCTGATTTGTTTCCTTTGTCGCCTCTCACGACACCCACAGGATTATATGTGGTAGTGGATATTCTTCAACTCTCACTACACGGTAAAATAAATTAAAACTATTTAATCTAAAATAACTTTTCCTGTTATATTGTGTGTTCTACTGTCGTATGAATAAATAAATAATGAAATAAATTTATCCACTTTTAGATTTAACCCGCGTAATAGAATTGTCGAAGTCACGTTACAGAAACAACGCAACAACGTTGTACATAATTTGTCATTCAATTATTAACATTCATAAAATCACGTACATTTGCGAAGCCGTCGTAACAGATTGTCGAGAAATTATGAACAATGGCTATTAATTTCAAGATTATAATTAGTACTTAAATAATATAAACAATTTATTAAAATATACTTTTACTAGAGTGTAGCTAATAGCCGTCATTTTCTATTATACTTTTACTAGGTGCTAGGACTTTTTTCTGCCAAAGAATCCGTCTGGTTAGCTCTCACCTATTTCTGATGCTAAATAGCAGTGCTTGCACTGCTATGTTTTTATCTGAAGGGTATAGAGAGAATAATTACAGGCTGTGAGGCATTCTACTTAGTCCTTGGAGGTGACGCTGACGCTGCAGGCATATTATGGTATAGCACGAATGGGTCGGCTCGACCGGGGAAGGACCACGCTGTCACAGAATACCAGCGTAAAATAGCAGCTCAATGCTGCTGTGTTACGTGTGGTATGTTTAGTGAACCGGATACCCTTTTTACTGGTAACGAGACTTTCCATTTTAGTCCTCATGGGCGATGACGCATCTACATTTTAATGTGGATTTCTATGGGCCTCAGCATCCACTTACCATCAGGTGGGCTGTATGCTCATTTGTCACCCTTATTCTATAAAAAAATCAGCTATAACACTCCTGTTATAATAAACAAATTATTAGTACTAGTGGTCGCCTAGTAGTCTAAATTAGTAATATTTTAGGTTTGTATATTTTGCAAGCTATGTTTCACTTTCAACTGTACATTAATATATAAAAAACAGATATTTAATATACAAAATATAAAATAAACGTTTATTTCCTTTGGTATACACTCAAAATACTATTGAAAAGGATCACAATTGGACCTACTTATGCAATAAGGAACCAACCCACACAATGATAGTTTTGAGAAAATAAGGTTTTAAATAAAATCGTGTAAAGAAAACGAACTATTTATCATAATAACTCTGAACTTTGCAGTGTGATGAATGAAGCAGTCATATATGTGTTTATTTAAAAAGTTTCGTCGGTTCTGAAAAAAAGTGTTTTTTTTTTTTACTTAAAAATATACGTGGTTCCTTTCTGCAAAAATGCACTTATGTGGGTTGGTGCCTTTCAGCATTTAGTGATTTTAAGGAATTTCTTCAACTTCTTCTTCAAGCCCGAAATATATATGGCCTAAAAAGCCTTCCAGGTCCTCAATTTGGTTATCTCCGACAAGATTAACATAAAATTCATAGGCGTCTTGAGGTATGAGATGCAAAATACTTTTAAGGTCCTTTAACTTTGCGTCAGAAATAAGTTTTCCATTCGGCCAAAGAGGTTCCATCACCTCCTTAGATATCTCAAAACTTGTCCTGCCTCGAACACTCCTTTTTATGTTGATCTATTTAAAATCTTCGGCGAAGCTACTTCTCATGTATATGTAATTCATTTAATTTTTCCATAGCATTATTTCCTTATGAAACCTTTTTCCCGACGACGGTCCTCTTTCTATTTGTTGTGTTTTTTTTTCTAATATTGAGGTAGATAAAAATTCTGAGGTTTTCATTCTGTGTACTTTTAAGGGATTGTTTATCATTATTTCAATATAATCATGGGGTGTGTAAACCCTGTTTTGACTTTTAAAAAACCATTAGATTTTCGCAAAGTCAGAATCATTAGGTAGAAAGCTATGTCCTGATACAAGAAATCGAATGTTGATTTCTTCTATAGATGGATGTTCATTTAATGCAGCCTTTAACATTAAAACTAGTTTTATGTTGCGGTTTTGCCCGCCACAAGAGTCGCACCAAAAGATTAAGCGCTTCACGTTGTTTCCCATCCTTTGTAAAATATGCTGTTTAAGACAGGAGCCTACTTATTGTGCTTCGCTCCCAGCCTCGCCTTCTACCCACACATTGCAATGACATTTATTTTTACTGCCAGTATGGGTGCCTAAAATTATGTTTGTAGGTATGCGAGGCAACGGCAGGGTCTTTTGGAGGTCAAAGGTAAATGTCTCTACCATAGGGTCTTCCGAGGCAAGCTTCATGTCACTTTTAAGTTGTTCTTGTAGAAGAGCTGCTTTTTCATGGTGCGCCTTTTGGTTTTCTTCGATTACCAATTTTTCTTCTTCGGTCGCAAAAAGCTTTTTATTTTCAAAAAAGTCGTACTTATTACAGGTATCTTTTTTTCAAGGGAGCAGTACGCAAATTAAATTTTGTGAGAAAAATACGGCTTACTTTCGAACGAGGGAGTATCTTAAAACCTGGCTTTTCTGCTTCTTCGCAGTAAAGATCGTATATTTTGGATAATGTCATATCTGGTCTTAAGTACTTAGCACCTTTGCATTTCTCACGTTCACAATGAGAAATGTAAGTTGGCAACTTTTTTTTCAACTCAATCACAAATTGTACACTTTCAGGAGAGGATTTATTGTGTCCAGCATCTCTCCTGTCAGTTATTTCGTTTGTAGAACGCATTTTTTGAAGAAATGTATTTATTCTCTTCGTCGAAGTTTGTAAAGTCTTGACGAACATGTCAAACGGATACACCTTCTAGTGTACTCTCTAAAATATGTCTTCTTTCTGTTAACATTTGCTTTTTTATTTCACCAGAAAAATGTGCCTCTGAATTATTACACACCTTCATTGTTGTTGTTAGTGTCAAGTGGGCGAGGAGTAAGTGGGGAATATGGAGGGGGTTCTATACTTTTTCGGCCGTTTTTTTAATAAGTATATCATTATTTATTATCATTGATGTCGCAGCTAATACGAGTTCTTTTAGAATAGTTTTAGTAGCTCCTTCACCTTTTAAGTTATCAGGCATAGTGACAATGGCTCTAATATTAGTGGGTGAATTTGAGGCAGATGTATAAGAAAAAGTTGCAATAACATTTGAAAACTGTTTATTTCTGTTTTTTTTTTTAATTTAGTGGACAGAGCAACCACACGCTGACGATGTTGACAGAAAAAGGAAAAAGTTGCCAGAGAAAATCAATACAAAATGTTACACTTTAACGTTGCCATACAAAATATTAATTTAGTAATAAATTATTAGATTATTTTATATGTTTAGTTTGCACTGAACAACAGCTAAGTTTAATAAATTAAATTATTTCAAATACAGTAAAAATTCCGTAATATTTTTTTATAAATCTCACATAATCAAACGTTTTTAAATTCAATTTCTTGATATTTCTATTTTAACAAAAAGAACCACGTTACATTACTTTCTACCTAGTTGCAGACGCAATTAATTAAAACAGAGCCATGTGCCATGGTGCTGCACAAAAAACACAGCTAACGTTTAGTTTGTTTTGCAAACTAAAACCATGCGATATGATTCCTTTTAAATAATCAAAGCTTATTTTGCAAACCAGAACCACGCGACTTGGTCTCTTTAAAAGACTCTAAGTTTATTTTGCAAACTAGAACCATGCCACGTAAATCTTTTAACAAAAACAAAAAATTGTGAATTCGAATTTTTACTACGTAACCATGGACCATGGATCGCTTTTGCTTAATAATAAACTGTAGTTTTAGAGTTGGTTCCTTAAGTAGGTAGTGATAACTCGAGAAGTAATTGTCATATCACTTTGATCTTTACAGACATGATAGAAAGTACATTTTTGAAGCATCCTACATACTTAGTTCAAATTTGGTAGGTTTTTGGGTTGGTTGATTGTTGCATAAGTAGGTCCAATTTTAAATCATACAAAATTCACAGCTCATTTAGTCATTCTGCAGTTGCAGTTGTTGTTGGTAACATTTAAAAAAATTCTAGCGACAATCTCTACTCAGTGTGACTGTGTAACCACAGACTATTAAGGTTTTGACATTGGAAGTCTATCAAGCAGATTAACTTCGAGTGTAGCTATCTCCATAGCTAGCTGAGCTTCCTCATACTGCCAGCAGTAAAGAACTACGCTAATTATTAGGTATATAACATGTAACATAATTAAGGCACATCCTGAAAGTAGTTTCTTCAGAATCGTTTACTGAATCGATTTCTATCATTTTTAATATAGGTAATTTTTTATCCCAAAAGTAATTAAAACTACGTAAATTACAGTCACACTAAACCTGTACAGTCAAAAAAAACTGAAATGGACCGTAACTCAAATCAATAAGACTTTTAAAAGTGCAGTTTTATTTGTATTAATATAAATTCCGTCATTTAATACAAAATAAAGAAAAATGAACCTTATTTCCTGAGGACCTGGGATAGAGCGAGATAGCATGATACCGGAGCGGACACTCCGTACTAGCCGGCTACGATGAAAGCTGACTTACATGTAAACAATATTAGTCAAGCGCGGACATTATTAGTGGCAAGTACTTACGAGATTGTTTGCAAATAATTTTTCGCGCGCGATGTCTTTCCAATACAGCAACGTTCAGTACACCGAAATGGTAAGGACTTTGGCACAGTGTGGCTCTAGCTTGCAGATCATTCAACCAAAGGTATGGTACAAGAGTAGATCGCATGACTATGTTAGCTGCTACTCAACGGCTTCGCGACCACGGAACGTTCCGTCCGAACACGGCCATCGACAGAGGAGCCAATGTGCGTACACGTACTCGTATTCAAAACGAAATACTGGACTATTTCGATGAGAATTCCCATGCCAGTACCAGAGAAGCAGCGCCACGCTTTCAATGTAGTCATGCATGTGTGGAGAACACTTCGTGGTGATAAAGAAAATCCATTCCACCTTAGAAGATGCCAGGAGTTGACTCCAAACGATTACGTACCACGCTTGCAGTTCGGCCGCTGGTTATTAGAAAATTGGCGGCGGAAGCGGAACATAATTTGGACAAATGAAAGTATATTCACACGTGTGGGGATGTACAATCAACACAACACACATTTATGGATGCACGAAAATACTCACGCCTGCAGAGTGGATTCCTTCCAACACCGTTTCTCAGCTAACGTCTGGGCCGGTGTCATTGGTACACACATACTGGGGCCTGTGTTCTTACAAAGATTAACAAGAGACGCATATTTACTGTTTTTACGAGAAACTCTAACTACGCTGCTAGAAGACATACCTCTTCATAATTTACAAGAGGTATTCTACCAACACGAAAGTGCCCCTGCTCATTTCACTAGGATTGTTCGACAGCACCTTGATGATGAGTTTAGAGAGCGCTGGATCGGTCGCGGCTGCCCTGTCCAGTGCCCTTCCAGATCAGCTGATTTGACGCCTCGTGACTTTTTTTTGTGGGGACGTATTAAATCATTAATTTATTTTAGTGAGATGACAAGTGCCGAGGACCTCAAAAATAGGATATTGAACGCTTGTGGACTAGTGAAAAATGACACTGAAGTGTTTTCTAAATTAAAATACCAATTAAGGAAACCGTCATTAAAATGTTTTGAACAAGGTGGTGGACATTTTGAAAGTGTATTAAAAACACAACGTTGCATGAGTGTTTAGGCTATCAGTAAGTTAAGTATTTGATTTTTTAAATTATTTGAATATCTTGATTCACATCTATTAAACAAGCTGTCTTTGAATTGGTGTCGTATCGCCTCTTATTTTTAGCAGTTCATTATTATTTAAAATTACAATTAAAATGTAATGTTAATGCATAACATTTTGTAACGAATATTGCCTATTGACGTTGCATCATAATCAATAAACAAAATATTCAGAGTCGACAGTCCAAAGCCTGAAAAGTGTGATGGAAAGATGCGATCAAATGTTTACTAGACTTAAATAAACAACTCGATGCTCGGAGTTCGGATATCGGTTAATGTTCATAGGTAGGTATTTCTTTAACGTAAATAATTATGTATTGTCGGTCTTTGTCGGCACTGATACCTACAGTTGTGTCAAGTGGCGGCGGCGTTATCTCGTCTCGAACGCGAGCGAATACCTACTAGCCTAGCAAGACCCCCATGACCTATACCTACGTGTGCGACGGTGTGCGTTCGTGGATTTGTACTTTGACCACAACATTCTTCCGGAATTAGTATAACTAATTTAATAAATAATCAATGCATAAACATGTTTAACTTTAGGGTGTAACAGGTGAATGGAGTAAAAGCCTATGGCACTGATATTTTACAATTTAAAAAAAAATCAAACTTTGAAATTAATCTATCAATAAATACTATTAATTTTAAGTAAACTTTCCATACTAAAAACATAAAAACAAAAGTTTTGACATAAATGAATGAAATCAATTAAAAACTATCGATATTCAAAGCATAACTAAAGTAATTTTATCAAAAAAAATTGATTGACTCTCAAGGTGAATCATAAAATAGACGCTTGATGGCCTAAACACGAGTAATTTAATATAAATCGGTAAGTAATAAACTCGTAATTTGTTATAAATGGATTGGATGATAATTTTATACAATATGGTTAATTATATTTAATATAATTTTTTTTGATATATATATATACATATATATATATATATATATATATATATATATATATATATATATATATATATATATATATATATATATATATATATATATATATATATATATATATATATATATATAAAAACAACTATACTATATACAATAACTATATATATATATATATATATATATATAGGTATTATGTACATAGGTATTAATTGTTAAAACGGCATAAAACTTTATATGTATTCATGCACATCAAGTAATGCGGTGAAAGAGGAACATTATATTTTGCTACATGAAAAAGAAATGAAAAGAGGGAAAAAGTAATATCCCAGCTTTCTAAGAATTCTCTGATGATACACATCGCAGTTTTGTAGTCTTTTGTTTGATGCCTAGATGAAAGGACCTACTCCATTCCGTGAAAGAAGAGCGTTTCTAAGGAGGCAGTCTTCAAGCTTTCAAAAGATTTCACACAAATGATATATACTACATTCTTTTAGCTTTCTGTTCATGAATACACACAGGTTAATTTCAAAATAACTAAATTATGAAAAAAATTAAATTAAATAAATGTCATAATTTATTATATATTATATAATTATATATAATGTTTATAGATAATAATGACAAACAATTCTATAATAATGTATAAATATAATATCATAATTGTATTTACCTATATATTTGTTATATTAAATATTTATATATAAATAATTATATATATTCTATATCGTCCCGTGGTTGTCGTAAGAGGAGACCGAGAAAACAGGCCAGGAGATGGACAGCAGCTTCTTTTTAATCACAACTGCAGTTTTCCACCCGCCTGCCAAGCGTGGCAACTATGGATGGGAGGCCTGTGTTCAGCAGTGGAATTTTCTTCATTCTTCATCAGATCGTAAAAGTCCACCGATGGATATGGGCCTCTCTCGTTGTAGAAAGAATTAACCCAAATCATTACACTTGACAGGTGAATTCACAAAAAGTCACAAGATCTTTTTTGCATACCCCATAGTCACTTTTACAACAACCACAAGATGAAATGGGATGATGGTTTCAAGTAAATATGTTTACTTTACATAATTTGCAATGAACTACATATTTATTTATTTAAAAAGGTCTACATACAATTGTTACAATTTAACATACTAAATCTAAAGGTATAATTTAGTCTTATACTAATTGCACAATTAATTACAGGTAAACACCGCTAAGCCATAATTAAAATCTTAATTTACATGTAATGTTAAGAAAAAAAATTAAAACATTTTAAAGCAAAATAACCAGTGATTTAGATATTATGTGTAATAAGTATACAAAAACAAATTAACTTAATTTGAAATGAAATGAAAGTACTTGCGAAACTTGTACGAGGAAACAAAATTTATATCAGTCCGGCTACTGACCCTATTATAAAGTTTACTTAACCTACAAGTTTAAGTTTAAGTGTAAGCTACAAGAGAGTTGTTAACAAACACATTCTAACGAAATGGAGGGCCAAGTGGAAGAATAAAAGCTCGCGGGAGGGTCCTGGGCAAACTAAAATTAAAGTAACTTTGAAGTTGGGGACAGTCTATTTGACTTCTAAAAATTTTGAAAATTAAAGTTAGGTCGATAATAGCTCTGCGTTTTTCAAAAGAGTCCATATTAAAATGTTTTAGTCTGTAGTAGTAAGAGTAAGAGAACTTGCCTTTCCAGAAGAGTACGCCAGGTGTCTCTTCTGTATCCTTTCCAGTCGCAAATTATGGGTAGCATAGTATAATGCGAGCTAATAAAGTTATGATTTTGACAAAATTTTATATGGAAAAATTTATGTACATTTAGGTTCATTGAGTTTTCTTTACACCAGTGTAAAGAAGCCTATTTAATTATCTGATTAAATAACTAAATACCTGATAATATGCAATACTACTACGTCAAAATCATCAACAACCTTACGAGAAAATTTTAAGTCATCTGCTAAAGAATAAGGTTTATAGTACATAAAACTATCAATTATGTCATTAATGAAGATTATAAAAAGAATGGGCCCAAGATGTTATCCTTGCGGCACACCAGATGTTTTATCGTAAATATCATAGTTAAGCCCATACAAGACCACAAAGAATGAACAATGACTTAAATAAGACTTAAACCAATCCCAAAACTTTCCTGTGAATCCATAGGAGTTTAATTTTTTTAGCAAAATTGAATGTGAAACTTTGTCAAGGCCTTGCTAACCTTGAAACCGTGCTGAGAGTCGGTGATTAATTATCGGAAATAGGTTTCAATGTAAGGACAAACAATTGATTCAAAAAGCTTGGATGATGTAGAAAGTATAGCGATTGTCCGATAATTCGAAACTATATTAATATCACCTGATTTTACGACTGGTACTACCTTTGCAAGCTCCACATATTTGGAAAGACTCCAATAATAAATGACTTATTTAAAATTTTACACAAAAGTAAGGCTAAACTATCAACACAATTTTTAAGAAATTGGCGCCAAGCCATCCACATTTTTGGTAATATCTAAAGTTTTGAGTTTCTTAACAATAACATTAAGATCAACGGTAAGACTGGAAAAACATAAACTCCCATTTTCAATGATTCTAAGACTCAAATTCAGAATGGGGTGCTTTTTTTGGATTATCATCATAAACCTTTGAAAAATTTGCAGCAAAAAATTCACAAATACCGTAGCTATTATTTCCGATAGTAATACCATCTGCCACGGATCTGAGATAGGCACTAGACCCTGCATATTTGTTTTTGATAAACGTACAAAAGTACTTTGAATTTCGCCTGATTGTAATTATAGTTGCCTAATATATTTTATTCATAATTAAAATATATTATAAAAGAACGTTATAAATAATAATAAGTATATGATGTAAATGTATAATTTATTTTAATAATGAATAAAATAAACAATTTGTATAAGAGAAAGAATAGCAAAATGCAACTGCAAACAACTTCAACTCCGTACCTGACCTCTATATAAGAAAGGTGTAGAGAGCCAGTATAACTACTTAGTCCTCAGGCATACCCCATCTGTAGCCTTCTCCGTTTGAAATTGGCTACAGGTGCCACGGACTTACCATCAGGTGGACCGTAAGTTCGTTTTTCACTTCACTATTATTAAAAAAAAACCTCGTACATTCAAATATAATATTAAAATTAAAATATGTGAAAGATTCATGCTGCAGCTATATTATGGTTGTAGCACGAAAGGGTTGGCTTGAAAGGGGAAGGACCACGTTCTCACAAAATACAAGCGTGAAATAGCAGTTTAATGCTGCTGCGTTTCGTATGTATGTGTAGAGAACTAGATAATCCTTTTACTGGACACGAGGCAGTCCAACGTAGTCCTCAAGGTATCACGCATCTGCATTTTGATTCGTAATCAAGGATGACTTAGATGTCTATGGGCCAAAGCATTTACTTACCATCAAGTGGACTGTGCGTTCGTTTGTCACCCTTTTTTATGAATTGTTTAGGGATAAAAAGGGTACAAAATTGGCCAAATAAATATAACTATATATATATACAAATATATATTATAAGGATAAAATAAAAAATAAAAAACTATAATAATTGAATAAAAATCATTACTTATTTAGGTAAATTGATTTAGACACAACTTGCCCTCCTATGTCTCTCGTATGATAACAACAACAATTAGACAAGCGGAAGGTCAATAAAACTATTGGTATCATAGCCTATAATGTCCTCAAAATCGAATCTTGGTCACGGCGGCCGGTTTCAATGGAGACTAACCAGATAGTTACGCGCCTGCACACAATGCAGATGCGTAAGACAGGATTCCAGTGCTCGAGTGTTTGCGCGAGCACAGGTTTGGTCTCTATTTCATCACTCTCATAGTGCAATAGAATGGCAAGTCGACATGACCGAAGAGAGCTCAGGTGCAGGACCTACGGCTTTATGTGCTTTACGAGCTTTATGGAAATGTAACTTCCACTGCTTCTGTTACTGAGCATTTATTGACAGAAAAACCCAATAACTAATTTTACCTTGACCCGGGATTCGAACCCGGAACCTCATGATCGGCATTTACGACAACTGGACTAATAACGCATTGGAGTTTTTTTTTCCGAATCACATTATCTATATCTATATAAATAAAAATACAGAGGCTTGCAGTAGTGCACATCACGGAAAAACTACTGGATAGATTTCAATTAGGTTTTCTAAGTTTTATTTCTTAGACACTTGGCCCTTATCTAAAAATTATTGCGATATCTTCATTTAATATAAAGTTATTAAAGTTTTAAGAAACAACGACTTTTATAAGCACTACATGTTCAGTGATGTGTGTTTTCTTACCACGGAGAAGATCGAAAACTTTGTTAATATATCAGGCAACACGGACGTAGTCGCGGGTATCAGCTAGTACGGAATAAATATAAACCTTATCGAAATCGGTAAGACATGCCATTTTGAAACTGTATAGTACTTTACGATATTACAACATCTATTCAAACGTTCCTAAATAGCTTGAATCTATCGCAAGTCACGTTCGGTTAAACTATTATCACACTTTCTTGTTCCGTAAGTTTGTTCCTTATGTAATAAATGGTGTGATATATACCCCGCTCAGACACTAACTCATCTTTATGAATCCTCGGTGCAGTAAATTTTTCTCTCTTATTGCGAAGCGGGAGTTTTCAATTTAATAGACACATAACAGACTTACGCCACAATATTAGAAACATTAACAAGTTAATAAAGATAAAGTTATATTTTTATAGAATTAAAGTGACAAATAAATTTACAGCCCACCTGATGGTAAGTGGATGCAGTGCCCCGTAGAAATCTACATCTATACTCGATTAAGAATCAAAATGCAGATATGTTGACGCCCCTGAAAACTAAGATGGAATACCTAGTATCCAGTAAAAAGAGTCACCGGTTTTCTAC
Organism: Parnassius orleans; assembly: GCA_029286625.1. NCBI lineage: Eukaryota > Metazoa > Arthropoda > Insecta > Lepidoptera > Papilionidae > Parnassius > Parnassius orleans. The sequence goes on along the minus strand of JAGSMP010000461.1, from coordinate 44,249 downwards.
ACTCGTGGTCCTTCCCCCGTCGAGCTGACCCACTCGTGATACAACCATAATATAGCTGCAGCATGGCTTTACCATGTATAACATTTGCAACCAATTTAAAAAAGGAAGGCTACAGTGAATATAATGCTGCCTGCCTCGTTGTTCTAGTGATTGTAGTAGTGATATCTTGAGTAATCCTCATCAGTCTTGATCATGAGGTTCCGGATTCGAACACTGGGTAGGGCCAAAAAAATTAATTATTGAGTTTTTCCATCAAGATGTTCTCAGTAGCTGCCCGGAGTCAGGAAGTTGGCGGTACCTCACCCCGTGCCTTGGAAAGCACGTAAAGCCGTTGGTCCTGCGTCTTTTCTCTCTATAGTCATGTCGGTTTACCGTCCCATCGGGCTATGAGAGTGAGGGAATAGAGAGTGCACCATTGTTTACGCATTACACTTGGGCACTATAATCCTGTCCTGCGCCGATGGCTACCCAAGCAGCATGCAAGCTGTATACAAGCTATATTGTAGTTCGTTTTTATACTAGATGCTGTATTTTCCGGCTGTATAAAAGCTGTATAAGCGTTTATACAGTTCTTATAAGTAAAAAATTGTCACAAATTATGCAGCTTTATGCGTTAGTAGCGCTGTACAGTAGCCATACAGGCATAAAAGAGGCTATATAACTGCTGTATTACAGCTGGTTTTTGGTGTGCAAGGAAACCATTACACTACCGATATTGTCTTATAAGTAACTTTTAAAGACAAACATTCTAAGTTGGTTTTTGAACGGAGTTACAAATGAATATAAAACAAAACAAACGTTTATTGAATGATGGCGATATTTAATGTCTTAACATATATTTAACATATTAACATTATATTCGGATTGGAGTTGGGTTTCGACGGTGATAATTGGTGAATTTAAAGTGCAAAATTAGATTTACGGTAAATTTGTATATGTTTTCTATCAAATAATTGCCGCGCCAGCAAAATGTTAGAAATAGAGGTTAGAATAAAAAAAAATGGATATGAAGGCACATTTGGGCACATTGATTATTAGTCAAACTGTAATGTAATGGCTTAGAATAATGTCTAATATTCCCAAAATTATATTTAAAAATTTTTTTGTTGGTCTTAAAATGGCGACAATTTTCTAAACAGCCTAAACGGTATTTCGAGGGTCTTCTAGTCTTAGTAGCAGTGCTATGTATGTTATTGGTTATATCATGCAGCCATTGGCTTTTAATCTGTTCTATAATAGGATATTTTTATTACTTACTCTGTATAGCAGTTTTTTCAATATAACATACAATTCTGTTTAGAGATACGTATCAAAGATGAAAAACCTCGTCTTGGGAACAGTGTTGGATAAATTTAATTTAGATTTTACCAGATCTTTTAGCTGCACCAAATCATTTTCTTTTTTTCCACATATTGGTAACAAATTAATTTTGTTCACTAGCACAATATAAACACGCAACGCATGCAAAATGGCGATATTCTCTCACTTATACAGATTTAAGTTGTACTATGAATGTTATTATCTTTTTGGTTTTATATCACTCTCATAGACAGAAGTCATAAAACTACTTTATTTATAAAAGTGTACAATGACACCATAAGAATAAGTTTTGGAAGAGAGTTTGTATACACCATTGTTCAGAAGTAAGATTTTAGTGATACTATAATAACTCTTAGAGCTGTATAAGCAATTGGGCCAGCATGCAAAAAAGAGCTTCTATACAAATTTAATGATAAAATCAGATTGAAGTGTTACAAAACACTTAAAGTTATATGCTAGAGTTTTCATATTCTGAATAAGAACCCTAAGCTTACTTAGATCCCATAATACAAACTTTATACAACTTCAGCTGTATAATAACTCATAAAACACTCTTATAAGGATACAACCTCTTTTCAATACTCTTATACGCTTTTAAAAGAACTCTAAGTTCTATGTGGGCTGGTGTATTGATGTTCATAACGCTTGTGTGCTGCTTGGGTTGTCTATGTTGAGGCTGGCCGCCGTGACCGAAATTCGGTCTGGAGGACATTATCTATACTAGCGACCCCCCTGTCTTCGCCTGGATAAGATATATTAATGCAGCATTATTCAGATTTAAATTATATTTATATATTTAGATTCAGAAGATCCATATACGATTTATTTTATAAATTTTTGGCTTTTTAAAAAAAAAACTCAAAGCTTTTTTTTAAATAAAATAGCCTAGATCCTTCCTGGTATTGCTTTCTATCTTTTCGTAAAGTTTCATCGGTTCAGCCATTCCGAACATTATCCCGGACAGATTAACAAAAATTTAAAAAATGGTTGTTTATAACTTAATAGCATGGATATAACCCCTGAGCTTAATAGAAGATAGTTATTTCAGTTTTGTAGACAGTCACTTCGATTTTATTTATATGTATAGAAAAAAATATTAATAGTGTCAGAATACGTGTGCATGTATCTTCACAATCTATATCTATATTATATATTTTATAGATGATGGAGAATAATAGTACGAGCAAAGGGCCGCTGCCTGGGGGTCGCCGGAGCGCGTCTGGAGCTGGCGCTGGACGCGACAGCATGCGGGCCGCCAGCCGAGCGCGAGGTGCTGCACAACCACCTAGCAGCCCCACGCATATGCGTTTATGTTATAAAAATATCAACATAAACGCATTGCGGGCGTACTATAAGCGAAAGGGGAAGAAACTGGAGGGATAGCGTATCTATATTATTCAATGTCAGCAGATATTTAGGAGTATATAAACTACGCCAATTACCAAAGTTCAGTAGTCAGTTTTCTTTAAAAACAACACTGGTTACGCCAGTAACGATGGTAATATTCTTCGGTAAAGGCTTAGTGGACCTTTTTGTTACCTACTAAGGTTCCAATTTACTACTAATGGTAATTCACTATACGCACTCTTAGACCAGTTCCAGGTTCTACAATTCCAGGATATCACACAGTCTTAATTTCTTGACTTATTTTAATCGCGGCAGGGCGTAACTAGGAATCAATGTCCAATTATAATTAAAATTTAAAGAGAAAATCGAAAAACACACTGTCCCTCGTTGTCCCGGCTTTAGATCGATTTTGAACCATTTTAGTGGAAACGGGGCGTTCTATCTTCGTCCTTAGCGGTGACAACGCATCTGCATTTTGATTCTTAATCGATGATACATGTTGATGTCTATGGGCATCAGCATCCACTCACTCATATACAGGGTATTTTTGAAACGCCCCGAAAACGAAGACAGACGACAGTACTAACTATATCTTTGATGATGGGTGAAATATAAAATCGATCCTGATGAAAAAAAATCATCTTTTCACAACGTTTTATTAGCTTTATTCACGCTCCATCGTGTTAGTATAGTTAAATAAAACGTTAATTTTATTTAAAAATACATGAAAATACTTAAACATAAAACCAGCAGTGGAATTACTAAATTACAATCAGCTGACTAGGGTCAATGTACGCGCGAACGCCGAATTCGCGCGGCCCGCAACAACAATGGTACCACAATACCTAATAATTTACAACACTTGTCTAAATACCTAACTTATCTACTTAACCTACTATTTTGCCACTGTGCTTGTCTCCACGCAGCCACTTTAATTCAAATTCACAGGTTAAATAAACCAAATAACTGGTTCGATTCCCCGCTAATGAAAAATACTTAAATGAAATGTTAACAAGGTTAGTGTTATGCGTTTTATTCATCGTGTAGGTATGTTTATTATTCTGATGTATTCAGTTATGTACCTATTCAGATCAGTTCAGTACTAAGTTATTTAAAAAATTAGGTATACAACAGCTTACCGCTCTAAATCCTCCGTGGTCTTATGAGATGCGGCTCAAATTGTGCTCCATTCATTTCGAGGCAGATGTGGGCTCGGTGTTGCGTCTCCTCATGCAGGCGGGGCATCATCATGTGGTCTTCAACACAGTCCGCACGTAGTTTGTCGAAAACATCCACGATCCTTTGGCGCATTTCGTCAGCACTATCACACTCACGATTAAAACCCTTTCTTTCACATACCCCACAGAAAGAAGTCTAACGGGGTCAGATCTGGTGAGCGAGGTGACCAAGCGTGTGGTTCTAGTCTGCCTATCCAGCAATCATCAAATAATTCGGTAAGGCGCTCACGGACGATCCTCACAATATGTGGAGGTGCACCATCATGCTGGAACCATGTGCGGCGATATTCATCCAACGATAGGTCGTCTAAAATGTCAACCAACTGTTTATTTATAAAGTTTAGGTATCGCTGTCCGTTAAGTCGCTGTGGCAGAAACACTGGTCCCAGTATGCGATCCTGTTTCTGGTAAATGTCGACTCGTCCGTCCAGATAACGTGCTCAATGGAACCAGGCACACGTTGTTGTTGGTCTAATAACCAACGGCAGAAAACTCGTCGGCGGTCGTGATCGCCGAACTAAAGCTTGCACTTTGTGCACTTTGTATAGCCGCATTCGGTTACGCTTTAACACTTTTGAACTGAACAGTATGACACACTTGCTCCATCCCGACGTCTTAACAATTTAGCGATACCGTGTACCTAGGTTCGGATACCGGCGAACGACATCTAAAATGCGCTCCTCGGAATAAACAGTTACTTGACTTCCACCTCCTGCCGCTACCGAGCAATGGGCCGATTTTCCAACTCTCGCTGAAATGCTGCTGTTATCAGACGAGAGTCAGCTGGGTGTCGAGCGGTCGGAATTTCTCTCGGTAAATTTGTAATGCGCGAAGCATTCCGCAAACTTCTCAAGGCACATTTACATGTGCCGTTTTCACGAGCACGATAAACGTACGCGTTAGGCATTATTAAAACAAAAAGAAACACGAAACGTAACAGCAAGAATAACATGTAATAACAAGTAGGTAATACCAAGTAATAACAATAAGAATTTAATAAACAAAAGGAATGAACTGTCGCTCGCGCATGCATGTCCAAAGTCAACACGGAACTGTCTCAAATACTAAAATTAATAATGAATCCCGCCAAAACTGAAGCCTACCGTCCTAACGTCCTTGCGGTAAACACTTTGAACATTCCACAGACCGTCAAATGTTATGACATTGCCAACTTTTATTTTATAAGTTTAGTTTCCATATGATCCCTACGACTAGTCTTTCATATGGAATTTAGAAGTTATAGTTGTAATTTTTTAATACAATTGGACAATCAATTGTACTCTGACGACACAAGCAGTTCGTTACTACAAAATGATATTGAAATCAATAAACGTACTTACTTGGGTTTGGTTATCTTTGATTTTGTACAAGAAAATAGAAATAAAATGGTATTGAATAATTTAATAGTGAAAATCAATTGCAATTATGATCGACAGTTAATTAATCTAAAAAATATTTTACTTTACTTTATTGACTTTCCGTTTTAATCCATCCAATACCTTGATTTGAAAAGAGGTACGTCAAAAGTATTAAAATTACTTGCAAGTTTTATTGTAATTGCCGCCTCTAATTCTTATGTCGCTTGCAAACAAATCTTAGTAGGTAAATTTGGGGAATTCCTATATGTTGGCAACGCTGACGCGAGGTGACACAGTCGGCCGGGCGGCGGCAGCGCGTGGTACAAAGGGGCGCGACGGGGAATGCTCGCCAGTATTACTGTGCGCGCTCGCTATTGGTTCCTCATTCTTCCCGCGCTTTGAAAAGCGATGTTTCCCAACATACAGTCGCACACACAGCTTTTGCACGACGCGCCACGATGGTTTTAAAAAGGAAGGAAAGAAAATTATTTATATCTATTGTTTTATGACTGAACTAGTGAACGAAAAGGTAAATAGAAGGTGAATGGGGAAAATGTGCAGTAAAGTTAAATGTATTGAGGAAGAATACCGAAAAAATTACCATGTGGTCAACCTGATGACGGAAACATTTATCATTCGCATTGAGGATGATGATTCTGATGAGTGATAATATCGACATCTGGCTTCCATGTTCCATGTTCAAACGGTATAATGGACGGCGTGTCACCCTTAGCTTAAGTTTTCTTGTTACAAACTACTTTATTTTACGATAGAAATAAAAATAATGCTCAAGTAAACATTATCCATTTTAATTTCAACCTTTTCCAAAGTTCTAAGTAGCTAGTAAAGTACCTATTATGATTCTACAATAAAACCATTAATTACTATTTTAATACTATAAAACAATAGCCTAGTACCATGTAGTACGTTAGAACACGACTGTACCCATGCGCAGACACACCTCCACTGTCGCTCAGCGTTCTTTTTACGTGACGGGACCTGTACCGAGCTGGATAAAGAGTTTGGCTTCGACGCGGATATTGACCCTAGTCAGCTGATTTTATGATTTATTTATTTTAAATTCCATTGCTGGTTTAATGTTTAAGTATTTTCATGATTTTTTAATGAAATTAACGTTTTATTTAACTATACTAACACGATGGAGCGTGAATAAAGCTAATAAAATGTGAAAAGATGATCTTTTTCATCAGGATCGATTTTATATTTCACCCATCATCAAAGATATAGTTAGTACTGTCGTCTGTCTTCGTTTTCGGGGCGTTTCAAAATACCCTGTAATAAAAATAATATTATTCTCCAGACCGAATTTCGGCGGCTAGTCTTAACGGAGGCTAGCTGTCTGCGTAGGACAAGATTATAGTGCCCGAGTGTATACGTAAGCACACGTGCACTCTATTCCCTCTCTCTCATAGTCTGATGGGACGGTTATCCGACACGAGCGGAGAGAGATCAGACGTAAGACCAACGGCTTTATGAGGTACGGGGGTGTAACCCCGCCAACTTTCTGACACCGAGCTGCTACTGAGAATTTCTTATCAGATAAACCCAATAACTATGTTTACAATCACTAGATCAACGAGGCAGTTAACACATAAACAGTAAACAGTTTGAAGGTCATACAAATATTTGTTCTGTGGGATTCGAACTATGGCCCTCAGCGGTGCAACTCAATGCTAAGCCACAGCGTCACCTATCCGTTAAACCTTTTTATAATATTTTTACGGTTACAACAAAAGTTATGACCTTCCCGACACACTCAATAAGAAAGTTAAAGATGATGCTTAATATGTATATATTTCTTTTAAACTTGATTTCTATGACTCTTAAAATCATAATCATAACATTAAATAAATTAGATAAATATTTGTATATTTATAGAGTACACAACAAACGTAGGATTGTATGTTAATTAAAAAGAAATAAAATCTATTTAAAGCAAGCTTTTATACGAGTGGCTAACGCCACTATGCGGGTCTATTATCAGACCAGCTACAAGGTACCATATTATTGCTTTGACATTAAACCAGCTCCATGATACCTATGGTGTTATTAATTTGTCACCGAAGTAACATTAGTATGCGTTTCAATTGTATGTCAAACCGGATGGACATACGAAGAAAGCAAGTTGAAAATAATGAAAGCATATAAAATTAAAAATTTGGAAAATCCAAAACTGCACGCCTCATGAGCGTTTTTATTTTTTTAAATTAAATGAAATTTAGATGAAAAAAATAAATATCTCGTCAACGTCTATGAGTCTGAGAACAACCAGTAATAGGGATCATCCTGAGGATAAATGGAAACTTATTCAGAAAGAAATATTTCATTTCGTTGCGTATATTTTTCTGAAACGTAAAGACAAACAAGTGCACAGACTAACTGATAGCCGTACAAATAATTTTTTAACTACATTTTTTGTAAATATAACTAAACAAATGAATAAAAAAAATAGCTGACTTTATAATTAAATATATCTAGTTTTCAAAAGATACCTTTTTTATTGATTTAGTGTCTAAATTGAGACATACTAACAATTTTATATTGCAAAATCGTGACATAGCGGTATGTCGAGAGTAGTGCACTCTCACAAGCTCGCGCGTTGTGAGGCGTGCAAATGTACAGATTTTTTACAAATAAATTTTATAAAGTAGCTGTTATGCAAAAGAAATTGATACGCTATAATTTCGTCGATTGGTATTCAAATAATTCACCACGCAAGCGGAATAAAGAACTTCAATAACAATAACTCTCGCGTGTTGTGATTATGGTAAGCATTTCACAGTGTTCCGAGTAATGGTTATTCAGCCATACAAATTGAATTATGAATGGCATTCGATTTACGTTCAGACCAATGTTCAGAAAAAAACAGTATTTTCGATATGTATTTATTAATTTATTACTCATAAATCAATAGTAGTTTATAAGAAGAAGAATCGACAAGCTATGGGGAAGAAAAATTCTCGAGCAGCCTCGCACCAATATACAAAGTGTAGAGCGGTAGTGGTAAGATATGCAAGAAGTCGATGGATAAAGGTGGCTCAGGATCATGTTTTGTGGGGGGCTATGTTTAACAGCGGACTCGTAAATGACTGTTAGATGGTGAAATCAAGGCACTGTAGGACGGCTTAATTATTATGATTATAATGATATATAAAACATTAGACAATTGGTTGCTCACGCGTGTTAATTAAAAAGCAATAACGTGATACTTCCAGGCAATTTTTTTTCAATAATTAACAAATTATGTTTCAAATGAATTACCTGAAATCATTTTAATCATATTATTTTCACTAATAAATGACGAAGTAAACACGCGAACATTAAGCAATACTTGATATGATTCGTGTTAGAAATTAACAAGTGAATGATGTTTGCTCGGGTAAACTACAATAAACATTTTGATGGCATAATTTAAATATACCAAATTTGTATATATATTATATTATAAGTACAAATATAATATTTGTCGAATAAGTGAAACTAAATGTGATAGGTATATCTCAATATTTAAACAACAAGGTTTTGTTGATATGTAGACGCTAGTTCGATTTTCAGTACGGCAATTGTTTTTTTAATAAAGGTGACAAGCGCTCGCTTGTGAACACACTCAACCTTATAGTTAGCGGATACTATGGCCCATAGACATCTACATCTATGCTCGATAAATAATCGAAATGCAGATGCGTTGTCACCTCTGAAGACTAAGATAGAATGCCTTGTTACCAATAAATCGGTTCTCTTGTTCTCATTCACCATACGAAACACAGCATTATTTTGTCACTATTACGTTTTACGCTGGTATTCTGTGAGACCATTGTCCTCCCGGTGGAGCCGATCCGATTGTGTGCCTAAGCCGGGTCATAATATTAAATAAAACTTCATAATAACGTAGCAGCGTGGCTCTACAAGGTAACTAAACTTGTTGCAATATCAAGTCCTCCCCAACTTAATTATTTACTTAACGCATTGAAACTCTGAATATTCTAAAAAAATTGACTTTACAAGTAAAAGCTGTAAGTAAAAGAACTAAAAGGAATAATTTCCAAACAGCAGCTTTAGAAGTCGGTACTAATTCGCAGTGTATAGAAGAATTATAGGTATATATATATATTTGTATTTAGTAGTAAACAGTATATATTTAGACGTCTCTTTAGCACAGTGGGTAAGTGTACAATCACGGCGCTGCAATGCCACGGGTTTGAATCCCGCACGGAGTACTTGTCTAGTTGTTTTTCCTTACGTAAATTATATATTTAAAAGTATCTAAGATACAGGAGAACATTCTACTGTCACTTTTATTAAAAACCCCATAGTCACTTTTACAACACCCACAAGATGAAATGGGATGATGGTTTCAAGTAAATATGTTTACTTTACATAATTTGCAATGAACTACATATTTATTTATTTAAAAGGTCTACATATAATTGTTACAATTTAACATACTAAATCTAAAGGTATAATTTAGTCTTATACTAATTGCAATTAATTACAGGTAAACACCGCTAAGCCATAATTAAAATCTTAATTTACATGTAATGTTAAGAAAAAATTAAAACATTTTATAGCAAAATAACCAGTGATTTAGATATTATGTGTATACAAAACAAATTAACTTAATTTGAAATGAAATGAAAGTACTTGCGAAACTTGTACGAGGAAACAAAATTTATATCAGTCCGGCTACTGCCCTATTATAAAGTTTACTTAACCTACAAGTTTAAGTTTAAGTGTAAGCTACAAGAGTTGTTAACAAACACATTCTAACGAAATGAAGGGCCAAGTGGAAGAATAAAAGCTCGTGAGAGGTCCTGGGCAAACTAAAATTAAAGTAACTTTGAAGTTGGGGACAGTCTATTTGACTTCTAAAAATTTTGAAAATTTAAGTTAGGTCGATAATAGCTATGCGTTTTTCAAAAGAGTCCATATTAAAATGTTTTAGTCTGTAGTAGTAAGAGTAAGAGAACTTGCCTTTCCAGAAGAGTACGCCAGGTGTCTCTTCTGTATCCTTTCCAGTCGCAAATTATGGGTAGCATAGTATAATGCGAGCTAATAAAGTAATGATTTTGACAAAATTTAATATGGAAAAATTTATGTACATTTAGGTTCATTGAGTTTCTTTACACCAGTGTAAAGCCTATTTAATTATCTGATTAAATAACTAAATACCTGATAATATGCAATACTACTACGTCAAAATCATCAACAACCTTACGAGAAAATTTTAAGTCATCTGCTAAAGAATAAGGTTTATAGTACATAAAACTATCAATTATGTCATTAATGAAGATTATAAAAAGAATGGGCCCAAGATGTTATCCTTGCGGCACACCAGATGTTTTATCGTAAATATCATAGTTAAGCCCATACAAGACCACAAAGAATGAACAATGACTTAAATAAGACTTAAACCAATCCCAAAACTTTCCTGTGAATCCATAGGAGTTTAATTTTTTTAGCAAAATTGAATGTGAAACTTTGTCAAAGGCCTTGCTAACCTTGAAACCGTGCTGAGAGTCAGTGATTAATTATCGGAAATAGGTTTCAATGTAAGGACAAACAATTGATTCAAAAGCTTGGATGATGTAGAAAGTATAGCGATTGTCCGATAATTCGAAACTATAATAATATCACCTGATTTTACGACTGGTACTACCTTTGCAAGCTCCACATATTTGGAAAGACTCCAATAATAAATGACTTATTTAAAATTTTACACAAAAGTAAGGCTAAACTATCAGCACAATTTTAAGAAAATTGGCAATATCCACATTTTGGTAATATCTAAAGTTTTGAGTTTCTTAACAATAACATTAAGATCAAGGTAAGACTGGAAAACATAAACTCCCATTTTCAATGATTCTAAGACTCAAATTCAGAATGGTGCTTTTTGGATTATCATCATAAACCTTTGAAAATTTGCAGCAAAAATTCACAAATACCGTAGCTATTATTTCCGATAGTAATACCATCTGCCACGGATCTGAGATAGGCACTAGACCCTGCATATTTGTTTTTGATAAACGTACAAAAGTACTTTGAATTTCGCCTGATTGTAATTATAGTTGCCTAATATATTTTATTCATAATTAAAATATATTATAAAAGAACGTTATAAATAATAATAAGTATATGATGTAAATGTATAATTTATTTTAATAATGAATAAAATAAACAATTTGTATAAGAAAAGAATAGCACAATGCAACTGCAAACAACTTCAACTCCGTACCTGACCTCTATATAAGAAAGGTGTAGAGCCAGTATAACTACTTAGTCCTCAGGCATACCCCATCTGTAGCCTTCTCCGTTTGAAATTGGCTACAGGTGCCACGGACTTACCATCAGGTGGACCGTAAGTTCGTTTGTCACTTCACTATTATTAAAAAAAAACCTCGTACATTCAAATATAATTTTAAAATTAAAATATGTGAAAGATTCATGCTGCAGCTATATTATGGTTGCAGCACAGGAGTTGGCTTGAAAGGGGAAGGACCACGTTCTCACAAAATACAAGCGTGAAATAGCAGTTTAATGCTGCTGCGTTTCGTATGTATGTGTAGAGAACTAGATAATCCTTTTACTGGACACGAGGCAGTCCAACGTAGTCCTCAAGGTATCACGCATCTGCATTTTGATTCGTAATCAAGGATGACTTAGATGTCTATGGGCCAAAGCATTTACTTACCATCAAGTGGACTGTGCGTTCGTTTGTCACCCTTTTTTATGAATTGTTTAGGGATAAAAAGGGTACAAAATTGGCCAAATAAATATAACTATATATATATACAAATATATATTATAAGGATAAAATAAAAAATAAAAAACTATAATAATTGAATAAAAAATCATTACTTATTTAGGTAAATTGATTTAGACACAACTTGCCTCTATGTCTCTCGTATGATAACAACAACAATTAGACAAGCGGAAGGTCAATAAAACTATTGTATCATAGCCTATAATGTCCTCAAAATCGAATCTTGGTCACGGCGGTTTCAACGGAGACTAACCAGATAGTTACGCGCCTGCACACAATGCAGATGCGTAAGACAGGATTCCAGTGCTCAGTGTTTGCGCGAGCAAGGTTTTCTCTATTTCATCACTCTCATAGTGCAATAGAATGGCAAGTCGACATGACCGAAGAGAGTTCAGGTGCAGGACCTACGGCTTTATGTGCTTTACGAGCTTTATGGAAATGTAACTTCCACTGCTTCTGTTACTGAGCATGTATTGACAAAAACCCAATAACTAATTTTACCTTGACCCGATTCGAACCCGGAACCTCATGATCGGCATTTACGACAACTGGACTAATAACGCATTGGGTTTTTTTTCGAATCACATTATCTATATCTATATAAATAAAAATACAGAGGCTTGCGGTAGCACATCACGGAAAAACTACTGGATAGATTTCAATTAGGTTTTCTAAGTTTTATTTCTTAGACACTTGGCCCTTATCTAAAAATTATTGCGATATCTTCATTTAATATAAAGTTATTAAAGTTTTAAGAAACAACGACTTTTATAAGCACTACATGTTCAGTGATGTGCGTTTTCTTACCACGGAGAAGATCGAAAACTTTGTTAATATATCAGGCAACGCGGACGTAGTCGGGTATCAGCTAGTACGGAATAAATGTAAACCTTATCGAAATCGGTAAAACATGCCATTTTGAAACTGTATAGTACTTTACGATATTACAACATCTATTCAAACGTTCCTAAATAGCTTGAATCTATTGCAAGTCACGTTCGGTTAAACTATTATCACACTTTCTTGTTCCGTAAGTTTGTTCCTTATGTAATAAATGGTGTGATATATACCCCGCTCAGACACTAACTCATCTTTATGAATCCTCGGTGCAGTAAATTTTTCTCTCTTATTGCGAAGCGGGAGTTTTCAATTTAATAGACACATAACAGACTTACGCCACAATATTAGAAACATTAACAAGTTAATAAAGATAAAGTTATATTTTTATAGAATTAAAGTGACAAATAAATTTACAGCCCACCTGATGGTAAGTGGATGCAGTGCCCCGTAGAAATCTACATCTATACTCGATTAAGAATCAAAATGCAGATATGTTGACGCCCCTGAAAACTAAGATGGAATACCTAGTATCCAGTAAAAAGAGTCACCGGTTTTCTACACTCGTGGTCCTTCCCCCGTCGAGCTGACCCACTCGTGATACAACCATAATATAGCTGCAGCATGGCTTTACCATGTATAACATTTGCAACCAATTTAAAAGGAAGGCTACAGTGATATAATGCTGCCTGCCTCGTTGTTCTAGTGATTGTAGTAGTGATATCTTGAGTAATCCTCATCAGTCTTGATCATGAAGTTCCGATTCGAACACTGGGTAGGGCCAAAAAATTAGTTATTGAGTTTTTCCATCAAGATGTTCTCAGTAGCTGCCCGGAGTCAGGAAGTTGGGTATCTCACCCCGTGCCTTGGAGCACGTAAAGCCGTTGGTCCTGCGTCTTTTCTCTCTATAGTCGTGTCGGTTTACCGTCCCATCGGGCTATGAGTGAGGGAATAGAGTGCACCATTGTTTACGCATTACACTTGGGCACTATAATCCTGTCCTGCGCCGATGGCTACCAAGCAGCATGCAAGCTGTATACAAGCTATATTGTAGTTCGTTTTTATACTAGATGCTGTATTTTCCGGCTGTATAAAAGCTGTATAAGCGTTTATACAGTTCTTATAAGTAAAAAATTGTCACAAATTATGCAGCTTTATGCGTTAGTAGCGCTGTACAGTAGCCATACAAGCATAAAGAGCTATATAACTGCTGTGTATTACAGCTGGTTTTTGGTGTGCAAAAACCATTACACTACCGATATTGTCTTATAAGTAACTTTTAAAGACAAACATTCTAAGTTGGTTTTGAACGGAGTTACAATGAATATAAAACAAAACGAACGTTTATTGAATGATGGCGATATTTAATGTCTTAACATATATTTAACATATTAACATTATATTCGGATTGGAGTTGGGTTTCGACGGTGATAATTGGTGAATTTAAAGTGCAAAATTAGATTTACGGTAAATTTGTATATGTTTTCTATCAAATAATTGCCGCGCCAGCAAAATGTTAGAAATAGAGGTTAGAATAAAAAATGGATATGAAGGCACATTTGGGCACATTGATTATTAGTCAAACTGTAATGTAATGGCTTAGAATAATGTCTAATATTCCCAAAATTATATTTAAAAATTTTTTGTTGGTCTTAAAATGGCGACAATTTTCTAAACAGCCTAAACGGTATTTTGAGGTCTTCTAGTCTTAGTAGCAGTGCTATGTATGTTATTGGTTATATCATGCAGCCATTGGCTTTTAATCTGTTCTATAATAGGATATTTTTATTACTTACTCTGTATAGCAGTTTTTCAATATAACATACAATTCTGTTTAGGGATACGTATCAAAGATGAAAAACCTCGTCTTGGGAACAGTGTTGGATAAATTTAATTTAGATTTTACCAGATCTTTAGCTGCACAAATCATTTTCTTTTTTCCACATATTGGTAACAAATTAATTTTGTTCACTAGCACAATATAAACACGCAACGCATGCAAAATGGCGATATTCTCTCACTTATACAGATTTAAGTTGTACTATGAATGTTATTATCTTTTGGTTTTATATCACTCTCATAGACAGAAGTCATAAAACTACTTTTATTTATAAAAGTGTACAATGACACCATAAGAATAAGTTTTGGAAGAGGTTTGTATACACCATTGTTCAGAAGTAAGATTTTAGTGATACTATAATAACTCTTAGAGCTGTATAAGCAAGGTTGGGCCAGCATGCAAAAAGAGCTTCTATACAAATTTAATGATAAAATCAGATTGAAGTGTTACAAAATACTTAAGTTATATGCTAGAGTTTTCATATTCTGATTAAGAACCTAAACTTACTTAGATCATAATACAAACTTTATACAACTTCAGCTGTATAATAACTCATAAAACACTCTTATAAGGATACAACCTCTTTTCAATATTCTTATACGTTTTAAAAGAACTCTAAGTTCTATGTGGGCTGGTGTATTGATGTTCATAACGCTTGTGCTGTGCTTGGGTTGTCTATGTTGAGGCTGGCCGCCGTGACCGAAATTCGGTCTGGAGGACATTATCTATACTAGCGACCCCCCTGTCTTCGCCTGGATAAGATATATTAATGCAGCATTATTCAGATTTAAATTATATTTATATATTTAGATTCAGAAGATCCATATACGATTTATTTTATAAATTTTTGGCTTTTAAAACTCAAAACTTTTTTTTTTTAAATAAAATAGCCTAGATCCTTCCTGGTATTGCTTTCTATCTTTTCGTAAAGTTTCATCGGTTCAGCCATTCCGAACATTATCCCGGACAGATTAACAAAAATTTAAAAAATGGTTGTTTATAACTTAATAGCATGGATATAACCTTGAGCTTAATAGAGAGATAGTTATTTAGTTTTGTAGACAGTCACTTCGATTTTATTTATATGTATAGAAAAAAATATTAATAGTGTCAGAATACGTGTGCATGTATCTTCACAATCTATATCTATATTATATATTTTATAGATGATGGAGAATAATAGTACGAGCAAAGGGCCGCTGCCTGGGGGTCGCCGGAGCGCGTCTGGAGCTGGCGCTGGACGCGACAGCATGCGGGCCGCCAGCCGAGCGCGAGGTGCTGCACAACCACCTAGCAGCCCCACGCATATGCGTTTATGTTATAAAAATATCAACATAAACGCATTGCGGGCGTACTATAAGCGAAAGGGGAAGAAACTGGAGGGATAGCGTATCTATATTATTCAATGTCAGCAGATATTTAGGAGAGTATATAAACTACGCCAATTACCAAGTGTCAGTAGTCAGTTTTCTTTAAAAACAACACTGGTTACGCCAGTAACGATGGTAATATTCTTCGGTAAAGCTTAGTGGACCTTTTTGTTACCTACTAAGGTTCCAATTTACTACTAATGGTAATTCACTATACGCACTCTTAGACCAGTTCCAGGTTTTATAGTTCCAGGATATCACACAGTCTTAATTTCTTGACTTGTTTTAATCGCGGCAGGCGTAACTAGGACTCAATGTCCAGATAATTAAAATTTAAAGTGAAAATCGAAAACACAATGTCCTCGTTGTCCGGCTTTAGATCGATTTCGAACCATTTTAGTGGAAACGAAGCGTTCTATCTTCGTCCTTAGCGGTGACAACGCATCTGCATTTTGATTCTTAATCGATGATACATGTTGATGTCTATGGGCATCAGCATCCACTCACTCATACAGGGTATTTTTGAAACGCCCCGAAAACGAAGACAGACGACAGTACTAACTATATCTTTGATGATGGGTGAAATATAAAATCGATCCTGATGAAAAAAAAAATCATCTTTTCACAACGTTTTATTAGCTTTATTTACGCTCCATCGTGTTAGTATAGTTAAATAAAACGTTAATTTTATTAAAAAAAAATACTTAAACATAAAACCAGCAGTGGAATTACTGAATTACAATCAGCTGACTAGGGGTCAATGTACGCGCAAACGCCGAATTCGCGCGGCCCGCAACTAACAATGGTACCACAATACAATAATTTACAACACTTGTCTAAATACCTAACTTATCTACTTAACCTACTATTTTGCCACTGTGCTTGTCTCCACGCAGCCACTTTAATTCAAATTCACAGGTTAAATAAACCAAATAACTGGTTCGATTCCGCTAATGAAAAAATACTTAAATGAAATGTTAACAAGGTTAGTGTTATGCGTTTTATTCATCGTGTAGGTATGTTTATTATTCTGATGTATTCAGTTATGTACCTATTCAGATCAGTTCAGTACTAAGTTATTTAAAAAATTAGGTATACAACAGCTTACCGCTCTATCCTCCGTGGTCTTATGAGATGCGGCTCAAATTGTGCTCCATTCATTTCGAGGCAGATGTAGGCTCGGTGTTGCGTCTCCTCATGCAGGCGGGGCATCATCGTGTGGTCTTCGACACAGTCCGCGTAGTTTGTCGAAACATCCACGATCCTTTGGCGCATTTCGTCAGCACTATCACACTCACGATTAAAACCCTTTCTTTCACATACCCCACAGAAAGAAGTCTAACGGGTCAGATCTGGTGAGCGAGGTGACCAAGCGTGTGGTTCTAGTCTGCCTATCCAGCAATCATCAAATAATTCGGTAAGGCGCTCACGGACGAACCTCACGATATGTGGAGGTACCATCATGCTGGAACCATGTGCGGCGATATTCATCCAACGATAGGTCGTCTAAAATGTCAACCAACTGTTCATTTATAAAGTTTAGGTATCGCTGTCCGTTAAGTCGCTGTGGCAGAAACACTGGTCCCAGTATGCGATCCTGTTTCTGGTAAATGTCGACTCGTCCGTCCAGATAACGTGCTCAATGGAACCAGGCACGTTGTTGTTGGTCTAATAACCAACGGCAGAAAACTCGTCGGCGGTCGTGATCGCCGGAACTAAAGCTTGCACTTTGTGCACTTTGTATAGCCGCATTCGGTTGCAACACTTTTTGAACTGAACAGTATGACACTGCTCCATCCCGACGTCTTAACAATTTAGCGATACGTGTACCTAGGTTCGGATACCGGCGAACGACATCTAAAATGCGCTCCTCGGAATAAACAGTTACTTGACTTCCACCTCCTGCCGCTACCGAAATGGGCCGATTTTCCAACTCTCGCTGAAATGCTGCTGTTATCAGACGAGAGTCAGCTGGGTGTCGAGCGGTCGGAATTTCTCTCGGTAAATTTGTAATGCGCAAGCATTCCGCAAACTTCTCAAGGCATTTACATGTTGCCGTTTTCACGAGCACGATAAACGTACGCGTTAGGCATTATTAAAACAAAAAGAAACACGAAACGTAACAGCAAGAATAACATGTAATAACAAGTAGGTAATACCAAGTAATAACAATAAGAATTTAATAAACAAAAGGAATGAACTGTCGCTCGCGCATGCGTGTCCAAAGTCAACACGGAACTGTATCAAAAACTAAAATTAATAATGAATCCCGCCAAAACTGAAGCCTACTGCGTCCTAACGTCCTTGCGGTAAACACTGAACATTCCCACAGACCGTCAAATGTTATGACATTGCCAACTTTTATTTTATAAGTTTAGTTTCCATATGATCCCTACGACTAGTCTTTCATATGGAATTTAGAAGTTATAGTTGTAATTTTTTTACAATTGGACAATCAATTGTACTCTGACGACACAAGCAGTTCGTTACTACAAAATGATATTGAAATCAATAAACGTACTTACTTGGGTTTGGTTATCTTTGATTTTGTACAAGAAAATAGAAATAAAATGGTATTGAATAATTTAATAGTGAAAATCAATTGCAATTATGATCGACAGTTAATTAATCTAAAAATATTTTACTTTACTTTTATTGACTTTCCGTTTTAATCCATCCAATACCTTGATTTGAAAAGAGGTACGTCAAAAGTATTAAAATTACTTGCAAGTTTTATTGTAATTGCCGCCTCTAATTCTTATGTCGCTTGCAAACAAATCTTAGTAGGTAAATTTGGGAATTCCTATGTTGGCAACGCTGACGCGAGGTGACACACAGTCGGCCGGGCGGCGGCAGCGCGTGGTACAAAGGGGCGCGACGGGGAATGCTCAGTATTACTGTGCGCTCGCTATTGGTTCCTCATTCTTCCCGCGCTTTGAAAAGCGATGTTTCCCAACATACAGTCGCACACACAGCTTTCTTTGCACGACGCGCCACGATGGTTTTAAAAAGGAAGGAAAGAATTATTTATATCTATTGTTTTGTGACTGAACTAGTGAACGAAAAGGTAAATAGAATGGGGAAAATTGTGCAGTAAAGTTAAATGTATTGAGGAAGAATACCGAAAAAATACCATGTGGTCAACCTGATGACGGAAACATTTATCATTCGCATTGAGGATGATGATTCTGATGAGTGATAATATCGACATCTGGCTTCCATGTTCCATGTTCAAACGGTATAATGGACGGCGTGTCACCCTTAGCTTAAGTTTTCTTGTTACAAACTACTTTATTTTACGATAGAAATAAAAATAATGCTCAAGTAAACATTATCCATTTTAATTTCAACCTTTTCCAAAGTTCTAAGTAGCTAGTAAGTACCTATTATGATTCTACAATAAAACCATTAATTACTATTTTAATACTATAAAACAATAGCCTAGTACCATGTAGTACGTTAGAACACGACTGTACCCATGCGCAGACACACCCTCCACTGTCGCTCTTTTTTTACGTGACGGGACCTGTACCGAGCTGGATAAAAGTTTGGCTTCGACGCGGATATTGACCCTAGTCAGCTGATTTTATGATTTATTTATTTTAAATTCCATTGCTGGTTTAATGTTAAGTATTTTCATGATTTTTTGAAATTAACGTTTTATTTAACTATACTAACACGATGGAGCGTGAATAAAGCTAATAAAACGTTGTGAAAAGATGATGATCTTTTTTCATCAGGATCGATTTTATATTTCACCCATCATCAAAGATATAGTTAGTACTGTCGTCTGTCTTCGTTTTCAGGGGCGTTTCAAAATACCCTGTAATAAAAATAATATTAATGTTCTCCAGTCCGAATTTCGGTCACGGCGGCTAGTCTTAACGGAGGCTAGCTGTCTGCGTAGGACAAGATTATAGTGCCCGAGTGTATACGTAAGCACACGTGCACTCTATTCCCTCTCTCTCATAGTCTGATGGGACGGTTATCCGACACGAGCGGAGAGAGATCAGACGTAAGACCAACGGCTTTATGAGGTACGGGGGTGTAACCCCGCCAACTTTCTGACACCGAGCTGCTACTGAGAATTTCTTATCAGATAAACCCAATAACTATGTTTACAATCACTAGATCAACGAGGCAGTTAACACAAAACAGTAAACAGTTTGAAGGTCATACAAATATTTGTTCTGTGCGGGATTCGATCCATGGCCCTCAGCGGTGCAACTCAATGCTAAGCCACATCGTCACGTAGCCGTTTAACCTGTTTATAATATTTTTACGGTTACACTACAAAAAGTCTGCATTCAACAAAAGTTACGATCTTCCTACACTCAATAAGAAAGTTAATTATAATGCTTAATATATATTTCTTTTAAACTTGTTTTCTGACTCTTAAAATCATAATCATAATATTAAATAAATTAGTAAATATTTGTATATTTATAGAGTACACAACCAACGTAGGCTTGTATGTTAATTAAAAGAAATAAAATCTATTTAAAGCAAGCTTTTACGAGTGGCTAACGCCACCATGCGGGTCTATTATCAGACCAGCTTCAAGGTACCATATTATTGCTTTGACATTAAACCAGCTTCATGGTACCTATGAATTGTTATTACTTTGTCACCGAAGTAACATTAGTATGCGTTTCAATTGTATGTCAAACCGGATGGACATACGAAGAAAGCAAGTTGAAAATAATGAAAGCATATAAAATTAAAAATTTGGAAAATCCAAAACTGCACGCCTCATGAGCGTTTTTATTTTTTTAAATGAAATGAAATTTTGATGGTAAAAATAAATATCTCGTCAACGTCTGTGAGTCTGAGAACAACCAGTAATAGGGATCATCCTGAGGATAAATGGAAACTTATTCAGAAAGAAATATTTCATTTCGTTGCGTATATTTTTCTGAAACGTAAAGACAAACAAGTGCACAGACTAACTGATAGCCGTACAAATAATTTTTTAACTACATTTTTTGTAAATATAACTAAACAAATGAATAAAAAATAAGCTGATTTTATAATTAAATATATCCAGTTTTAAAACATCCCTTTTCTATTGATTTAGTGTCTAAATTGACACATACTAACAATTTTATATTGCAAAATCGTGACATAGCGGCATGTTGAGAGTAGTGCACCCTCACACTCGCGCTTTATGAGGCGTGCAAATGTACAGATTTTTAAAGAAATTTTATAAAGTAGCTGTTATGCAAAAGAAATTGATACGCTATAATTTCGTCGATTGGTATTCAAATAATTCACCACGCAAGCGGAATAAAGAACTTCAATAACAATAACTCTCGCGTGTTGTGATTATGGTAAGCATTTCACAGTGTTCCGAGTAATGTTATTTCAGTTATTCAGCCATACAAATTGAATTATGAATGGCATTCGATTTACGTTCAGACCAATGTTCAGAAAAAAACAGTATTTTCGATATGTATTTATTAATTTATTACTCATAAATCAATAGTAGTTTATAAGAAGAAGAATCGACAAGCTATGGGGAAGAAAAATTCTCGAGCAGCCTCGCACCAATATACAAAGTGTAGAGCGGTAGTGGTAAGATATGCAAGAAGTCGATGGATAAAGGTGGCTCAGGATCATGTTTTGTGGGGGGCTATGTTTAACAGCGGACTCGTAAATGACTGTTAGATGGTGAAATCAACGGCACTGTAAGATGTCTTAATGATTATGAATATAATGATATATAAAACATTAGACAATTGGTTGCTCACGCGTGTTAATTAAAAAGCAATAACGTGATACTTCCAGGCAATTTTTTTTTAATAATTAACAAATTATGTTTCAAATGAATTACCTGAAATCATTTTAATCATATTATTTTCACTGATAAATAACGAAGTAAACACGCGAACATTAAATAATACTTGATATGATTCGTGTTAGGAAATTAACAAGTGAATGATGTTTGCTCGGGTAAACTACAATAAACATTTTGATGGCATAATTTAAATATACCAAATTCGTATATATATTATATTATAAGTACAAATATATTTGTCGAATAAGTGAAACTAAATGTGATAGGTATATGTCAATATTTAAACAACAAGGTTTTGTTGATATGTAGACGCTAGTTCGATTTCCGGTGCGGCAATAGTATTTTTTTAAAATAAGCGCTTGCTTGTGAACACAATCAACCTTATAGTTAGCGGATACTGTGGCCCATATACATCTACATCTATGCTCGATAAATAATCAAAATGCAGATGCGCTGTCACCTCTGAGGACTAAGATGCCTTGTTACCAATAAATCTGTTCTCCTGTTCTCTACACTCACCATACGAAACACATCATTATTCTGCTATTATGTTTTACGCTGGTATTCTGTGAGACTACTGTCCTACCCCAGTGGAGCTGACCTGATCTTGCGACCCAGCCGTGCGTGTCATAATATTAAATAAAACTTCATAATAACGTAGCAGCGTGGCTCTACAAGGTAACTAAACTTGTTGCAATATCAAGTCCTCCCCAACAATTATTACTTAACTCTGAATATTCTAAAAAAATTGACTTTACAAGTAAAAGCTGTAAGTAAAAGAACTAAAAGGAATAATTTCCAAACAGCAGCTTTAGAAGTCGGTACTAATTCGCAGTGTATAGAAGAATTATAGGTATATATATATATTTTAGTATTAAACTATATATATATATATATATATATATATACGTCTATATAGACGTCTCTTTAGCACAGTGGGTAAGTGTACAATCACGGCGCTGCAATGCCACGGGTTTGAATCCCGCACGGAGTACTTGTCTAGTTGTTTTTCCTTACGTAAATTATATATTTAAAAGTATCTAAGATACAGGAGAACATTCTACTGTCACGTTTGTTAAAATACCAGATAGTAAATTTTTAATCCATCATACAATATAATCCTAGGTGGCTTAGGGGCTCAGAAATTCAGTAATTGCTCATTACAATTTTAAGTGCTCATTTATCACGGGTTCAGTGGTAAAGAAAAAACCTCGAGGGATCCTACTTAACTGAGGATAAAAATGTGTATAGGGCATGTTAAGGTCTACTATTACGCACTGGAACAGTTGAGCAGACTAATAGCTCTCCTCAAAAATTTGAAGAGGTTTACTTTACTTTACATTTTACAGTGCGAATTGTTATTTTCAAATTATTTCTATACGTACGCATTATGTATGAAAGACAAAGCAAAGCGTATGTTTCCAAGACAATTGAGTGGAGAACGGCTGAGCATCTGTTAGTGGATGCTGCGGCCCATAGACATCTACATTTATCTTCTATTAAGAATCAAAATGCAGGTGCGTTGTCACCCCTGAGGACTAAGACAGAATGCCTCATTACCAGTTAATAAAAATCCGGCCAAGTGCGAGTTGGACTCGCGCATGAAGGGTTCCATACCACCACTAAATACGCTTCAAGTAGGGGAGCCTCCTTTAATTTTTAATTTATTTTTATTATTTGTTGTTGCAACAGAATTACTCACGATGACAGACAGACGGATGGATAGCGGAGGCTAAGTAATAGGGTCCCGTTGGTTACCTTTTGGGTACAGAACCCTAAAAAGGGTCTCGGGTTCTCTACACTCACCATACGAAAGACAGCAACGTTAAGCTGCTATGTTAGGCTGTTATTCTGTGAGAGCGTGGTCCTACCCCGGTCGAGCCAACCCATTCGTGCTACAAACATAATACAGCTACAGCATGGCTCTAACACGTATACCATTATCAGATTAGTCATAACAATAGATCACGTTACTAGAATATTTTTGTACTGACGTTTGACAGAAAGTTTATATTACATGTAAGGTACAAAGTGCGTAAAAAATGCCTAGTTATTAACCTTATTCCTTTGTTTCTACGTAACACAAATTACCTCGTTTGAAATATGAAAAGTATTTATTCTTATAAGGAGAGAGGTCAACAGAATAAATGTTTAATGTGAATTGTATGGTCACCGATGAACATAACCGTCAGACGTGCTTATATGAAATTCATATAAACATGAGTTCTGAAATATATACGCGGTGCTTACTCACACAGTCATAGACGCTCTCCGAGGTCAATGTAGGAATCGACAAAATTATTACAAAGATAATAACATATCATACCTTGTTCGCACTTGCAGACTTTTTAAATGGAGATGCTTTTTGATTACATAAAATCGAATTACAGCGACAGATTGTATTAATTGTTACGGGGATACATTACTTATAATTCTTACTCATAAGTTCAGTTGAAAAATAATTGTTGTCTGACTTTATCAAAACTTTCTTAGCATGCGACTCTACCTACATGTGAAAACTTTGTAATGGTTAATTACTACATAAATGTATAAAACATTGATTGTGAATTGCCGTAAGTTTCCTAAATTCCCATGTACGTAATTTTCCTAATTGGTGAGATATGGAATGATAAGATATGGAAAACCTCAGAAGAATCTCATGGCTTCCGATAGATTGTTGTATAACCATCTCATGCACGCCAAACGTAAAATATCTATAACAGTGAGTAGAGTAGTATCACATAACGTCCAGACTCTCCAGACGTCCCAGGCGAGACATCTGATACTACGATGCCAATCTGCCTGCCTTTTAATGAGAGGGGCCCAAAGCCAGCGGTGGACTGTTGCATGCTGGTAAAGAAAAACTTATTTAAAATATCTTATTCTTTAGGTTAAAATAATAACAATGTTCTCCAGAGCGAATTTCGGTCGCGGCGGCCATTTTCAACGGAGCCTAGCCATCTGCGTAGGGCAGGATTATAGTGCCTGAGTGTGTGCGCGAACACAGGTGCATTCTCTATTTTCTCACTCTCATAGTCCGATGGGACGGTAATTTTCAGTAACTCAGGTTATAAACAGTCTAAAGCTGGACGTCGTTCTCCATCTCCTGTCTACATATTTTACTCCTGGCGTAAACAACGTTTAACGCTATGCAGTCATCAACCAGGAGACCATTTCTCATAGTCACCTTTCACCTTTCTTTAGTTTATGATGGATTTACACCTTTCTTTAGTTTATTAAATCCACAAGTGGTAAAATTAAAAAATTTGTACAACAGACTCTAATATAAATTATTAAGGATAACTCAAAAATTAATTAATTAAAAGTTGGTTCAATTTTGTTAAATATATATATTTATTAATATATTTGTTATATTATAAAATTATTATTGCAATAATGAAGTATTACCAATAGCGTTCTATTATGATATAAACATCTGAAATACTTGCCAATTATAGCATCTTATATTATTATCCACGTATGTAGTAAATATATTTATACAAAATCAATATAATATGGTTTAAAATAAACTAACAAGACGGAGTTTTATTACAATACAATAAAAGAGTTTATATTTAACACTAGACACCACCCCGCTTAGCGTGGATAGGATTTATCGATGTGGCGTCATTAAAATTTAGGATAATCAACGATCATTTATATTTTCAATTTTTAGATTTTTCAATATAAAAAGAAATGGTTATTTGCGTGTTAATAGTAAACCCCTGAGCTTAGTAGAAGCCAGTTATTTTCATATTACAAACATACAATTCTATTTTATATATATGTATAGATTATCAAAAATTCTATCCGTTACAACATGTCATGAAACTTGTTTAGGTTTCCCTTTTTCCCTTGAAAAGAAAAAAAACTTCACCTGCAGCGTTAAGGGAGCGTTTGCAAATCGGGCAAAAGTATGCTGTTTTTCGGTACATTTTGTGACAAAACTAAACCAAATCAAACATAGCTAATAACTACCACGTATAGAATGGTTCTTCATCTTCAAATAATAGCAACTTTTTTGTTGAAAATAATATTTTTTTATATTGTAAAAACGATCTTCCCTAGCCATTTTCTACAAAATTAACGATACCGGCTCATGTTTAGGTACATTTTTTGTTCTATTATCAACATGTATTAAGATTTATAAAAATACTATAAGTAGGCAGACATATTCAATAAAAAATATTGGTGTTTACTTTTTATCAAAATTTCACAAATAGTCGTAAAAAATTAAAAACTGATGCTTATTTTTTCAAATTTTTTGCTAATACGAATGAATCATAAGGATTATTTTATTTTTGGTGCCTGTTTTGATTTGTTGTACAAAAATTTCGATGAAACCACAGTCCGCGCTTGGCCGCCGTCGTGAGTGAATACTGTATCGCCTGCCTGATTGCAGCAGCTGAAAAAGATCGCTGTACATACACAAAATATTCGAATTTGATACATACTTCTTGACAAGGTAAAATAATATTATTATTTTTATAATCACACATTTTTATTATAATATTTTGTTACGCTAAAAGTAAGTGGGAATCATATATAAATATACATATATATAAATGCCTATTTGTCTTGGACTTTGTGGAGTGATCTGAAAGTGTACATTGGTGACTACTACTGGAACTCCTAGACGAGTAGAACTAGATGTGCCGAGTTTCGGCTCGTTTTGTTAGTTATGATGAAACCTTACCTCCGGACTTTATGGAGAATAGAATAGAATAAAATAGAATAAAATATTTTTTTATTCAATATAGATTACATGTGTAATTCTTATTGAAAGTCATTTTTTTTACTTTACCACTGGATCGAAAAAAAACCTCTGTCCTGGGAAGAACCAGCAAGAAACCCAGCGAGACTTTATTTTAAAAGTAAATGTCACATTAATGGCTGTACAAACTATTTAAGTACAAAATATATTTTAGATACTGCTTGGAAGCGACCACCTCATTCCCAGGGGTTATTATCAACCATGTATACATTTATACTATAATAACCCTTTTTATATACAGTTTCAGCTTACAAAACATTTAAACTTGGTAATAGAGAGAGCCTGTACACTTTCCGGGACCTTGTCGTAATAGCGTATACATTGCCCCAAGAATGAATTACTCACTCTGTGGAGTCGAGAAACTGGTAACACTAGCTTGTGTTTGTTTCTAGTGTTTACAGAATGTATATCACTTTTTTTACTAAAACTACCTTTGTTTTTGTGAAAATACATTAAATTTTCGTAAATATACTGAGAGGCCAAAGTTAATATATTTATTTCTATATTATTCTAAGAGAGACTCTCTCGGTTTTAGGTTGTAAATAGCTCTAATGGCCTCTTCTGTAAAACAAAAATAGTTTCTGAATCAGCCGCATTTCACCATAGCAAAATCCCATAAGACATTATGCTATGGAAACAACTGAAATAAACTTATCAATCTGTCTCGACACTAGTGACACCTCTAAACTTTTTTACAGCATAGGCTGCAGAACTTAGTCTGCTTGCTAGTTTGGATATATGGGGGCCCCACTGAAGCTTTGCGTCGAGAGTGATGCCAAGAAAAACAGTGGATTCAACAGGGCTCAGTTCTTCCCCATTTAAAACACATTGGTACCCAGATTTTTAAAATTCGTTTTTGTAAATTTAATACATTTAGTTTCATTTCCGTTTAAATGTAGATGACCTGAGAGACCTGATGATGTACTTCGGTGACTATTACTGGAACTCCTGGACAAGTAGAACTAGGTGCGCCAAGTTTGAGCTCGTTTTGTTAGTTATGATGAGACCTTACCCCGGACTTAATGGAGTGACCTGATGGTGTACTTCGTTGACTACTGGAACTCCTGGACGAGTAGAACTAGGTGCCGAGTTTGGGCTCGTTTTGTTAGTTATGCTTAGACCTTACCCGCGGACTTGATGGAGTGACCTGATGGTGTCCTCCGGTGACTACTACTGAACTCCTGGACGAGTAGAACTAGGTGTGCCGAGTTGGGCTCGTTTTGTTAGTTATGATTAGACTTACCCCGGACTTAATGGAGTGACCTGATGTACTTCGTTGACTACTACTAGAACTCCTGGACGAGTAGAACTGGTGTGCCGATGCCGTTTTGTTGTTATGATTAGACCTTACCTCCGGACTTGATAGAGTGACCTGATGGTGTACTCGGTGATCATCACTGACTGAGAACAGGTGTGCCGAGTTGCTCGTTTTGTTGTTGGCGCCAGACTTACCTGCGACCTGATGGAGTGACCTGACGGCACTCCGGTGATCACTACTGAACCAGTGCCGGAGCCCGAGTCCGCCCAGTTATTTATGCCAGACCTTACCTGCGGATTGATGGAGTGATCTGATGGCGTGCTGTGGATGATTTCTGGACCTGACCTAGAACTAGGTGTGTCTGTCACTCATCAAGTCTGGGGTAAGTTCTCATAACTAACAAAAGGAGCCCAAACTGGCACACCTAGGTCACTCGTCCAAGAGTTCCAGCAGTAGTCATCGAAGCACCATCAAGTCTCCATCAAGCCTGGAGGTTAGGTCTCATAATTACTAACAAAACGAGCCCAAACTCGGCACACCTAGTTCTACTCGTCCAGAATTCCAGCAGTTGTCATCGAAGTACACTAAAGTCTCCATCAAGCCTGGAGGTTAGGTCTCATAACTAACAAAACGAGCCCAAATTCGGCACACCAGTTCTACTCGTCCAGGAATCCAGTAGTAGTCACCAAAGCACACCATTAGGTCTCCATCAAGCCCGGAGGTTAGGTCTCATCGTAACTAACAAAACGAGCTCAAACTCGGCACACCTAATACTACTCGTCGAGGAGTTCCAGTAGCTGTCACCGAAGTATACCTTCAAGTCACTTCACCAAGTCCGGAGCTAAAGTCTTATCATAACTAACAAAACCAGCCCAAAGTCCACAGGCACCATCTCACTGCTAGTAGAGGGCTAGACATATACAACTTATCGTAGTATAGATTTAGTTAGCTATTTGTTAGTCCTGTCCTGTGAAGTGAGTCCTGTGCTCTGTGACTATGTGATGCTAAGTCTATATCACAAACTGAAAGTCTGTCTATTCTTTGGTTTCATTTTCTTGTATAACAATAAAAAAAAAATTATTCTTACAATATAATCGTTTTAATAATAATGTTATGCAAGTAAATTACTATCTAGGCTATGCAAATGTTTTAAGAATAAAGCATTTCATAAAATTAAAAGAATTCTCGAATAATATTGGTGGAAACCATATTATAATCTGAATATAATATATGAAATAATATGAAATGAAATACACTGATTAGCGCGGACATACATAGCCGCGTCGAGGATTTAACTTATAATATGGTTAGATATTCGCTTTTGCCCGCGTAGTAGTCGTAAATAATATTTTCGTTGCTACAACTCTATACTGAAGTAATAATTTCACGAAGCTTTGCCAAATAATTTCCTTATTTCAACACAGTGCCGATACCCGCTTACTGGTAATGTTGCTCGCCATCATCAGTCCGTGATTTTCGGTAGTGGTATACAATAGTTATATATAATATTACTATTGTATACCACTACCTATACTATAATAGTTCAGTTTACATAGGGTTCATTCGTGCGTGCAGTTTAGTTTTCTTTTATGGAGATATTTTCTCATCACGGATTTTGCAATTGAAAGACAAGAATAATTTAATTGCAGATAATGATTATCATCATCATTATAGCCCATCAAAAGGCCACTTCTGAACATGGGCCTTCAACAGTGGGTTTCTTCATTCCTGAATCACCAATTTCAATCATAAATTTGCTGCATGTATTATCATATTGATACTCCATCTTACTGATGGGTCGCCCAACATTGTGCTTGCCAGTACGAGGCTGCCACTCGAGAACCTATCTTCCAATTAAGTTGACGGTTCTTCCAGTTATATGGCCTGCGCATTGTTAAAGTAACACTGCCCACTGATCTCCTGGGCTTCGTCGGTTGATTTTAAACTGCTGCGGATATCCTCGCTACGAATTCAATCATGCAGGAAAACTCCGAGCATAGTCCTCTCCATAACTCGCTAAGTGACTCTGAACGTACAAGAAAATTTATTGTAATTTCCCGAAGGCAGCCTAGCCGAGATAGATTCGTCAGTTGACGAAGTTGGACCTAATTGGACATACTCGTCAACAAATGTTTAGAGATTTAACATTTTTATCTATACGTGTTTTCGGGGAGTAGAAATATATTAGGGTATGCACGTTTTTAGTGAACAGAATGTTTTTAGTACATGAACGCTAACGAGCAGTGTATATCAAATGAAGTGGTTAACGTGTGGTACAAGCATAAGATAGGCAGATGTCAGAATCATTTCATCTTTCTTTTTAAGCCTGTAAAACTTTTTTTTATAAATATGGGTTACATACAAACTTTCAGCTTACCTGATGTTAAGTGACTACTACAGTCCAAGGACACCTGAAGCTAAATTCAAGCAAATAATTCTTCAGACGCGTTGTCACCTCTTAGGACTAGAATAGAATGTCTCGCAACCTGTAATTATATTGACTCTCTATACCCTTCAGACTTGAACACAGCATTGCAAGCACACTATTTAGCGGCAGAAATAGGTGAGAGGATTGTGCCTACCTAAACGGACTCCTAAAGGCCTTCGAGAAGCCGGAGCCCTCAGTCTCTTAATCGTCACGCTTGGCAGGCGGATTGACGGTCGTAGTACCAGACATTTCGAATATTGGACGCTGCTGCCCGTCGCCGGTCTTGGCTGTAATAAGAGAAATTAAACCGCCAGCTGTTGGAAGCTACAAAACTTTTCTGGAATTTTCCATAGTCACCTATTACAAAATCACACAGAATAATAAAAGCGAAACATTATCGTACGTGTTCCAAAATGTTTTACATTTAAAATTGAAGTAATATGTACCATGTACTAGAAAAGACCGTGTAGCGGCGGTGTAAGAATATCCACTATCCCTTACCATCTCGTAAGTGTCGTAAGAGGCGACAGAGGGAAACAAATCAAAAGATGGGCAGCAGCGTTTTCCTAATATCGACTAAAAATAAAAAACTGCGGTTGTCAAGATATCTGTTTTACTACTTAGTGCATAATATTACTTCAATGTACTCTTAATTAAAATGGTGAAAATATTTTACATCACATAATGCGCTTGAATTTCTTCAATTGGACCACAAGTGTTACTAACGAACCTATCTTAGGTACGAAATGAAACTAAAGCAAACAAATGAGACATATTGCAGATTCATCTTATAATTAATAATATGAGATCACGAAATTAAGATAACTATGGAAGTTCGTTGATGTCTAACTTATGTTCTCTTCTTCTGTAAATAATTCAGGACACGGGCGTCTTCTTTTTTCTCTCGACACCACATGTAGTATATAAAACAAAGTCACTTCTCGTCATCTGTACTCTTAAATATTTTAAACTACGTAACGGATTTTGATGCGGTTTGCATCAATAGACAGAATGATTCAAGAGGAAGGTTTATTTGTATACTGCATGTATATTATATGTATACTACCTTTTTACCCGCAGCTTCGCTCACGTGGGCTTCAATTTAGAAACATAACATTAATACTATTCTGTTCCAAAATTAGCAAATTTGGCAATATAATATGCTACAGAAACACATAAGTGAGTTAATAATATTCATAATTAAAGTACATATAGTTTTAACAAAATAATGTTGAATTTCGTGGTTCTTATTAATACAACATGACCCAAATTTCGACGGAATCCATGGCTTTCTCATAGTCCACATACGCCAGACATAGTGGAAAATTGTACTCCTCGGACTTCTGTACAATTTGACGAAGGGTATGTAAGTGGTCTATGGTGCTAAAGCCTTATCATCGGAATAGTGTCGGAAAAGACTTGCTCTTAGATCGTTACTCACACTTGCGTGTAGATCCAACGATGATGTGTACAGCTGCCCATAGAACCTCTCAATCTCACTCAAAATCTCAGGTGTCCCGGAAACGATGCTGCTATACTCGGTCTTCAGCTTCGACAGTTGGCTCCTTCTGGCAGACAGATCTCTAGCAAAGACTTTGGAACCCTGGTTCCGCTCGATCTCTTCTTCAATACGAGCTGTATTGAAGTTGCGTAAGTCCCGCCGCATACATTTGGAGATCTGTCTGTTCAGTGGCCTGTACGCTGTCAAATCTGCTGAAGACTGCAGCTTCATTTCCCGTCTAACAGCCATGAGATTAAGCGTGTGATCGGAGATTTTGTGTTCTTCTGCGACGGGTCTTGCAGAACTCAACTCCGACCGCATGGACAGTTTCCACGAGCATGTCATTCATATCGTCCACTGCATTGCAATGTTCTAGGCACTGAAAACGGTTTTGTAGCTCGAGCTGAAAGGTTTCGGGACTTTGGATTGGAAACACGAGGGATGGAGCGTTGACTCCATTAGACGACACCTCCAACTTAACGTTTAGGTTAGTGTGCCTCTAACCATTCGGTGATCGCTACCAGTTTTCACCCTCGCGATCACTGAGACATCACTGAATAGTTGTCTTTTGGTCGTCATAATGAAGTCAATCTAAGTTTTTGCTGTTATCAGAAAGGTGCTGCTGCCTGTCTTCTGCCCCAGTTTCCCTCTGTCGCCTCTTACGATTCCCACGGGAACAAATGGGGTGGTAGGTATTCTTACCCGCAACTACACGGGTATTCACTAGGGTGGAGCGCGGTTGTATGAAACATTTTTTCATATTTTAAATTCTAGTAGCGCTGGATTAGTGCTTTATGCTCAAAGTCAATTTACTTTTTTCCCAGCTCAATTGAATAACATCTTCTGCCTCCACAAGGGCCTCAAAGTTTAATGTTTTACTGAAAAATATTACTATGTTTGGGTTAAGATAAATAATTGACCAGAGTTAACTAGAGATTATAAATGAAACTTAATAATATAATTAGAATACTTGTAATGTAATTTAATAAAAAGTGAAACAAAATTCAATCATGTGTATTAAAAACAAATCGTCAATTTGCCTTAAAATCTCTCTTCGTGTAGAATTTTGTAATTTTCTTACGGGTTTCGAATTTGGCGTTTATGACCCTAATCGTGATGAATCCTTACATTGAGAAATGGCCGCTTCTGTCGTCAACTTCACAGCTCGCTCAACGGCCTGGGTATGACATGGGAGACGTAAAAACAAAGTTCCTCACACCACCAGATTGGCCTATTAGCTGAATTTCTTGGTCATTAAGTGTTTCAATATCGGCGTTTCAGTAATGGTGAGTTGCCAATTTATCATAATTATCAATGTAAGTTGTTGCGCTAAAATTAATATCAGGCATCTCGAATAGCCTTGGTGCGGGGATTGCGATATACTGCGTGCTTTTAATATAAGCCGGGCTGCCAATTCACGAATGCGCGTTTTATCATCAGTAATCGTTGCATGTAGTAAATTTTCAGGATGTGCGAAGCAGTTATTGCGTTGAATGACGGGGTCAATAACTTCTTTCAAGGATTCTGGCAGATACCTGCAGGCTAATATAATTTTAAATAGATGTCGAGCTCCATTTTTACATGATGGTTTATTCTTAATCGAGAACCAAGCTGGGGCGTAAACCTTTGCGACAAATGTAGCCAGAGTAATCAAATTCTCTGATGGTTTCTCTGTTGCTACATAACAAACGTAATTCAATTAGCACGTGTGAGCCAACAAGCATGATTGTTTACCTGGAAACCTGTTTGCTAGATTTTCTGGAAAAGAACTTGATTGTACCGCAGAGACGATCTGTGAAAGTACTTTTGATCTGTGCTAAAATCTGGGGCCATTTCTGGGAGTGATTCTGCTTTTTTATTTGATTTTTAATCGGTATTTGTTCACAAGTTTTCAGTATCTTTTCCAACTTTCAAAGTTCTTAAGGCGAACATGATAACTCGAGGTTTCAATATAAACCTCAAGTTATCATGTTCGCCTTAAGAATTTGAGTTACCTGGGTTAAGCTGTCATTAAAATCTCCCAAAAACTTCACAATGTGACGCATCAGCATATTGGGAAGAAGTTTCTATACGTACCAATATTTTAATGAATACCTTATTCCTTATTACTTGACATTGGCAAAAGTTTATCCATATGAGTCCATGACCAAAGAAAAAACAACCAATCATTAGCATTTTATAGAAGAAGAATATACGATGGTATTTCAACAGTATTGAATAAAAATACATTAATTGTAATGGAACATGCTGAAATCAAGTAAATGTCCAATAAATCTCAAGCTTTAGCATTTGTTGCCCGAGGGCTTACAATCGATACCCACCACTATCTCAAATTGAGCGTACCTTAAAGGTTCCTTCTTTAAGAAGGCTATTAATAGGGTATTTCAACGTTGATTCTTCACGTTTTTGTACTTGAATGTCATTTCGGTAACACAGTGGCTTAAGCGTTTAGCTGCGATACTGCGGGCTGTTTTTGTTTTCATGTTTGGATGTTTAGCAGTGGGCAATTATTTATATATACCTCAAACCCCTTTTCAATATAGTAAAAACTTCAAATGTTTTCAAATAAGAAAAATGACTATTAAAAAAAAAAATTACAGCCTATCAAAATTCCACTGCTGAACATAGGGCTCCTCCATAGATTGCCTCATAGAGGGCTTCGCAAAGTTGCTACGCTTGCAAATGGGTTGGTAATCGTAGTTTTTTTATTTAGCTGTTGCCAGGAAGGTCCTGCTGCCAATCTCCTTGTTTAGCATCCCTCTGCCGCCTTTTATGAAACTGACGGGATAGTGGATATACTTACACCGCCACTACACGGTTAATTTGCCGTGCCTGTTGAAGTAGTTTAATGAATGGATTGAAGGTAACATAATTACTATAATTTGTTATTTTAGATTTACATATTTATATTATTTATTTATAGAAAAGTAACACACAACGGCATAACATCAACTCCATTGAAGTAATATGTACTACGTTCTAAAAGAGACGCCGAGATTTGGTCGTTTGCAACACGCGTTAGAGGCCACTGGCCCAAACTTACTTACTATGTGCCATAAAAAGGTACTTTGTCACGCTTTATAAATTATACAGAAAGCATCATGCTGTATGGTACGTCTTTACAGGTGTATGCATCATTTCAGAGCATGATAAGCAAAAATGTATACGAAATAAAATCAGAAGGAAAATTCAATAATAGGAATGAGCGTAGAAGATAAAAGAAGTATAATTTTTTTTTCTATATAGAAAAGATGAAAAACGAGCACAAAGTCCATCTGGTGATGGTATATGCGATAATTTTTATTCCATTTCTTATATTAAATACTAAAATAGGTACATCAATTTTCGATGTCGAATTTCTTGTATTAATATGATCATAACCTTATTATACAGTACGTTGATGTAAGATATAAACAAAAAGATTTATAATTCTCGTCGTTAGGTACTTACCCGCTAGGCATTTGTAAAATAGTATTGGCAAATACTCGTTCAATATGCCCCAAAGCGTATAAGCAATTTAAATGCGAAGGAGGTCGTTTGGGTAACTTTTAAGTTTTCCACTGATTTCAAGTAAACAGAAAAATAATGTTTTCTTTTCCATGGCATTTTGTTTTAATTTATCCCGAATATTTTCTAAACTTTAAGTAATAAAAAGTTTTTTATAATTCAAATGAATGTGCGAATGCGCTGAATTCATAAGACTCCAAAATAGGAAGTGCTAAATAAAACAACCTAAGAATTTTTAAACCAGTAAAACTGGATTTAATAATTTAGTACACTTTAACACTGTACTTGCTATAGCCAAGTTCAAAATGGAGAATAAACAAGAATTCAGTGTTGCCACTAAATTATATTGATATTTATTGCTACAAATAAATATATTTTACTCCTATAATATAAGTTGTAAATAAATATTACTAACTATGCAAGGTATCTTATTTATTATTATTTATCTTATATAAAACAATTTTACACAACTAATATTTTTATGTATTAAATAATCATAACGAACTTACTTAAAGATTTATGTGTTCAATGTATTGAACAGTAAGAGGTTGTCAATTGGGTTACACGTTCTTTTATTATATATACTAGCGATCCGCCCCGCCTACGCACGGGCGATTTTTGGATCATGGCAAAAGCGCCACCTACCGGGTCTGATTGTGAATCTAAATCATCCAGGGACCCCACTCAAAAATATATATACTGTAACACAAAAAAAATATTGTTTGTATATCCTGATATATTTTTTTTGCAATTTGAAAATATTATCTATATCAGTACAGTTGCCCCAGCTGACTATTCCGTAAGTTAGTATAGACTGAACGTATGAATAATACGCCGAAAGAGCTGTTTTTAAGTCGGTTACTTATTTTAAATGTATGAGTGCAAATATAAATGAAGACATGTTAATTTTTGAATGTGGGGTTTCCAATTTAGATTTGTGTCTATTTCAATACCGAGTAGTGTTGTAGATTTGACCGTATTAATCGTAAAGTTTTTGTAGTTATAGTTTATTTGTAGAGGCCGTTTTTGATAATTTTTAAATCGGATTAATTTAGTTTTGTTAAAGTTCAGTTCTAAATTGTGTAATTCTAACCAATAGTGTATTTGATTGAGTGATGTATTTAATTTTTCGTCTAATTCACAAGTGTCTGTACATGAAAACAAGATAGGCATATCGTCCGCAAAGATAATACATTCTTCTTTTAATTGTTTTGGGAGGTTGTTTATATATATGTATAAGAAATAGAATACAACCTAAGACACTACCTTGAGGAATCGACCCTGTAATTGGGATTTTGTCTGATCTGACTTTTTGGATTTCTCCTGTTTTGAAGTCAGTATTCTGGATTTCAAAAATTTGTGATCGATTTTCCAAATACGATTTGAACCATTTATGAGCAATTCCGCGGATTCCAGTGGCGTAAAGTTTATCTAAAATATTTTATAATTTACTCGGTCAGCTTTTTGTATATATTTATATGTAGCCAAAATAGTAGATCGGTTTTTTCGATAACCATTTTGGCTATCGTGAAATATGTTATATTTCTCATAAAAAGAATACATTTTTTTGACCATTGCACTTTCAAATATTTTTGCTGATGTGGGCAATAGCGCAATAGAACGATAATTGTTGGGATCGGTTATATCGCCCTTTTTGTGGACAGGTTTTAGTAAATATATTTTTAATGCATCTAGGAAAGTACCCTCAGTGAACGATTGATTTATTAAGTACGTGTACGGTATAGTTATTTCAAGTGCACAATTCTTTATTAATATAAGTGGGATTCCGTCAATCCCAAAGCTCTTTTTATTTTTTAAATTCAGTATAAGTGTATGTATTTCATAAGTTTCCACAGGACTTAAGAAAAATGTATTGTTTGCAATGTTGTCAATATTTATCTGTATTTTTTTTATTTGTACGGGATTTTTCTATTGATGCAAAATATGTTTAAATAATCTGCTACAGACTTCGGTTCACTGATGGTGTGCTTTCCCGATTTTATTGTTAGATTTTTATTGTCTTAGGTGTATTTTTATTAGTTTCATATTTTATTATTTGCCACATGATATAACTTTTGTTGTCTGTTTTATGAAATATGCTTATATTTGTAATCTTTTTAGCGGTGTATACTGTTTTTTTTAAGTATTTTAGTGTAGATTTATAATGATTTTTTAGTATATAATTTTTTGTTTGCGTCGCAAGTAGTCCTAACGGTCTTTTATTGCGACATGATAATTTTAATCCCTTTGTAAGATAAGCCTTTTCCAGTACAGTTTTTATTTTTAAAGTTTTTAATGGTATGCATTTGTCTAGTATGTTATTATGCAAAGTTTGGATAAATATATTGTAATGTTAATCGGTACTGGTCAGTAATGCACCTGCAATTCCTCTGAAGTGTAATTACTTAGCCGTATTACGTACATTAGACGCAAATTAGTGTCACCTCATCTATTAAAAAAAACTAAGTGTGACTTTTTAAATTAATATGTTTATTATACTACATTTTACATTACAGCTCTAAACCATCTGAAAAACATGAATGAGTTGGCTCGAAGCCTCATATTCATTTATCATTTGTAATTGATGCCCTCGACAGGGACGTGCCCTCGTGCACGAGCTTAGAATAAATGCTTGTCATGTATTTTAATGTGGAAAAGGGATACGTTCCCATTTAAGTCATTTCATTAGGTTAATAGAACAGTTTTACAGCATTAAGTTTTGACCCCAATTATATTTAAAAATGTTACTTAATTTTATGTAAAGTCCAAGGGGTCTAGTCAAGTCTACCAAGCGTTGCGGTCATGTGACAATTGAAATCCCCATCCGAATACTACGAACACAAATTCAAGAGAGGATAACTGCTAGTAGCAATACCAGTGAGAGGAAAGTAGGCTTATTAATTGTTTGAAGTAATGGCGGATAATTGGGAGACATGTGTATCCAGTAAAACCAAGAAAAGGCTGACGATGATATGCTATATGTATAAACATTTTTTTTGCTGAAACATAAGCTACAGTGTTGTTTAAATTGTAAATAAACATTACAAGAGTTTGCGTAATAATAAACAGGGTTGTCAATCAAACATTTTATCTTGGTTATTAAGTTATTTAATTTAGAAAATATTTGTTCGGAAATTTAAACGCGTATAAACTTATTAAGAGTTATTATTTATAAGAGTTTGATTTACAAACAATATTAACTACAATTGTTTGTAAATCATTTAGCAAAGATTCGTTTAAAAGACAAAAATACGTGTCTTACTTAGTTTTTTTTTTTTAATAGAATAATGGTGACAAACGAGCAGACAGTGCACCTGATGGTAAGTCGATGCTGAGGTCCATAGACATCTAACCTCGATTAAGATTAAAAATGCAGATGCGTTGCCACCCCTGAGGACTAAGATGGAATGCCTCGTATCGTGTCTTATAACTATATTGTTTCGAGTAAAATGGGTCTCCGGTTCTCTACACTCACCATACAAAACACAACAGCATTAAGATGTGGCGGCGCTGTCGTCGCGGCGTAAGCGAAACACACAAGCCTAAATCACGCTATCAAAGTTCTGAAGTTAATTTGCTATATATAGAATAGCTCCGAAATAACAAACGGAGCGTTGGCCGCTTCCAATGCAGGACACCTTGCCCGGCGGGAGATCTCCCTTTTTCCTTCAACGGCCATACTGGTGACCAACTGACGTGATGTGAACACGCAACATGCAATCTTCGGGAAACTTCAAGCTTTCGTCATCGTCTTTAAGTATCCCATCCATTCGCTCCCGAGCAGATATTGTCTGCAGTCTTCAGATCGTGCAAGCCATCTAGCTTTTTACAAGGTTCAACGCAGCACTGGAATAATGCTTCCTGTTCCTTCAAGTTACTCTTTGCACTACTGTGTTCGGCTTGGCTCTGAGTCTTAAAAAAATATTAAACCGGCTGCGAAATTTAAAAAGAATAAAATAATTCCCACATAACATCTTTTGAAGTCTGACAATAATTATTTCATACACAATGTCTGAGCACCAACTTTAAAAGTCATAAAGAAAGTATTTCCTTTTCCTTAACTTTTGAAGCCAGTGTTTAATTTTAATCAAAAGTTTAACTTTAATGTTGTAAACATAATGATGCATTTGTTGTTGGTTATCATAAAACTATTTAGTTATGCAGTCTGTAAATATCCTTAATACCTGTTGATCCCAAATTGTCCTGACTAAGCTTTTGATATTAGATTACTCGTAAACATGATAATTGCAAGTAGCCATAATTTTACAATAACATGTTGACCACGAATTGTGCCGGTTAAGCTTTTGATATTGGATTACTGAAAACATGTTATGAAGTGTCACATTACAGAAGACGCTGACTCCACTGTATAAATGTTATTGCTGGTCAAACCAAGGCGTCATACTTTCAGTCAACATACTTGCTTTGACCATCCTATAAAAGCCCTTGCATTTAGAATAAGATTCATTATAATTCTCATCGTAGTAATGTAATCACGAAGTTAAGGAAGTCAGTATTGCACTGAATAGTTTTAATACATTATTGTAATGTAATAGTTAATAAAAGTCGTCAAGACATATTTGTAGTTTTTAAAAAGCTTCAGCACCGCTCCCGTAACTTAACTATTTAGAATATTTTGTTTAGAGTGCTGTTTATAAACAATTGATGCTTATAAAATGATCCCTTGCCGAATAACCCTGATTCTTGTTAACGTAACCGTAATATTGGATCCCTTAGATGGCAAAAAGTGATCCCTAAAACAGACGATAGATATTTTATATTATTTATTATAATAATAAAACATAACTGTGTAGTGGCGGTGTTAGAATATCTAATACCCGATAATATTGCCCCACGGGTGTCAAAAGAGGCGACAGATGGAAATAAACTAGGAGATTCATAGGCAGCATCTTTCTAATAACAACTACAAATAAAAAAAACTGCGGTTGACAATCCACCTGCCAGGCGTGGCAACTATGGCAAATATCTTCGCTATGAGGCAACCTGTGAGGGAAACCTATGTTCAGCAATACAGTTAACAGTGGTAGAGTTTAACTGTCGTGTTACCACGACCTCACTGAGTACCAGCGTGAAGTTGAAGTTTACTTCTGCGTTTCGCTTGGTAAGTGTCGCGTATTCTGGGGGGGGAGGGGGTCATAATTCTGCTCAAAACGAAACCTGCTCGGGGGCAAGTGGAGCAATAAAACAAAGGCAACCCCAGCCACGCTATCCGTTAATTTCTGCAACATCAGGGGACTTCATTCAAAGGTTTGAAACCTTAACCTTAACGCCGTCCACTACCATCTGGAGACGGAAATGCCGGCCTTGCTCTTTCTAACCAAGACACAGGTGTCCTCTCCGGCTGATACTTTGTATCTCTCCTACCCGAGGTACAAATTAGAACACTCCTTTGTGCCCCGGGCTGGAGTTTGTGTATATGTCAGAGAGAACAACTGTTTTCGACGCCGCGGCAGTCTTGAAGGTACGGACCTGTCCATCATATGGCTGCGCGTAGGACGTTTTGCTGACATCTCATCCGGTCGGATATTAGGTATCCGTCGATGCTCCTCTTGGCTCTTCGGATCATTGTCTTATCCGGAGTACGGTGCCACTCACGCTCCCATCACGGTTGGGATCTGCAGGTTGGCGCCGTGTTTGGCACTATAGGTCGGCCGATTGGGACGGGATGCGTTATTTTTTTGCATTCTACCCATGAGGGTGGGTTTGTTTCTCACCAGATGATCCCAACGTTGTTGCTGATTTGTCACTGATGTGGTACCTCAGGAAATGAAACTATTTATTCCATCATCTGTGGTGCCTATCGGAGGCAGAACTCAGCCATGGTTTGTTCGCTCCTGTAAAATTTCATCACGCCATAAGCAGGAGTGCTACTGGGCCTAGGCTGATGCATCAACGTCTGGGGATGCAAATACCAGCGCGCTAAAAAAAGTTTGATTCCATCTCCAGGTCCTCCAAAAGTTTCATTGCTAAGGCAAATTTGAACGGGAGCTTCTAAAGAAAACTTCTGTATCTCTGCCATCTCTGCACAGGGAGGACGACTCACCACACATGCCGCAAATTCCGCCTAAGTCAATCTACGAGTGAAGTCATTCTACGAGTGCTAAGATAATGTCGTGGTTCTTTCCGTTGAGGTGGTTCTTCTGGTGCAGGCAAAGATGATGGTGTTGCTGAGAGACCGCCATGTGTTA
Source organism: Parnassius orleans (assembly GCA_029286625.1). Classification (NCBI taxonomy): domain Eukaryota; kingdom Metazoa; phylum Arthropoda; class Insecta; order Lepidoptera; family Papilionidae; genus Parnassius; species Parnassius orleans. The sequence goes on along the minus strand of JAGSMP010000461.1, from coordinate 2,684 downwards.
CGTTGAGATGGATGGTGTTTCTGTTTGTTTGCAAACTTTGGTGTTATCGTGTAATTAAGTCCTTCACATTACACCAGTGTGTAATTGTGACAGGGACATATTATGGTATGGTTGAACTGTAATTGCTCCATACTGAATGTATTGTGCGTTACGCTGTCTTATTATTGATTATGATTAATTGCGTAAGCAAGAGAGTAAGTTATACATCCGCTTTCACACTTTTACTATTTTTAACAATTAACAAAATCCTGATGTATTTTCGAGATCAAAATTGGGATATCCTGTCATATTACCTGTACTTAGTTACAAAAGATTTCTGAAGAACTCTTTGTTCTCACAATTGATGTAAAATTTAGAATTTATTCGCTATTATTATTTACCCTGATAAGATAATTGTACTGTTTTTGGTAGTGACTTGAGTAAACTAACCTTTTTGAAGTTTAAAAATACAAAAGACAATAAAGGATGAATTTCGTTTTATTTGAAGCTCGGACAAACAAAGAAAGGTAGAACACTAAATGAATATCAAGTGTCACCAAAACGACACTCTACCAACTTGTTGTAAGACTATGTACTTGCGCACACGTATTCATTCATTAATTATTTCATTACAGACAATAAAAGTCTACTGCTGAAGAAAGGCCTCCCTCATACATTGCACTATAAAGGAGGAATTTTTTCAAGTTTAGAAGGCTGTCTGGCCGAAGTTTTTATTGTTTTGAATTGTTATCAGGAAGATGCTACTGTCCATCTCTGTTTCAGTCTCCCTATGTACGACATCCACGGGGTGATATGATTTTATAGGAGAAAGGAGATATTGGAAGGTGTATATTTTTTCGCCACCACTATACAACAACACATATGCAATAAAATCATTTGCAACTAACAACATAGTTTGCGTCCAGCAATGGACTTTTACGGGCCGATAAAGAAAGAATAAAAGATAGATGTAGGCGCTAATGTGTAACAAGAAGCTGACCAAGAATTTGGCGTCACGGCGAACAAGGGTGACAAACGAATACACAGTCCACCTGATGGTAAGTAGATGCTGTGACCCATAGACATCTACATTTATCCTCACTACGGTTCTCTACACTCACCATACGAAAAACAGCATGTACTTGGTGGTCTGTGTATCTTCCTTTGTAAGTATGGGTTTTGAAGCTAGAGCCCCGCCAGCCCGTCGACGGAAAAAACCCCATCGCAAAAGATGGAAATATCTACATTGATCACGTTATTTTAAAAAATATAGAGATTTGGAGGATTTTTATGAAAAGAATTAACAGGGAACAGTGACACTTATTAGAAAATGTTAAAAGTTAATCAAGCTAAAAACTCTCCAATATAAATGAAATTTCAAGAAAGCTATTTTTAGCACCTTCTTTGTTTCATTATTTGTCTCAAGTCCTAATATAATACTAACTCAATCACAGCACACAGCTATCGGGTGATTTTATTTTTTTGTCACTAAAACAAACATAGTTTATTGTAAAGTCGTTTTGGTCCAAAAATATAAAATTATTTGTTTACTAGCGACCCGCTCGGGCTTTGCCTGAGTAGAATCAATTAATGTGGTGTTATTTAGATGTAACAAAATCATCAAAGACCAATCATTTTACTAATTTCTCGATTTCTCCGAACGATAAACTCCAAAGTTTTTGGATAAACACAGCTTAGATCATTACTGGCATTGTTTCATTACAATCGGTTTAGCCATTTCAACGTCGGGTGAACGTTTCGGGTGCTTTTACAGCACCCATGGTTACTTCACGTCAGCTATGTATTGTGAAGAACCAACGTTCCGGGAAGTCTGCTGTTTGTGATCACATCCTCGACGGCCCCCGCCATTACATTAGATTTGATAAACCACAAATTCTCGCGAAAGTACATCGATTCCTGCCAAGGATGACACGTGAGGCTATTGAAATTAAAAAATATCCTAATTTCAAAAGAGAGGGAGGCTGGGTACTACCACCTGCTTGGGATCCTGTAATTAATAACATTAAAACTGAACCCAAGCATACCACTGCAAGACTTCGAGACACAGTAAGTTCATTCTGCGTAGATCGGACCAAAATTAATAATTAAAAAAGATGAAGGTACTTCTGACATCGGGACGTCAATCACCTCAGTCCCCCGTGACCATGGGGTGCTGTAAAGCACCCGAAACGTCGGGAATTAATAAAAATAAGTTAATTAAACGCGATAGAATCCTTAAAAGTAGTTTTATTCAATGTGTAGTGTTCGCGTAAATATAAGAAATCATTAGATCAACTGAATAAAATACTATAATAATTGAATTGTTACTTTTCTTCTTTGGTAGGATTTCTTTATTTCGTCAGGTTTACATTTTATTATTTAGTAGTTAACTTTAATTATTGCATAAAATATACATATAATATCACTTTATGGTTGTTTTAACAATCACTTTAAACAGACCCTTTTTACTGGTACAGAGGCATTTGTTATGTCATAGATACTATTAACTTTATATTATAAGTCCTGTATACTTTATATTGTTTATTTACTAAATTACTTCCTTAGAAGCCACACTAATGTTATGTCATAGGATACTATTTACTTTATGTTATAAGACCTGTATACTGTATATTGTTTATTTACTTAAATGCTAAATTACTTTCTTAGAAGCCAAACGAATGTTATGTCATAGGATACTATTTACC
>JAGSMP010000460.1:0-216775 GCA_029286625.1 Parnassius orleans | reverse complement strand
CTAATGTTATGTCATAGGATACTATTTACTTTATGTTATAAGACCTGTATACTGTATATTGTTTATTTACTTAAATGCTAAATTACTTTCTTAGGCCAAACGAATGTTATGTCATAGGATACTATTTACCATGTTATAAGACCTTTAATTATTATACTACGTGGGCCATGGATTCGGACAGAACTTTCGCATCGTCGCAAAGGGAATAAAGGTTGGCGAGTGGTTGCCTAGTACTGGCGCAGTGTTGGGCGACCCCAATAGGAAAGATCTAATAGGATGAAGTGACGACCTGATGAAGCAGGCAGATTGTCGACGGATGCAAGTGGCTCATGACAGTTTTTGAGATAGGCTACAGAGGAGATCTTTGTTCATCAGTGGGCTTGTGATTACAGCAGATGAACTGTAACGCTGACACATAACATTACTATTTTGGCAGCAAGTGAATAATAATATAAGAATATTGTTTAACATATTGTTTAATTTAAGGTTTGAAAAACGTTAATTACAAAATTTTATTACGTATTCTCTTTTGTCCACAGATGCATTGTATGCCTACGATTCGAGTCAATTGCCCTCCATTGGCAGACGTGCAGATGACAATTCTAGATCTGAAATGTGAGTACGGTTCCCTCATTACTTCTATAATTTCGGTTACCTTTTGTGTAGTAAACATATCGTATTTTTATTTACCTTCCTAATAATGAAGAGGACTGAATATTTTTTGTGTAAGGCGGCATGCTTGCCGGTACTTATTTCCGATCCTATAGATAACAACATTAAAAACATATATATTTTTAAAGGCTTAATTTTTTTAATATACAATATTTTATTATATACAATATTAAAAAACTATAAAAATAAAAAATAAAAACTAGTAATTAAATTATCAAACAGTCCTACTCCACGCGGTATCGTGCCAAGAACGCTGGCCCGCTGAATGGCTATACTTAAAGGCTTAATTATACATTATATATTTTATACTGTATCTTACGTCCTCCGCATTACTGCCAGCCAAGGCTAATATGATTAAATGCCTCTAATTTCTGCTACTATTAAAGCGCCAAGGTAAAATAGTGTTGCTTAGAATCATTCAGAGGGTATTTATATTTTGTTTATATTATGCCTATCTTTGGTTGCTCTTTTAGTTAATTTATTTTTTCCGATCCGAATTAAAGCAAAAAAAAAAACAATAAAATATTCAACGCCTTCTAGTACATAATGAATCTATACATATAAATAAAATTGAAGTGTCTCTGTGTAACACCTATAATACAATCATAATAATAATTATCATCAATGTCAGCCCGTAAAGTCCACTGCTTCACATGGGCAGCCTTTGAAAAAAAGGATTGGCCTTAATCGTCCCGCTTGGCAGGTGTGTTAACGATCACAGTACCAGATGTTTTGTTTCATTGACGCTGCTGCCAAGTCTGTATTTTGGGTTGTATGCAAATTATTCTCCTACATATCCCATAATCGCCTCTTACGAAACCCATGGGAAGGTTTTGGTTTGATAGATTCTCCGACACTGATAAGAAAATGTGTACTTAAGTATATGCCACAATTGTTACAAACGAAATTATGTATATAAACAGTGTCTTAAGATGGAATAAGTATCTCAAAGACTATGAAAGCCGACTAAGAATGTGCAGGATATTATGTAAGCCGATTGGAAAAAGTTGCAGCTTCACTGGCGGTTAATAGGATTACGTTGCTGCAAACATTGGAATGCTGAACTAGAACTTTGCATAAAGATTCGAGCAACAGAATAGTGCATTTTTAAAACTGAAACATAGTATGTTTTTTTTTTATAAAACAGAAGAGGCAAATGAGCTACAATCCACCTAATTGTATGTGGCTACTGCAGCCCATGGACCGTTACCGTTATATCTCTACAAAGTACACTGTTGAACATAGGTCTCCCTTTAGCCTCTCTTAGGAAATATTTGCCATAATTGCCACACTTAGTAAGCGGGTTGGCAACCGTAGCTTTTTATTTTTAGTCGTTATTTTTTATAGAATGGTGGTGACAAACGAGCACACAGTCCATCTGATGGTAAGTGGATGCTGTGGCCCATAGACATCTACGTTTATCCGCGATTAAGAATCTAAATGCAGATGCGTTGTCACCCTTAAAAGCTGAGATGGAATGCTCGTTTCTCGTACGAAAGTCTCCGTTCTCTACACTCACCATACGAAACACAGCAGCATTAAGCTGCTATATTACTCCGGTATTCTGTGAGAGCGTGGTTCTACCCGGTCGAGCGAGCCATTAAAGCTATAACCATAATATCAAAACCATATTATAAAGACGCTGCTGCCCATCTCCTGATTGTTTTCCTCTGTTACCTTTACGACACCCACCGGATGATATAGGGTAATGGATATTCTACACCGCCACTACACGGTATATGGTACGAAATACAGTAGCTCTGGATATCACAATCAACTTTAAATAAACAAGAAAGCTACAGATAAGTTGTCACCACTTAAGAACAAGATGGACTGCCATATAACCTATATAATACGGGGTCTCTTCACCTTACAGACCAGAACACAGCAGTGCACGCACTGTTGTTTGGCAGTAGAAATAGGTGAGAGAGTGGTATCTACCTAGACGGACTCCTAGACAGAAAAAAGACCTTATTTGTATAATGAAATAATTTATTTCGTTATATTAACATCTACATTAACAAAAAAAAAAACATATGTGCAGCGTCACACGCGGTAGAAGTGAAACCTTATTTATATTTCATTAATAAAAAGTTAATATTAATTCATTTTTATTATTACCTAGCTGGTACTCAAGTGTTGCTGCCGCAGAAGAAATAATTGTGCAAATATCGTTTTAAATTCGGAAGAGTTATATTGTTTAATTATAACATTGAATTAAATGATATATAGCTTTCAAATAAATTTTTCAGTACGATACGCGCGCCACCTACTGTAATTTAATTGTACTATGCCTATAATCTTCGCACAAGTGTCAGCAATAAGTTGAATTTTTTTACCGCAACCTGATAAACGGTACGGCAACGCAGAAAAAAACGAACAAACAAAAATAAATTTTTATATATGAGATTTATTGAGACCAAGATAATAGGAACAACTGCAGGCTAAATCCTGTAGATGTATATTATGTTCGTCTCTTTTCAGTATCGGTTTTTCCTTTCTTTGAGTTTCAAATCACAACGATTCTAAAGAAGTTATCATTTTACAAATACTAATTTGATGAATTTTGCTTTCAGATCGTATCATAACGAAAACGCTTTGAGTGAAAATGGTAAGCATCAAATATTTTTATATATTACTTCAAAAACGGGGTTTCTCAATTCGAATGTACCTATGTTTTTGCACGATATAAGATATATCCGAGTAGTGGGGGTTAAAGTCAAATTTTATTATTTAAAATTGCCTTTCACAAAACTTGTCTTTCACAATTGAAAATCAAATGCTACGCCATCGCTTCAACAAATTTCTACTACGTTGTGTGAAGAACCAGCAAGAAACTCACAAGTAGACAATTTCTCTACTCCTAACTCTAACTCCTAACAGTAAATTTTAGGTAACAACAATTTAACCTTATAAAATATATAAAAGTAAAAAGTCTAATAAAGCTCATTATGTTCACGAATTCTTATCTTTTTATATAGAATACAGACAAACGAGCACAGAGTCCACCTGATGGTAAGTGGATACTGTGGCCCATAGACATCTACATTTATCCCTCGATTAAGAATCACCCCAGGACTAAGACGTATAGCCTCGTTTTCTACACTCACCATATGAAACACAGCAAAATTAAGCTGTTATTTTGCTGGTATTCTGTGAGAGCATGGTCCTTCTCCGGTCAAGGCAACCCATTCATACTACAACCATAATAAAGCTGCAGCATGGCACTACCACAAACAAAAGTTCAGTCATCTAATCTTTAATAATATCCTTTCTTAGTTAGAATATATATATCCACTAACCCATATTATCCCGTGCTTATCCGTAAGAGACGACAGAGGGAAATGAAACGGTAGAAGGGCAGTAGAATCTTTCTAATGGTGTACAACTTAAAATAATGAAAACTGCGGTTGCCACACCGCCTGCCAGGCGTGGCAAATATGGCAAATATCCTCCTATGAAGCAACCTGGGGAAGCTTATTTAAGCAGTAGACTTTTGATTAGCTGTGATGATTATAATCATGAACGATATCTGCGAGGTGAGATTAGTTGAAATTACCAATAATGAATGTTGAAAGGCCCTAATAATATATTAGGTCCTTACATATGAAATTGGCGTTTTGTACGGGAGGAATATAAAGTCAATTTTTTTTGTAAAATATATTTAATTAACCAAAATATGCACCGTTGTTATCTATGCACTTTGCCATCTCATAGGTAGTTCATCGATCCCTTTACTAATAAAACCATGGGGAGAATCAATAAACTCTTTGAAGACGGTTTGACTGCCGCATCGGAGTTGAATTTTTTCCTTCTAAGAAGTTGTCCAAACTCCGGAAATAATGGTAATCTGTTGGAGCAAGTTCCGGGAGTACGGTGGATGTCAGACATTCCAATTGTAGCTCATCTAACTTAGTGGTTGTTTGTTGTGCAGTGTGGTCTTGCGTTGTCGAAGCAGCAGTGGCAATAGATATCTGCCGTAATCGTTTGGCCAGATTTTAGAAAGCTGTAATGAACGACACCGACGCTAGTCCACCAAACACTCACAAGTAACTTTTCTGAGTCAATTTTCATTTAGGCAGGATTTGGCTGGGTCTCCAGGGTTCAGCCATTGCGACGAGCACTTCCGATTATCGTACAGTATCCACTTTTCATCACAAGTAATGATTCGAAAAATCCTTCATTATTATGTCGGTTGAGCGCAGTCGACGCGTGTTTGCAAGTTCGATTCACTCAATTCATGAGGTACCCATCGTTCAAGTTTTTTACTTTCCTGATTTGCTTCAAGTGTATTAATACAGTTTATCACTTACCCCGAAGCCTGCAGCTATTCTGAAGTGCTTTGTGATGGATCCGCTTCCACAATAGCCTTTAATTCTTCATTTTCCACTTTATTCCGGCCGTCCACGGGGTTGGTTCTGAAGGTCGAAATTTCCAGAACGAAAACGTTGAAACCAAAACGTACCGTGCTTTTGCGACACCAGCGCCGTACATATCATTAATACTTCGAGCTGTTTCTGCAGCACTGGTGCCACGGTAGTAATGAGGAAAAAATGAATTTATAAATTTGAATTTGGAATTCTTAACTAAAGAGGAGATATTTCAGATCAAAGTGGTCAGTACGACAAAACGCTAGTTTCATGTAAGGACCTAATATTTCAACGAAATCCAACATAAACCAACTCTAGTATGGAGACCAGCTGCTTTTGTCCGTTGATTTTATTTCAATCGTTCTTCTTAGGAACACTCTACAGTTTAGACATCATTGGATCGTTTTTGCGTCTGTTTATTTACATACATAATACATAAACACTCACGCCTGTCACCCAGAGGGGTAGGCAGAGACTACGCACTTCCATTTGGCACGATCCTGACACACCTCTTGCCTCCTTTACATCCATATATCTACGCATACATGCTCGTCGGTTAGGTACCCTAATCTGGCCCATTTTCAATATATCGTCAATCTGGTCGATAAACCTTCGTCAAGGGCGTCCTTCCGACTCTGCCGTTTACATATGCAGTATAGATTTGCTTTGTCGCTCTTCCTCGTTCTATTTTTCTACATAACCAAACCACCGAAGCATTTTTTTCTTAATCCTGGTCACAACATCATCTTGCAAACTACACTTTTCTCTTATCACACAATTTCTAACCCTGTCATTCCGATTCAGCCCTAACATGGCGTATGTTTACAGTCGCAGACCGCATTTTTACAGCTGTCATAATGCTGCTGTTGTTTGGCAAGTTTAAAGAACCTGAGACGCTTTCACTGGTAATGAGCCTGCGTGCGCATCTGCATTTTGATTCTATATGTTAGTTGTGAGTATCTATGGGCCACAGCTTACAAAAAAATATCAGGTAAACTGTGTGCTTGTTTGTTGACCTTTTTAACCCCCGACGAAAATAGAGGGGGTACTTGTATAAAATTGTCTTATAACTTAAATATGAAATTTAAAAAACCAAAAAGAGGTGATGATCTTCAAACGGATGAACAGATTTTGATGAAACGTAGCTAAGAAAACTTTCGATTAAGACAACTTTCAAATGGACATAACTTAATCAAAATTGGCTCATCCGTTTAGGAGCTATGATACCACAGACAGACACGCATATACACAGATACACGCGAATTATAATATAAAAAAATAAAAGTTTTCATCGGGGTTAATAAACAATTGGCTTTGATATATTAGTTATGCATATAGTTAGTATATGCTTGGCATTTAAAAACAATTTACTTAACACCTAACATCCGCAATCTTAAACCATTTAAACCAAAATTGTCTAAGTCCGCAATAGATAATTTTTTCCGATTTCTATCCTTATAGTTATTTTAAACATTTCACTTGATATTTAAAAAGGTGTTATAATAAAACGACTACAGGTTGATGTGGGTGTGACATAAATGCTACAAATCACGACCTTACGTGTTATTAACCTGTTGCGGCTTACATTTTAGACCATTCATCTAAATATTACAGGCCTGCTGCAATTTTTAGATGATAATGATATTCCAGCAATAGTTACTTGTTATAACTTTCGAAAATGCTATTACGGAGCCTTTGTCGCTGAGGGATTACTATCAGAAACCTGTCTCCAGCAGTAAGTCGTATACATGCTGGTAATTTGGTTTTACCGCAAACCGCAGACAAAATCACGCTATGAAAATTACGAAATTACGAGTACGAAATGACGGTCCAAGATCTCCATTATTACCATTTACTGCCAAAATCGAAAGAAAAATACGTTTTTTCATGTAGTGGCGTAACATAAACCACTACTCCATATCATCCCGAAGGTCTCGTAAAAGGTGACAGAGGGAATCTAAAACAGAACATGGGAAGCAGTATTTTCCTGGTAACAACTCAAAATAATAAAAAAAGAGGTTGCTAACCCGCCTGCCAAGCGTAGCAACTATGGCAAAATCCTCCCTATGACGCAATCTATGGGAGAGTTCTATGTTCAGCAGTGCACTTCATTGTGCAAAAATACAGATGTATTTCTGTCATACTCTAAATTGTACAGAGTTCTGCCTATAGGTACAGCTTACGGATGATATTATGCTAAATGGAGATTTGAATATTGCATCTCGGTTTCTAGTAATAACACAAGTGTTATATTAGTACGCTTGCAGGCTGCGCACCTAACAATAAATTCAGGGCTTACCATACCCAGCTCGGCGCCAGAATGCTTCTGCACCGTAATCCATTGTAATTAAACATGCATTGTAGTGTTCGTAAAATAATATGTTGCATTTCTTTTATATATTCACTAAACGGAATATCAGATTGTAAAAATGTTAATAATTAATTAGCTAAGATTCGCTTAATAAATCTTAGCTTATTAATTTGTAACATCTTTAATACTAATAAATGGATTTCCGCAAAGTAACGCTTGATTCTTTTAATTATATCAGATAATATTGTTTGTAGTTTGCTGAAAGCCAATTGTGTATCTATTTTAAGTTTAATTAATATTCATTATAATAATATTCAAATAACAACTTAAGGAGGAAATACCTTAAAGAAAATAATGTATAAATTTTGTTTAAAATACTGAAGTAACAAACCATCTTACAGTTCACCTGATAGTAAGTGGCTACACTTCAAACAAAGGAGGCTACAGCTAGTACGTTGCCACCTCTGCAGATTAAGATTGAATGCCTCAAAGCCTTTATACACTATAATATACTGGCTCTCTATATCCTTCAATCCGGAAAACAGCAATTTCTTGATTGGTACGCACATTAGCATTAGTAACGTGCCTTAGTTTGTAAGATAATTTAATTACTTGTATAGACATATTAAAAAAATCTAAAAATAATTTAAAGCAGGTAGACTTCAATTTGTCATTTTATTTGTAAACACTATTTTAGTTTCTACTTCTTCTTATTTTTCGTCTTTATTAGCCTATAAAAATTCACATCTGGACACGGGCCCCTATAGTTAAATAAAAGATTTGTCGGATTCACCACGCTTTGCAGGCAGATTGGCGATATCAGTAGACTTATCACCCTGTAACACTGATCGCCATTGTTGTGTCAACTTTTATATAGAAGTAAGGGTGGCAAATTATAAGTAAGAATGACAAACGAGCACGCAGCACACAGTATATTATGGATTCTGTGGTCAACAGAAACCCACAGCTATCCTCGGTTAGGAATCAAAATGCATTGTAAATTAAATTCAAGGTTGCTCAGCAACCTATGGAGAGGCTATGCTCAGAGACTAATATTTTCTCTGCATGATAGACTTTAATACAAGGATATCTTGGGGACACAACCCAACAGAGTTAGCTGTTGGCAATGGTTCGGCTATATAGGCTGAAGTATCGACAAACGATGGAGAAAACACGTTGAGTGGTAGCCCTGGTTGCCTCGTATCTGTAAGCGGAGTATAGGATGACCCCTCCCTTTTGATAGAGTGATGGCAAAGTCGATATGATTTATGGCGTTCTTTAGGAAGCAGTGAACTTATGAAGGGCTGCAATGAAGATGATGACACTCCTAAGGATTGTTATAAATGCACCGTTACTGGTAAAAAGGTTTCAGTTCTTCATTCAATAAACGAAACACTTCTCTCAGTGCTGCAGCCTTATTACATCTTCAGCGTGACTCTAAATGGCTGGTATAACTTGAAAGACTGTACCAGAATACTATACAGGAAAGTTAATGAACGCAGATCCGATATGGCACTGGTAATGCTATACCAGTGTACGGATTTGTTTACATGGTTTTTGCGCCAATGCAAAAGCACCCTCCAGAAGCGGGGAGGAGTGGTGAATGCTCTAGCATACCACGCAGCCGGCTGCGTGGTTATGTGACCTACTGACCAACCCAACCCAAGTGCCCACCCACTAAACACCACCTTGGGGACGGCTTTGGCCAGTGGCCCATTGCCGAGTCGGACGCGACCCTCTTTAGGAAAGAGGGCGCAGGCGGCGAGTTGCCGCTGAGAGACTTGCCTACTAAGGCATATTAAATATTGAAGCAGAAGGCTTTGCCTGCCGCCAAGAGGCAGTCCAGGTCGATTGAAAGCTTGTTTGGGGGTCCGAGAGCGTTTCGGTCTGCGACTCGATAGCGAGAGGGAAGTACTGCATAGAAGCTGCCTCACGAATGAAAATGATTAGAGTGGGACTTGAAGCTGAAGAAGTTTTCAGAGAGTTTTTAGAAATTGCTGGACTGTGGGGAGCTCTAAGTCCGGTGGAGGTTGCTGGCGGACGTACCAGGGTGCGTTCGTAGCCCGATGACAAAAAGGTTTTGAACAACTTGTAGTTTGTTCAGGGTTTGGGTTTAGCGTGAGCAAAAATGGGGCCGCGTAAGACATTACGGGTCATATACAGACTTTATAAAAGGTCCGTTTATTACGGAGGATATTTGATTGTGCGGCCCAACATACTGTTGAGCCTACCCAGATAAAATCGTGCGTTACGAGTTACTTCTTGACATGGGGCCGAGTAGCCCCGTGTCAAGGATGACACTTCAAGAGTTTAGCGGACGTATGCCAGGACCGGGGTCCCTAACATACGGATTGGCGGAATAGTAGTGGAGCGGCGTCGTTTATGTTCGAAGTGAACGGCGGAGCTCTTCTCCGGGTTCACATCGATATTATTTTGAACCAGCTCCAAGTCATTAACCGACTTTGGATCTTGTTCCGTATAAAGGTAGTGACGTGCCTTGCAGAGGCAGCTCGTCCTGCAAGAGGGAGATCTGAACACCATTCGACGGTATGGGAATGTCGTTGGTGTACAGGATATATAGAAGGGCAAGTACCGAGCCCTGAGGGACACCGGCTTTGATTGGACGCGAAGAGGAGAGTGCGTTCGTGTCTGTAACGGAAGGTACGGTCTTTCAGCGGGTTACGAGATGATCAGACGATCAGGAACCGACGCTACTACAGGTCTCCTGATCGTCTTGTTCGTCTCGTCTCGTTTGTAGATAAGGCTTCGCCAGACTCTATCAAACGCTTTCGCTATGTCAAAGAAGACCGCGATGGTCTTATGACGGCGAGGATAAAACCGCTGAGGATGTATTCCACAATACGGTGAACTTGTTGGGGACAAGAGTGTTTGCTCGGAAACCAAATTGGTGAGGGATGACAAGAGAGTCACTGTCTGTGGAAACAGATGGCGCCTCATGCAAGTTTGATAACTCGTTCAAATAGTTTGCCCATGGCCTTGAGGAGGCTGATGGACGATAACTGAGGAGATTGTGAGGTTTTCCGGCTTGGATACCAATGACAGTTGCCTCTTTCCACGTGGTGGAAAGTAACTACTGAAGACACTTGAAGATAAAGCAAAAGGGTTAACACCTGCTCTCAGGAATGTTTAAGGGCTTGCTGAGATGCCATCCGCGCCCGGAGCCTTTTTGGCTTCAGTCCTTTGATGAGGGATGATCTCATCATTACACAGTGATAGGTCAGAGACTGGGAGTGCGTTCCGGCGACGGACGTCATCCTCCACTGTCTGGATGTGGAGGGTCTGTGGGTTGAGAGCTGGAGAGCATTGAGCAGCGATGCTGTCTGCAAAGCATTAGCTTTTTCCTCGTCCTCGAAGGCAATAGTACCGTCGGGGCAGAGAGAGGAGGAGAGTGATGATAGCGTCTGCGTGAGAGCTCTTGCCATCTGATAGTACGCTGTATGAGAGGGAGATATTCTCCATGAGATTACTCTTTCGAGGTCTCGAAATTCGGAAAGGCGTAAACGGACTTCTCGTTGAAGACGATTGGTCGTACGTCTATATTTTGATGAGGAGTGCTGCTCTCCGGAGAGCAGCTCTCTTTATTTTTATTAGGTTGCTAATATGTAAGGGAAGACCATTATTAGTTAACTGGGACGACCTTTCATTCTCCTTAAGGAGGATGTTATATGGAGAGGAATCGACTGCGGTGTCGATTTTTCGGTACTACGAATAAGTCCGAAGAAAGGGGATAGGAGAGTGCGGAGAGTCCAAAGCTGTGGCTAGGGACGTCTTGAAGCCCTTCCAGTTGGTGAAGGTTTTCGTGGCGGGAGTTGGGGAGGTGGCTGATGGCCAAGTATAAGGGAGACAGGGCGGTCGGACCCAAGATCGTCAAGGGTCCTGATTGACCTGAGGTTGAGGGAGACTCTTTTGCTATTGCAAAGTCTAATACGTCAGGAGCGTGGTCGGTGTTGTCGGATAGTGAGGACACCGAGGGGACTGATTACAGTGAGGTCGAGAGACTGCGTGATGTCAAGCAGTTTCTTGCCACTCTGAGTAGTAGTGAGACAAGTCCAATCAGTATGCTTGGAGTTAAAATCTCCAAACATAATAACTGAATTGCCTAACGCAAGGACGGCCTCAAAATCTTTTTTGAGGGGGAGAGTTCCACTAGATATAGCAGGAGGCATGACGATGGACGGATGTCCAGTCAAGGCCAGCCTGCATACCGTGGCTTCCATATTGGTAAGCGGCGGAGTAAATGTTAGAGCAATGAGTCTTCTTGTAGTAAATGGCGGCGCCGCTGCCTTGGCGTCAGGTCTGTCATTACGAAGAAGAGAATACTTTTTGATGGAGAAACCTTTGAGGTTCTGGGGTTTGAGGTGGGTCTCCTGTAGGAGGAGGAGGTCGGCTTCGCGATCTTGAAGAAAGAGCTTAAGCTCGGGAGGTTATTTCGCAAACCGCGAGTATTAAACGAAACAAGCGATAAGCCCTTAGGCTTATCACGTCCGTGGATTTGGGAGGGCAGAGTGATTCTGTCATAGTGTTAAGTTAAATTAACTTAACTTACAACGAACTCAGAAGATTGTGGTGTCCGCCAGAGCGAGGAGACGGTCCTGAGGGGACCAGCAGCACGCAGTTTACGCGCTAGTATGGCGATCTAGCCATGTCGGTTCTGAATAGCGGCATAAACCGTATTCAGGTCATCAACCATTGAGGGTGCGCCTGTTGAGGAGCGGAGGAAGTCCGCGGGGTCGGCCTTTTTGGGGCCCCAGGAGAATTGCGCTTGAAGTCTGAGTGGAAAATGCAGGGCTCAGGGGGGCCCATAAGAGCATAGGGGGCCCATAAGGGGCTTAGGGCGGCCCATAGGGGTCTGGGGGCCCTGTGAGGCCAGTAGGGGCCCTGAGGGGGCTGGAAGGCCCTGAGGCATTCTGATGGAGTGCCAATGTGTTTTCATTCACCGGCGATGGAGGTCTGTAAGACGGGCCGAGGAGCGCGAGGGTCCCCGTAGTTGGCTGGGTGGCCAGGTTGCTCGCAAAGGACGCAAGCTGGCGGGGATCGGCGTCAGTGGCTAGAGGGCACTCTTCGAGTGATGCGGGTCTAGGCACTTAACGCACCTGGGGGCTGAGCAGCTGGCCGCCGCATGCCCGTAGAGCTGGCAGCGGTGGCACTGCGCCGGGAAACCGCGCCTATGGGGCTCGACTCACTCGACAGGCCGCACACGGTGCGTACCTGCGGAAGATGGTCTTGCCTCCGCACGTTGGTTAGATGGCTAAGGCAAGCGGGAACCTCTTTTCCTTGCTGTGTGCATCTTATGCACTGCTTCGACGGGAAGCCTTGGGACTTAAGGTCCCTGCGATGTCCTCGTTATGATCGAATGGGACACCGCGGATTACGGCCCTGACTTTGCGCTCTTCTGGGAGAGCGCATGTGTGGTAGGACACACGTTCGGCTGTGAAAAGCCTGGTGAGTCGGCGAAAGTCGTCGATGGTCTCGGATAATTTTAATGGCTTCACCTAGATTGTGGCCTGACCGATGCTGATTTTACTGTCGTAACAGATTTTCGACAGTCTAGTATATTTTCCTGTCTCTAAGGAAGACAGGGGCGGGACCTGATTCTGGCGAGGGTCGGCGCAGCGAGCTGGGCTTGGAGGGCGGGGAGGCTGAGCGGCAGGCGGTACTGCGGCAGCGGCGGGGCTGGTGGAGGTGGAAGCAGCGGTGGAGCTGTGGGGGCGAGTGCAGCGGCGGGGGCTGGAGGTGGCGGCAGGGCTGCCGGGACGGGGAGCGGTTTTTTAGCGGCGCGCTTTGGGCCGCGTTTTGATTTCACTACTGTGAATGGGGTCTCTTCAGTCATAGTTCCGTCGGAGTCCGCGGAACTGCTGCTGGATGTATATCCGGTTGCGGTGAGGAGTCGAGCACGAGCTCGTTGTTGACATGGCGTCGTGGGACGCGGGTGAGTCGGTCTGCGGGCAGGCGTGAAGGATGGGGGCTGGGGGGGGTGCATGCCTGAGGGGCAGGGAGGCTTGGACTGCGGCGAGGGCCGTCTGTCCAGATTAATGCCCAGACCAAGGGATTGGTTCAGGCGGCTACAATGGACCTGATAAGGTCCTGTGTGGACATGTTGGGTGGGGAGCGACGTTCTAGGAAACAGTACGGAGGGAAGATCCCTGTTCTCAAAGAACAGGGCTTGTTCTCAAAAGAACAAGAGACGTGACTTTCCCAAGAAACAGTAGGTACAGTATACACAGTATATAACAAAACAAAACAGAAAAATAACAGAAAAGTAACAAAAAGTAACAAAAACAAAACAAACAATAATAATGTGGAAACCCCTGCCAGGCGGCAGGGGGCAAGAACGATAAGTGAAGGCAAAACTCACCAAGGCGGCTCTACACTGCGTGAGCAGGATAGCGGAGGCGCGAGAGCGAGAGGCACCAACGTACGGGGACGAGACCGCTAACTACTTAACACGACCGCTCGAGAGCGGTGGGCTAAGGAATGTGTTGGTTTACATGGTAGACCTGCTGTAGATATATTATGTAGGTGCGTTGTTTGTCTAGTGGCCGTAAGCGCTGAATGCTGATCGCGGTCCTGGATCGAATCCGGATCGGACCTAAAATCAGTTATGAGTAAGGAAGTTGGCGGTGTTTCGACCCCGTGCCTCGGAAAGCATTTAAAGCCGTTGAGGGTGAAAACAAGCACAGTCCACCTTATTGTAAGTGGACGCTCGACATCTTCGTCTATACCATAAATAATCAAAATATCATTTCTGCATCGTTGTCACCCCTGTGGATTAAGATTAAATGTCCCGTTTCCAGTAAAAGGAGTCTCCGGTTCTGATCACTTACCATACGAAACACAACGGCATTAAGTTGCTATTTTGTGAGAGCGTGGTCCTTCCAGATCGATAGTGTCGGATTGCCGAAATATCCGACTATGATAGTAATGGAAAGCATCTGTGCTACGTAGATGGTTAGTCTCCGTTGAGCTTTGTCGCCTGATGAAATTGATCTGAAGGTCATTATTATATATACGTTTTGTGCTCGACCGGAAAGAACCAAGCCTGCACAATACACTAGAGTAAAATAGTGGCATAATGCTGCGTTGTATGGCAAGTGTAGAGACAACCTGAGACCCTTTTACTGGTAACGAGGCATCGTGCGCACCTGTATTTTGATTATATATGTTAGCACTAGGTATCTATGGGCCACTGCTTACTATCAAACATCAGGTAAACTGTGTGCATGTTTGTTGACCAATTTAAACCCCGACGAAAATAGAGGTATTGGCTTGTATAAATAGTCGTAGTAAATAGTCTTATAACTTAATTTTAAAATTTATAAAACCCCCGAAAAAAAGAGATGATGATCGTCAAACAGCTGAACAGATTTTCTCGAAGCTAAGTTAAAACATGTGCAATTAAGGCACCTTAAAACGAAAAACTTAATCAAAATATGTTCATATGTTCAGGAGCTATGATGCTACAGAGACACTTATGATATACACTATAAATTTATAACATCCTTCTGTTTTCGTCGGGGATTAATAAACAATTGGCTTCTTTGACATTTTAGTTATACTTATAGTTAGTAGATGGCATTTAAAAACAATTTACTTAACAATTTTTAACATTCGCAGTAAATAGTTTTTTCCGATCTCTATTCTTATAGTTATTTTAACATTACTGATATTCAAAAGGTGTTATAATAAAAACGACTACGGGTTGATGTGGATGTGACATAAATGTGTAGCATCTTCACGTCACGACTTTTACGTGTTCCCTTTGGTACAGACCATTCAACTAAATATAACAGGCCTGCTGCCATTTTTGACGGTAATGATATTCCAGCAATAGTTACTTGTTAGAACTTTCGAAAATGCAATTAACGAGCCTTTGTAGCTGAGGGGATTAATATCAGAAACTAGAGGCGACCTGGCTCCAGCAGTAAGTCGTATATAGGCTGGTACTTTGGTTTTATTTGTTTTAATACTGCTCTAATTATTTGGGAAGAAATACTTTAAAAGTGTCCTTCCTTTGCAATGTAATGCGATGTAGATAAACATGAAGTACTGCGATATCTTCCACACTGTCCATGTGCTCTCACTATGCCATTCGTCTTCCTAGCATTTCACGGGGTGACATGAGCCGATGGGTTTCCTTCAAACCTATATTGTTTTTCACGTCGAGCAAGGTGTAAAGTTGGCAACAAATTGTATGGTAGTACGAAGCTGTTCTATATATTATACCGGCTTGAAACTTCAAACACCTGAATGAGGCTTCGGACCGTTTTACTTTTGGCACGTTGTCATTTCATTTGACTTTGTCATTTTATTTGTATACACTTATTAAGTGTTTGCGTTTTCTTATTTGTCACCTTTATCAGCCTATAAAAATCCACTGCTCGACGGTAGACTCCATTGTTATGGGAGTGGTATGTCAGATTCACCATGCTTGGGAGGTGGCTCTGACCAGAGACAATGTCGTTCTCGCTATTTCACATTCAACAAATACGCGACTGTATATCGCTTTCTAATTTAGGGCTGTAAGCTCTTTAGCCTTCAAACAGTCCATAAATACGGATAATGTTTTACGTCAACAAAATGCAATTTATATATATAAACACTCACGCCTGTCACCCAGAGGGTAGGCAGAGACTACGGACTTCCATTTGGCACGATCCTGACACACCCTCTCGCCCCTTTACATCCATATATCTACGCACACGCTCGTCGGTTAAGGGGTACCCTAATCTGGCCCATTTTCAATATATCGCCAATTCGGTCGATAAACCTTCGTCTATGGCGCCCCGACTCTTCCGTTCATTTCTGCAACATAAATTTGCTTTGTCACTCTTTCCTCGTTCATGCTTTCTACATGACATGACCAACCCACTGAAGCATATTCTTTCTTAATCGTGGTCAAAACGTCATCTTGCAAACCACACTTTTCTCTTATCACACTATTTTCATCCTGTCATTCAGATTCAGCCCTAGCATACCCTTAATGACCGCAGCATTTATTCTACTCTCATGCTTCTTCTGCCAGACCTAACTCATACATTAAAGTAGGGATCAACACAGTATTATGAATAGCCAAACGTGCCTTTTGATACATTCTGACTCTTCATAATAGCGTGTAGAGCCCCATTCACTCTATTTTTGCGTTCACTCGTCGTTCTATATCCTTATTATATCTACCATCCCTGCTAAATAAACATCCCAAATATACAAACTCAACCACTTGCTCAATCATCTTCTATTCTTATTTCACATAACGTTTTACTTATTTCTTTCAAAACCATCACTTTGTCTTAATTGCGTTCACTTCAATACCTTTCTTTTAATGACCAGTTCATTAAAGTAACCATCATTTGCAACCGACGATGCAAATATGACTTGATCATTGGCGTACAAAAGCATTTGACGGTTAACACACCCATTCTCAACCCACATTCTTTAAATTTCAAAGTTTGCAAACAACTGTCCATAAATAGGTTAAACAGCCACGGGGAAGCTACACAGCCCTGTCTGACACCTTTTGAATGCCAAACCAGTCCGAGAGACCCTGTTGATCCTGACACAAGCACTAGAGACCCTATAAAGAGACCTTAATGCCTGTATCAAACCAGCGCTCAAACCAAATGAGTTAAGTGTTTGCCATAACACATTCCTGTCCACTCTATCATAAGCCTTTTCCAAGTCCATGAACGCACAAAAAACTTTCTGGTTTTTGGGCAAAAACTTCTCCGCAAAAATAAAGAAAAGACTTGATCCGTACACCCCATCCCCTTTCTAAATCCAATTACATGCAATTTACATAAGTTATAAGAAAACTTGATTAACATCATCATGATTATTGCAGCCTATTACAAGTTTACAAGTCCATAGAAAAATTCATAGGTCTCCCTCATAGATTGAAACTAAGGAAGGCCATGAGCTATCTACAGTATCGGATAACATCTACGGTATAACATATGGATTCGGAAAGTGGTCTGTGCTGCTGGCCATATGATGTAGCTTAAGTTCACCCATCAAGAGTTGGAGAGGCGTATACTCGGAGTTTGTCTATGTGATCAATTCCGTAACTAGGATATCCGCGGAAAACAAAAGTAACTAGAGAAACAAGAGGACATAAGTGAAATTAGTATTTAATTTATTTTTTTCCATTTACTGTTATGATTCGTATAGTGAGTGTGCAGAGAACCGGAGGACCTTTTTTCTTATTTTCGATTTAAGTTCTTACGGGGTGATATTACATCTGTATTTTGATTCTTAATTATTGTGTATGTGGATGTATACGGTCCACATTATCCACTTACCATCAGGTGGACTGTGGGCTCGCTTGTCACCCGTATTCTATAAAAAAACAACTTAACACTAAACGACGGGCAGTAAATTAAAATTTAATCAATACTCGTATTAAGAAAACCTTTGAAGTTTAACCCAATTTTGCCCGTTAATAACCTATTAAGCCTCACATAATTCACGCATTGCATTCTACGCTATCACACCTACGCAGCTGCATCCTGGATTTGGCTAAATATATTGAAAATGTTTTTCCAATAAGCATTTTAAAAGGATTATGTTGTAAAGGTAGTTAATTTTTACCTTTATATTTTGTCTTTGATACCTTTACCCTAACAGTAAGATAAGTAACGTAAAAGATTGAGTCATTCTATAACTATATTTAGGTACTCGATTTTAATAAGTTATGATGTTTTTTTTATAAAATGAGGGTGGCAAACGAGCACATATTCCAACAAATGATAATTGAATACTGTGGCCAATAGACATCTAGATCTATCCGTTGCGCATGGTAGAGCCACGCTGTAACTATATTATGGTTGTAGCACGAATGAGTCGACTCGACCGGGGTAAGCACGGATCGCGAGACTCAAGAGTCGTGGATTCAAATCCGTTATTCAACTACCGTGAATTACTCCTAGTAAAAGCATTTAAAACCTAGTTCCACAGGTTAAAGTAAGTATTTACAGTGTTAACAGCACTCCTAGTCTTTTCAATTGTCTCTATGCATATTTGACCTTCTCAGTTTTATATGATGGCTCAAAACCCCAGTTCCATTAACAAAAAAACAATCCCGTTTTCACAAAAGGGAAATATGAGAAAAGTATTTTTCATTAGTCTCTTTTAGCATGTATTCAAACGTGAAGGTAAATCTTTGTTCTGATAAATTCCTTACATTAACTTTGAAGACAT
Organism: Parnassius orleans; assembly: GCA_029286625.1. Lineage (NCBI taxonomy): Eukaryota > Metazoa > Arthropoda > Insecta > Lepidoptera > Papilionidae > Parnassius > Parnassius orleans. The sequence goes on along the minus strand of JAGSMP010000460.1, from coordinate 198,208 downwards.
ACGTAATGGAAGCACTTCAGTTATATTGATTTTTACTGATCGTTTTTATTTTATAAATAGCTAAAAAAGTGCGCTTTACCAGCTTCAACTACTTTGCCACTTACCATCAGGTAATATTTAATTCAAGCATTGGCTTAGAAAATTAAAAAAAAACTACATATTAATTCTATAAATTTAATATTATAATATACGATAAGCTAGTAATAGAAAATTGAATTACAAGATCCAGGCTAACAATTACTAAAGCACGAGGCCGCGAGGAGCGGAGTCATGTTTAAATTGAGGCTATGGTACCCTGAGATCCCACCCGGTGAATCCCATGGGTGACGGTGATGGTGTGGTCCTCTCGCTAGAGAGTAATTGTGTTCTGTGAGCTGTTGTGGTCCATGGAATGAAACTACAATATACTTAGTATATTGTTTACTCTCTTACCAAGACACACTGAATTACCCCATGCAACACACTCAATACAATTTTTTTGCGCCCAATGCAAGGTACCTCCGGAAGCGGGGAGGAGGTGGTGAATGCTCATAACATACCACGCAGCCGGTTGCGGGTTATGTGGGACCCACTTTGAAGAAGTGCTCACCCACTAAACACCTCCTGAGAATGGCTCTAGCCCGAAAGCTTTATCGCCGAATCGGAGACGACCTCATCGGGGAGAGGGAGGCGAGCACAAACCGTCCGGGGATGGAAGGCAGGTCATTCAACCCAGCCGCAAAGTGCGGCGGTGCTGGAGTGGGAGTCGCATGAGCGAGAATGTACTCACCGTACGGGGACGGTGAGCACTGAATGCCAGCGCAACCGCGCGGGGAGGCGGTACTAGCGGAGGCGGGAAGGAAGGCACCACCGTTCAACGGTGAGAGCGGGCGCAACATAACCGCACGGGGCCGCTAGCGGAGACGGAAGGCTCCCACCGTACGGGGACGGTGAGACACAGTTGTAGCACGACCGCACGGGGCGGATGCTAGCCGAGGTGGAGGACACCACCGTACGGACGGTGAGCGTGGGCAGTGAACACAACCGCATAGGGGCGGCGGCCTTAGCTGCGGCGGCATCAACCGTCCGGGGACGGAGCGTGGTCAGCAACACAACCGCACGGGGGCGGCGGCGCTAGCTGAGGGAGACGGACGGACTGACTTTCATTCCTCGACTGAACTGACTGAGGGAGAAGACCCAGACGGGTGCTTGTCAGCTGGCGGACTCCGCTAGCGTACGACCGCACGGAGGCGACGGCCCAAGGGAATGACTCAATACAAACCACTCTATGGCTCTAAGCAAACCGTGCGCATCAACAACACTGGGACAAACAACGCCAAAGCCATCTATTGGCGATAACGGAAACTAAATTGATTTTTTATATTTAAGCAAATACTACATCATTACCATCATAGCTTGTAAAGTTGGGCCTCGCCCATAGATTGCTTGCTTTATTGATTTTGTTATACTTTTCACGCTTGGTAGGTGGGTTGGTAACTTAAAAACTCTTTTTATTTTTGTTGTTTCAGTTCTCTGTCACCTATTTTGACTCTCACAGGACGATTTGGGGTAGGGATATTCTATTCTTACTAATGCACAATACTGCACGTTGAATTTAACCTAAATAAAATTAAATAAAACGCGAAAAATCTATGAAATTATTTTTATTTAAAGGCTATAAAATCCGTAAATTCAGTTTTATATTTTAATTACAATGTCAGGCTTCTTCACGGCAGAGTTCATCTGGTGAATACCTCTCTACTTTTATCTATTTCTTGAGCCAAACAGCAGTTCACCACTGCTGTGTTCCGATGTAAAGGAAAAGGGGTAAAAGGTAGGTAATGGGGTCCGTGTAGGGTAAAGATCTAGTAATTATAGACCTTGTGGTATTCCATGTTACATCTCAGAGTGACAACGCATTGTCGCTATGTCCGAAGTTTTTACATTTGCATTATTACAAAACACGATCCTTAACTTTTTTTTTTAGATTGTAACTAGAATTAGCATTAGCTGAATAAAAATTAATTATTAAGAAAATTACTAACCAGGAATATACAGCAGAAGTTACAAACTTAGCTTGAAAATTATGCTCATTGTTTCTATGCAATAATAATTTTAGCAAAGAATTATTATAGACTTCAATAATGATTTTTAGGTAAGTGAAGTAGAGTGTGATGAAGCGTATTTCAAACAGAAATATGGAAAGAAAATCAGAATAAGGAAAAAATTAATAATGAAAGAAACTGAAGCGGAACTTCAAAATCATTTCTATTTTTAGCACTATCCATATTAAACATTTTTCTGTATCCGTCACTAACGCCACACTTCTATCATAAACGTTAGATCCAAAATTACTAAATTAAATCATTATTTTATTTTTGTATAAAGTAATATTTTTGTCTAGCTTAGTTAATGTCAATATCAATAGTAAAACTATAGAGATTCTAGTAAATAATCGATTAATAATCATATAAAATGAAAAAAAAAACGAATTAATAAAAAAACATTCCGATGAGTTACTTTAAATTACAACGTAAGTATTAACAAAAGAGAACATAAACTGTAATAAATAATTTGAAATAGTAGTATATTATATAAGTTAATCTTCAAATCGAAAATACAAGGCGAAACAGAAGGAATTTGGATAATTTGGAGGTGATGAAGCGTATTTCAAATAGAAATATAGAAAGAAAATCAGAATAAGCAGGAAAATTAATAATGAAAGGAATTAAGCGGAACTTCAAAAATCATTTGACTATTTTTAGCACTATTCATATTACATTTTTCTGTATCCGCTACTGCCACACTTCTATCATAAACGTTAGACCCAAAATTACAAAAATAAATGTTTATTTATTTTTGTATAAAGTAATATTTTGTCTAGCTTAGTTCATGTCAATATCAATAGTAAAACTATAGAGATTCTAGTAACAACTGATTAATTACCATAAATGAAAAAAAAACGAATTAATAAAAAAACATTCCGATGAGTTACTTTAAATTACAACGTAAGTATTAACAAAAGAGAACATAAACTGTAATAAATAATTTGAAATAGTAGTATATTATATAAGTTAATCTTCAAATCGAAAATACAAGGCGAAACAGAAGGAATTTGGAAGATTACTCGATAAGGGTAAAACAGCAAAGTGGGAGCGATTAAGAGTAATTCTTTGGGGAAACAATCTGTTTCTTGTCTAATCATCTCGGTTTTGACGGGATAAACATTATGATCGTATTTAAGGTTAGCACATTGTGATAGGCAACTGCGATTTACTATTTATATATTAAAATACCTGATATCTTTGACCAACAAAAAAAAATAGTACACTGAGTACATTATAAGTGATATACACAATTTTTACATGCACATGTAACGTCATATTATTATTATGTAGGTAGTAGTTTAGTAGTCGCTTTTTGTAGAGCGACTGGCGTAAACTTCCCCGATACCAATCGTCTCCAGTACCCCATTGTAAAGAATCTGCGCTAAAATATTTTAATTAGAAATTTGAAATACATAATTTCTTACTAAGAGCTCGGTTATTTATCTCGATCAGCCACTTGGATACATTTATACCACTCATAACTGCTTCATTCTTTCTGTATAAGCCCGAAAAATTCCACTCTGCAGCTAAAACCACGACGTTGGTTGCAAATTAATATAGAGGCACATGTGTGTAAGTGGGCGTTCTTAATTTGTTAATAATTATTGTTCCTGATGGCAATGAACAATAATTAGGATTTATTAATTAAATTGACTAAAGTAACAAACTTACTCCAGTCCACCTGATGATAAGTGGCTTGTAAATTGGAACCTACATCCAACTTTTAACAAAGAATAAGATGGAGTTCCTCACAGCTTGTGTTATACTGATACTCTTACCCACCCATCAGATCCGAACACCAGAGCACACATATTATGAGATATTGTATGCTGCCTACACTGACGGACGTCTTGATAGAAAAGGAGTCCTACCACATATTACACAGGGTTAAAAATGCAGAAAATGCACGTAACTATTTGTGCATATAACCCACCGACTTCTCATCGCTAACTAAATTGTAAATCGCTAAAATACGTGTACTCAAACCATTGTGAATGTCATGGCTTTTGGGTATTTGGCCAGTTAGGCCTCATGATCTCTTTTAACGATTAAAGTAATCATAAAACAACTTAAGCAGTGTTTCTGCTAGGTTCCATCCCCACGCCACAGAAACTGCAGGCAACATCCGAGGGCCCTAAATTCTAAATGGGCAATAATAGAGCATTAATAATAAGAGGTGCCTATACGTGCTAACTCATCCTACTATTCATTCATTCAACATCCACTTCAAATTTAATTACACGATTTTCCTTCGCCTGACTAAGCGACAAGATTGCAAAGTTTAATTTAGCGTGCAAGCGACGATATTTCAACTTATGCCATATTTACACAATGCGAGTTTTGTTCGTTACGCGCCGCTTTTCACTTAGTTACAACCTTATACTGCTGATGATGTATAAGGCAATGCTAGGGACTGACAAGGCTTAAGGCGAGAGAGGAGTTGCAAAATTGGTCATTTTGTACGATCTTAAAGTTTACAATAATTTGAGACGTGAATAACGATATAATTTAAAAGACGGATATTTTTTTACAAAATTCAGGATGACTAACAACATATGGTCCATCTGGTGTTAAATGATGGTCCATAGACAACTACATCCATTCATTCATACATAATAATAATATATATAATAATAATCTTATTGATAATTGTACAGTGAATATGTGAAGTCTCTGATATAATCTGATACAATACAGCATATAAAAGTTCATTGCTAAACTTAGCTTGCCTTTATAGGGGAATTGTTGTTAGCCACATGCTTGGCAGTTGGGCTAAACTGCAGTTTTTATTGTTTTGAGATCTTATCAGGTATATGATGCTGTCCATCTCCTGTTTTAGTTTTCAGAAACTATTACGACCTCCACGGGATAATGACGTAGTGGATATTCTTACACCGCCACTATAATGTAAATAAACACGTATTTTTTTCTTATTTCAATTATAACCCAGAAAAGTTATCACCCTGAGGAGTAAAATGAAACCTCGTTACAGTTTTAAAGTGTCTTTGATTTTAATCAACTAACATACGAAACACAGTACAATACTACTATTTTATTGCTGGTATCCAGTGCGTGGTCCTTCCGGGCGAGTATACCTAGTGCTGCATAACGTAGAGTATAATAAACTATATTTTAAAGTAAACTATTTACAATACACATTTTATGTGGCAGAGTTTAGTGGTAGAGCCACGCTGTGTATATTATGGTTGTGCATGAATGGGTCAGATCAGAAAAGACCACGTTCTACAGAATACCAGCGTAAAATAACAGCTCAATGCTGTTGTGTTTCGTATGGTGAGTGTTGAGAACCGGAGACCCTTTTTACAGGAATCGTGACATTCCATCTTAATCCTCATGGATGACAACGAATCCGAATTTTGATTCATAATTGAGGATGGATGTAGCATCAGATGGACTAGTGTGCCCGTTTATCACTTTCATTGTATAAAAACACATATAAATGTACACTCAATAAAATAGTGACAATTACAGAGTAAATACGATAAGCAGGGTGTTAGAATAATGCAGTCGGATTTAGTGAGCCAAATCTGTGAATTTAGGTGTGGAGGTACGATAACGATAGATAAACTAGCTGCATGTTTGTTTTGCGAGCTTATATGCGCTTACATGAAATACATTCATGCAGTCATTCATTACAGCCTATCAAAGTACTTATTCCTTTCCTCAGGGGATATTTGCCACAGTTGCTATGTTTGGCAGGCGGGTTGCAACCTTATTTTTTATTTCTAGTCGTTATTACAAAACCACTGCTGTTTTTTTTCCTTCTGTCGCCTATTACGACACCCACGCTACGATTTGGGGTAATAGATATTCCCACACAGCCACTACACGGTGTATTATCTAATACATAAATATTTCTATACTAAGTGATTACCGCAACTTCGTCCGTGTGGAATTTATTACGCTTAAATTTTGTGGGTTTTAATTGTTTTGCGCGGAACCCTAATTCATTTTCTAAAAAAAATTAACCTTAAATTACTCGTTATAACATCAGCTATCTATCAGTGAAAGTCCCGTCAAAATCAGTCCACCCATTTCGGACATTATCCGGAAAAAACAGAAAGACAGAGAGATAGAGAGACAAATATTTAAAAAAATTGTTTTTTTTTACAAGTACCGTATATACTTACATATGCATTTAGTAAATAGTTGTTATTTTGATATTACAAAGATTTATTTGTATAGATCTATATAATATTCTCACGGCGGATATTTTGTTCCATGACCCCTTAAGAAATGTGAGGATGCCTGTGTCCAGCTGTGAGCGTATATCAGCTGTAACATTTTTTTAAATAATTACCTTCAATCTTAAACCTTCAAGGCTTTATTCATTCGAACCTTAGATTAATATCCAGTAAAACATAGACAAGTAATTGTGGTCTAAGTAGAAATCAAAGGTAAGATAAAATAATGGAAAATGAGTTTGTACGACTGAAAGCCTGCTCAGGTTTAAAACGCCCCTTTTAATAACGAACGCTGCACTTGTACCAAGAGAGAGATAAGGAATACTTGTTAAATTTTACATTAAAAAAAGTTGACCCTGTTCTAGGCGGATTTGCAATATACTTTTATAGTTTTTAAAGCCGTGGTAGCTCAGGGACTAAGCGCTCGCTGTAGATATCACAGAACGCGAGCTGGTTTTGAACCCCGCCGTCACCATTGAAATTGTTAATAACAATTTTAAGTGCTGATTTATCATGTAAGAAAAACACCGTAGAGGTGAAGGAAAATATTTTGAGGAAACCTGCACGTCATAGAAATTAAAAAAAAAATTTCGAAGTCATGTGAAGTCCACCAGCACGGATTGGGGCAGCGCGGCGGACTTTTCCTAGCCCTAAAACCTTCTCAGAAATGAGAGGAGGCCTGTGTCGAGGAGTGGGACGTAGTAGGCTGTAACTTTTTCTATAGTTTTAGATAGTATATGTCTTTTGTATTGCCAACTAGCGGCAGCATAAGAGAATAATAGCAGTGTTCTCTTCTCTTTATTTTTATAAAACGAAAGTGTCCATCGAACCTACAATCCATATGATGGTAAGTAGCCACAGCAGTCCATAGACACTGCAGCCAACTTCAAATAAAGAAGCTACAGACGTGTCGTCATCTCAGGGACTTAGATGGAATGTCTCACAGCCTGTAATTAACTGCCAATCTGTACACACAAACTGCAACGCAGCTGTTGCAAAACTACTATTAGCTACATAAATAGGTCATCTGTATTTCTATTGATTGTGTATGTACGTAGAGTACACTGAAAGTTTTACGTAACTCATATATAAAACAATATATATATATATATATATATATATATATATATATATATATATATATATATATATATATATATATATATATATATATATATATATATATATATATATATATATATATATATATGAACTAATATAATAAAAGTATTCTCCTTTACATTTTAGACACATTTTCATTCTTTCAAATAATATTTCAAAATATATCATATATAAGGACCCTTACTCTGAGGGCATGTTTTTCACATGCTGATTGAAAAAGCTAACACGGCCTCTTCTGGTTCCGTAAAAATGTCAAATCTCTCATCAAATCTTTGATTTTTGGGAAAATAAAGAAATCGCATGGTGCGAGGTCTAGATTGTGTGGGAGATAGGTCACGAGCTCCACCTTTTCATAAGCCAAAAATGTCTTTGTCTTGTTCACGGTGTGCGCTGAAGCATTTTCATGGTGCAATAGGATGCGACTTCTCGGTCGTTTTTCCCTATAGTTTTCAAAGACACTGTGCAAACAAATGGTGATGTACTACTCAGCGTTAACTGTCTATTGCTTATCAATTGGTATCGTACATACAGGGCCCGTCAGTGGGACAAAGCAATAATTTGTTGCCAACGCATCTTGTCTATCTCAAATTTGAACCTTCGAACAACTATCCAGAAGACTGTTGCTTTCTTTCAGGAATGTAACAATATATTTATGTTTCATCTCCTGTCAAATTTCATACACAGCATTTGAACGTTCGTGATCATACTTTAACATATTATTAATAACTGGTAGATATTATTCCGTTTCCATGTGTAGTGAAGTATGATAATTCTGCACCATAACATCCCGTGGGTATCGTAACAGGCGACAGAGGAAATAAAACAGAAAAATGCAGCAGCATCAACACTGATTGTATCCTTGTAACGTTTTTTTAATCTTCATATGCATATCTAATACCAAACACTTAAATACTTAATACTTTTGTTGTTAAAATTTCCTCTCATCCTTAAAGTCTTTGGAACAGGGATGAGGAAGAACGAAATACGTGTTCGCGGTCTTCACAAACTTGAAATATCTTTTTATTTCTCAGATATACAAATATTTCCTCACTGCTTCACTTCACCACTGAGTACGTGGTAAGTCATTACTTAAAATTACACAGTCCCGTCCCAATTCATACTCCTTGCTTGAATTATAACTTTGCTTGAATAAACTATTCGCGTGAGCGTAAATGTGGAGATGTAAATTACGTATGCTGTCGGTGTCAGAGAGTACGTGCGGAACGTCTGTCTGAATATTTATGAAGGCTGTTGCTCAATGGAGCGTGTAGATCATGCTTGCATACTTTTGACAGAAATACTCGCATTCTCCTATTTCAGATTACCTACGTCTCTTTGTTTACTTTTATATTTAGTATTTTTACATTATTAGTTTTACGTAAAATTAACACCATATTATATTTTATTTTATGAATGCCTCGTTAGTCTTCTTTTTTACATGGGATAAGTTTACGCATACCCACACCTGGGGGCAAGGACGGTTACGTCGGACTGCACTGACTAAACCCCATGGTGTTCCATCTCGGCCCCACCAGCGCCGGGGAGGACTTATTTGAGAAACACAAGGCACGCCTTCTTCCATGGCCTCTAACTACACCTGCGTAACCCCCCCCCCCTCAGTCCGATACGCGGAGGCCATGGGGCCAGGAAAATCGAGCGCTCTTTCCCGATCCCAGCGGCGGATCTGGTCTTTGGCTCCGCCGCCTACCAAGTTTCAGTCAGGCCCCGTCAGAGTCGCATCGGATAGGGCGAGTGGCGCATCACCATAACAACACTCCTCTTTCCCCGCGATTCCACCACCACGGCTGCAGTGGTAGGGGGAGAGGGCACCCCTCTCGCCGTAACCCACCGCGGGCCAGCAAAGGGTTCCTCTTGCCTATTTGTACACCGCGGTGACCAAGCCACGACGATTAAGCCCCCACCACGACAATACTGGCACCCATTAGTGGAGGCTGATATGAAGTTATCCTCACGATATCCTCCTTCACCACCGAGGACCCTAAAGTACTCAAAATTGGTCCTTAGGGAGACTGCTGATCATGGGATCCCGGGGTAGAATCCCAGGTCTGGCTAAAATCAGTAATTGGGTTTTTTTGTCATGAAATTCTGAGTAGTAGTCAAGAGTCAGGAAACGTAGACACTTTGGCGACCACTCATCGGGGTCTCATAAACATGTACATCTAGAGCCGGAGCGGCATTACAGTTGGCTAAACTGAGTACCTACTATAGTAATGCAATATGAGTCTCTGAGAGATATAGTGGCGGTGTAAGAATATCCACTGCCCGATATCATCCCGTGGGTGTCGCAAAAGGTGACAGAGGGAACCTGGAATAGAAGATAGGCAGCAGCATCTTCCTGATAACAACTCATAATAAGAAATTGCGGTTGCCAACCTGCTTGTCAAGGGTGCAACTGTGGAACCCTCTTTTTCTTCTATGACACAATCTATGGGGAGTCCTATGTTCACCAGTGGACTTTTATAGGCTGTAATGGATTGATCTATTTTGATATTTGTGACTGTATTTATTTAACCATTAGCTGCAGAGAAACTCAACGTGGTATATCCATGCTGCAGCTTTATTAAGTTGCAACTCGACCGGAAAAGGACTACGCTCGCATTGAATACTATAATTGATATAATAACAGCTTAATCCTGCTGTTGTGTTTTCCTTAAATGGTAAGTGTAGTGTAAAGAACTTGATACCGTTTTCACTAGCGAGGAGGCATTTCATCTTAGTTCTCAGTGGTGAACACATCTGCATTTTAATCCTTAATCGAAGATGGATGTAAATGTCTATCGACTTCATCATCCACTTACCATCTGGTAGACTGTGTGCTGTCAAAAAATAATTTAACAAAAATAAAAATAGATCTAAAACATACAGACGTCCCCACAATTTTCTTATATTATTTTAAACAAAAATACAAATTATTAAATAAAAATTAAATTTCTTGCAGCTCCCATATCTTCTTAAGTCGGGGATTCCCAAACTTTTTCCGTTCACGGCAAACTCGCTGGTTTAGTATTTTGACACGTCGCTCGTGGCATTAAACACATATGTCAATATATGTGTTTAATGCCACGAATAAGACATACCTTTTCAAAAAGAATAATATAAAATAATTGCCACAAAAAAATACAATATGCTGATCACCACACATTTTTTTTAAATCGCGGGGTAAGACTTGATACTGCTACTCTCGTTTCTTGCTCCACATAGACTTTTAAATGATATTTGCTTTTTATTAGAGCTGCAATATGAATACAAATTCTTAATGCTTTTGAACTTGGATCTCCACCAAATCGGAATATGCAACTTTTGATTCAAGAGAACCTTTATCTTATTTAAAAAAAGTGTTTCCCGCTCACTATGATGTTCTCTTGTATCGTGGAGGCAGTTTACTAACATGAATTGCACAAGGACAAACATCCAGACCCGAAACAATTACTTGTAGGTCATACAAATACATGTTCCGTTCTGGATACGGACCCGCGGCCCTCAGCGCCGTAACTCATTGCTAAGCCACTGCGCCGTGAAGCCATCACTTTTTTTGATTTTTTGCAAAATAATTGTTTCAGGAGCACACTTTGGGAACCCCGGTCTTAAATACATCATATATTACGTACAAAGTCGATGATAACACCAGAAAAAAAAAACAATCTCTTCTGTTTATTCCGCGGAAATGTATAAACATTGAAAAATTTACTTGCAAAAGCGGATTTTTCTAAAAAGGGAACATGCATACCTTTCACAAAGCTAACTTGTCACTCTGCCTCACATGAGCCGACGTTCTGTTTGGTTCCTGCGAAGCAACGCCATGTTACTCTGTTTATATTTCACATTCGCAATATTTCTTTTGCGTTTGTTTTTTATTTATATATTGCATCAAGTGCTTAATTTTCTTATTAAAGAGAAAGTCTATGAATTATAAAAAATCTTCTAGTAACATGATTAAAGGTTAAAACAGTAATTAAAGAAAACAACTGCGTAAAAGTTTACTGAAAAGACAATTTTTTTTATACCCTATGTCATTTCGACTACTAAGACGAATCTAACGACACCCCAAATATGTTAAAATCCATCAAGCCGCTTAGGCTACAGAGCGTTCCAAAGAAATAGACATACACACATACATTCATATTCTCCAAAAACATTACACTCCTTTTCGGTCAGTTGGGTAAAATCTAAAAGCCGACTTCATAGAACTAAAAAGTGTAAAATGGTTTCACATCTGAAATCAGTATTAGGGCATCGTGTTTAGAATAACTAAAGCTGTCAGAACTTCAGGTTGTGAATTTTTTTATGGTTAAGGCGGTTTGTATTTTTTATAAAAATATTTTTGCATCTTATAGTGGACTAAGAAATAAAACAATCTCAATATCCTCTACTTAACAAAAGCCTATTCACTCTTGCTTGAAGTCGATACATTGAAAGCGGATAGATAGGCAGATACTGGCAGATTATTCGAATCCTTTGCTGTATGCATTGCAAATTACGAATGTGAGTGTAGCAATAAATAATTTTAATAAAATGTAATAAAATTTACATTTGTTTCGTGTCTATTGGTAGATATAATTAGTGGCATATCTTATCTACAAAGAGACGATTCATTAGGTGGTAGAACTCTTCGGCCTAAGAGTCGGTCGGGGTACGTACCGCCCACTTAAATATTTTCGGAGGTGTCTTCCGATCTGAAGGGTATAGAGAGCCAGTATAATTACAGGTGAGGCATTTCATATTAGTTCTTAGAGGCGACAACACAACTGTAGCTTTAGCTTTCGTTGTTTGAAGTTGGCTGCAGATGTTCATTGGCCGCAGTTACCATCAGGTGTTTCGTAAGTACTTATTTTACTTCAGTTTTAGAAAGAAAAATGAAAAGACGAGCCACGTCCACCAGTGAACTGCTTAATGCAAAAAAAGTATATTATGGTCGTAGCAAGAATGAATAGCACCACGCTCTCACAGAATACCAGTGTAAAATAGCTGCCTGATTCTGCTTTGTTTCGTATGGCGAGTGTGTAGAACCGGAGATACTTTCCAGTGGAAACGGGGCATTCCATATTAGACTTAAGAGGTTAGAATCACCGCATCTGCATTTTGATCCCTAATCAAGTATAAGTGTGTAGTCTATGGGCCACAGCATTTATTTTCCAGGAGGTTGACTGTGTGCTTATTTTCACCCTTATTCTATAAAAAAGTGAAATCCAAAGAAATCTACAAACACAAAAATTTTAAAACCTTTTCGCTAGTAAACTTAATTTACATGACCTTAAATTAAACAGCTTCAATTATGTATGCTGTCAATGTCAGAGAACGCAACGTAAGAGCGAACGTTTGCCTGAATATTTATGAAGACTTACGCCCAGTATACCACAAAAGTATAAGTACCTATCAAAAAGTGACCATATTCAATATACACTTATATATCTATATACTACTTATCACTTCATATATCAAAGAGTTAAATTAAATACGTTCTTAATTAAAGTTATAATATATTTACGAACTTTGTTGTAATTTTTGTATTGTATGGAAATCTATAACTACCCTAATAAGAACTGTTTTGATTTACCACCGACTTTCCATAAAATGCAGCAAAAATTGTAAAAATAAAAACTCATGCGGTGGCGTCAAATAATCTACCACCCCTTGTCATATCGTGGATGTCGTAAGAGGTGACAGGGGAAAATTGAATCATGAGATGGGCATCATTCCGAAAACGAATGAAAATAGTAAAAAAACTGCAGTTGCTGACCCGCCAGTCAAGCGTGGCACTTTTGAAATATACCTTCTATGAAGAAATCTATGGGACATTTCTATATTTATCAGTGAACTTTTGATACCCTGTAATGAACAAATGAATGATATGTCATGAGGACCTTCAATAAATGAACCTATATTTTTTTTAAAGCCTGCCATTAATCTGGCAATTTCTCCGTCGCATGTTCGTTTGCTCACTCTTCTATGAAAAAAAAAACAGTTAAAACAAATGAACAAAAACAAACAGTGGAAAAACCTACGAACAAAACTTCTTCCAATCCCTATATTCCCTTTAAAACGCTTTAAAAAAATTTACAATAGAATACATGAGGAATCTGTAAATGACAAAACCATTAGTCTAGACAATTAACTCAAGTCTATCAAGAACAAGTAATTGCAGGATAAACGCAAAAACGCTAAAACATGAAAGCCTGACAAACAATGAACAATAAACCCAGACTTGTTTCATACCCGAACGCATATATGAAATTTGCTCACAAAAGCCGGGACATTAATGAAAGGCACGAGCTAGTTATCTCTAATATCAAAAATGCTCACATGTCACTCTGTTGTGTGAAAGTGAGCATTGTGTTTGATCCAACCGCACGCGTACGTTTCACGTTGATATTTATTCGTGATATTTATATCACGTTGATATTTATTCGTGATATTTATATTTGAACGGACTATTTCGGTTCACTTTTGATTTTAGCTGTCAGGCGCTTTTATTTAATATCACTTATCGGAGTACTTTGTGGTTAAAGCGTAAACATTGCCACATGAATATATTCCTAACTCCGTGAAGTCAAGGTAGAGAATTTATACGCGGTAGTGCCATGTTGCAGCTACAAACATAATGGTTGTAACACGAAAGGGTCAGCTTGACTGATTCTACGCTCTCACGGATTACCAGCAGCAGCAACAATAGGAGCTTAATACTGTTGTGTTGCATATGGTGAATTTAGAAATCCGAAAATCCTTTTTACTGGAAACGAGGCATTTGTAATACTTAAACAATATTTCAAATCGATAATGTAAATAACTGATTCATATACGATTCATATACGAAACCATTATACTATGAATAATCTGTCATAGAATGGCGCTAAATTTGTTTTTTTATTACAAAAAGGCACTTTACAGAATAACATTTATATTTACTATCAAAATTTTCGAAGTCTAATATCAAAAACAATTGATCTATTTAATAACATAGTCTTTAATTCATAAGATATTGTAATTATGACGAAAACGTGGTTAAATAGGAGTGTTTTCGATTCTGAAATTTTAAATAATTAATAGAATCAGGCGTTATTTTTGGAAATCCATTATATTAAAGTTGGAAGTTGGTCGCATGTTTTATCGCATGACGCGGTCGCTCGCTACTTAATTGGGGAGCGGTTGCGTCGGTGAGTCTTATAAATAGCAGCTGTTTTTGGCTCGCCGATCACTTAGCGGTCAGCCACCCTAGAATCTACTACACCTGAAGATGCCTCGTGTAGAGGCGAAACACGTGTCGTATTGTCGTCGGTGGTGTGTCTTTCCTGGTGTAGTGGTGTTAGGAGTAGTGGTGCTGGGATTAGTGGTGACGGAGAGAGTGCACGCAATTGAGGGAGGGCGGGAGGTGCTCTTCAAACTAGGTAAGACACATCATTTTATTTTATTGAGCGGATATTGGCAAAGTAAATTTTTCCAACTTTATTCTGAAATTTTTGATGATCGTTATAATGTTTATAGACGTGATCAGGAGAGTAGTGGTTTTCACGCTTCAAAAAATGGCAGCTGTGTACTTATAGCCGTATCTAAGCAAATAAATTCTGAGCGGATCTTTAGTTTCGAGTCCGAGTGCGAGGATCTTTGGGTCTTCATCAAGTATAAAACGTCCAAGCCAAGTGTGAATAACTTTATATATGTGCTGTGTATATTCCTCCACCCGTCCATAAACACATTCTTGAGCATTTTGTTAATAACTCGAGTCAAGTATTGGAATCACTCGATGAAAATATAATTGTTGCTGGAGATTTTAAGTTTTAGAGCCACACGGTCAACTTTGTGCAAAATACTCCAACAGCTATCTACAGAATCTCTTAACAGACTTTCTCTCGTGCAATAAATTGAACCAATTTAATCAAATTAAGAACTCTAAAAATAAAATGCTCGATCTTGTCTTGTCTAACATTGTTGATATTCTATCATGTCCTGATCCTTTGACATGTATTGATCCCCTTTATCTGCCATTAGTTTTTTCAATAGATTTTACAGATCCGACATCACTAGTCCCTAATTACACAATTACAAAATTTTGCAAAATTCTTTCGTAAGTTAATACGGAAATATTTACCTAAGGCGAAACCGCGTAGTCATAAATACCCAGTTTGGTTTATTCCGTGTCTGATAAAATGTATTAAAGAAAAATGTAAATATAGGATGAAAGTTCGCAAATATAACAATCCTCGCGATAAATTTTCCTTTGACTTACTGAAAAGAAGGTGTGAGATGCTAGCATACTCCTACGCTAAGTATATATAGAACGACTTGAACTCTCTTTGAAGTCAAACCCAAAATTTATATAGTCATTCCTAAAAGAAAAGGAAGGCAAAAGTTCGTATCCTTCAAAAATTAAAGACGTTAATATGTAAATCTGTTTCCAATAGAATAGACATTTGTAATGTTTTCGCTAGTCATATTTCTTCAGTATACAGTCGCAATAATAATATTCAAATCTTTGATACTAGTCCTAATCTTATAAACACTTGTTGCAATAAGTACCTTAATTATATATCCTATACAGTGGACCAGGTTTACAATGTTTTAAAAAGACTTGACATTAGAAAGGAGCAAATGGAGCAAATGGTATTCCATCGATATTTGTACGTAATTGCGCAAACGCATTGGCCTTGCCAATTGCACTGATTATCAATAGATTTCTTAGGACTAGTACATATCCAACCTTATGGAAAGAAGCCCTTGTGTTTCCTTTAATCAAAACTGGAGACAAAGAGGAAGCTAAAAATTATAGACCTATTTCCATTATTTCCGTTTTTGCAAAAGTGTTTGAGCAACTTATATGTCCCGTTATTCCATGGCACATTAAACAATTTGTTACATCCGAACAGCATGTTCCGAAAGGGCTTTAGCACCAAAGACCACATATATACCCTTCGGAAAATTGTACAAAAGTCCAAGGAGTACAATTTACCACTATTTCTGGCGTATTTGGACTATGAGAAAGCCTTTGATTCCGTCGAAATTTGGGCGGTGCTGCAATCCCTTCAGCGGTGCCAAGTTGGCTGTCGGTATATCGAAGTGTTGAAGTGTTTGTACAGTAGGGCTACGATGGCTATCCGAGTACAGAACCAGAGTACGGAACCTATCCAACTGCAGAGAGGTGTAAGACAGGCTGACGTTATATCCCCGAAACCCTTCACCGCTGCATTGGAAGACGTTTTCAAGCTTCTGGACTGGAAAGGATACGGTATTAACATCAACGGCGAGTACATCACTCACCGTCGATATGCCGACGATATAGTCCTTATGGCAGAATCGCTGGAGGACCTAAGCACTATGCACTATGCAACGGATAGGTCTTAAGATATACATGGACAAAACAAAGATCATGTATAACGTCCATGTAACACCTATGCCGGTAGTTGTTGAGAGCACTAAGCTCGAAGTTGTTGACGAGTATGTTTACCTGGGACTAGGTAAGTCCAACTTCAAGCGAGAGGTCAATTGACGGATTCAACTCGGCAGCGTTCGAGAAATTACGGTACATCTTCTCGTCAGGTATACCTCAAAACTTGAAAACGAGACTGTACAACCAGTGCGTGTTCCCAGTGATGACCTATAGAACTGAGACGTGGTCCTTCACTACTGGCCGGATGAGGAAGCTCAAGGTCGCTCAGCGAGCTATGGAGAGGGCTATGCTCGGAGTTTCTCTGCGTGATAAACTTAGAAATGAGGATATCCGCAGTAGAACCAGAGTGACCGACATAGCCCAACGGATTAGTAAGCTGAAGTGGCAATGGGCCGGCCATATAGCTCGTAGAACCGACGACCGATGGGGAAAAAAGTTCTCGAGTGGCGGCTTCGTACCGGTGGACGAAGTGTACGGCGTCCCCCCCATAGATGGAGTGACGACCTGGTAACACATGTAGGAAGTCGATGGACGCAAGTGCCTCAGGACCGTCCTTTGTGGCATTCCTTGGGGGAGGCCTATGTTCAGCAGTGGACTTGTGAAGGGCTGTAATGATGATGAACAGCATGGGTTTGTGAAAATTCGATCAACAATTACTAACCTTGTAACTTTGTGGAAGACATTACTGAGTCTCTTGATACTGGCAAATCCGTTGATGCAATCTACACAGATTTCAGTAAGTCCTTTTAAAAGGTTGATCACTCTATTTTACTTGTCAAACTCAAAAGGATAGGTATAGCAAACCCTTTGCTAGACTGGTTTAAGTCATATCTTGCAAATCGGTCGTCAACTGTTGTTGTTGATGGTTATGCTTCTGAGCCGTTTTTTGCCTATACTGGAATTACGTTAACTGCAGCCGAAGGACCCAAAAAAAACCGAAACTAATTTAAAATACTTTATTATAATATAAAAAATTACAATATAATTACTACAACTAAAATAAAAGTGAATCAGATCGATGCTAGATCTAGAATGAATTTTAATTATTACATTAAAAATAAAGTAAAGGTATATTGCAGAGCTCCGATTGCATCCGTTGACGTCAATGCTCACGTTCTGTTGAGTTGCGCCTTGTGCGGCTGCAATGTATCGGGGTCGCTGCTGTGTAGGCTCTTTACCTATGAGGCTATGTTATAACTCCTCCACTCTCAGATCAGCAACTATTTTAGAACTTTGAGAGAAAAAGTTGCTGGTAATGCCTTTTCGACTTCGGGATAATGATTCTTAGGAGGTTCTTCGGGCTTTTCGTAGCTATGTTGGGTGTTATTCTGGATCTGTTCTTGCTTCTTAGTCTTGTAGTAGTAACGAACTGAGATTATGATAGAGAATACTACTACGCTTGATAACACGGCGTAAAAGGAATAGTAGTGTGATATAAAGTTAGAGATCCATCTCTCTCAGATGAAGTGGTGGTTGCATCATGAGTTGGTCCTGGGCTGCATGGGTCCTTTCAGGTTGATTGTATTAAGGCTGATTCGTGGTACTGCTGGGGTGCCTTTTCCGTTTACATCCATTGGTATTTTCATTAGTTTCAAGGATGGCCTTCTACTTGATCGTTAATATTGGTTATGGTAAATTCTTGTGTTTGCAGGAAGCAATTAATTGGTATTGTGGCTAAGTAACTACCCTGTAATGTAGTAATGTCTTCACGCCCGCATACTGTATGGACCTTAGTTGGTTGAGGAAGGAGATGGTGTAGTGCTTGTCGTCAAGACGCTCCATGGCTTCTTTGATAGTGCAATGTCGGTTATCTTACAGGATTTCGCTATAGACTGATTGATAATGAGGTTCTGGATACAGTCGGATTGTGTTCGAATTTGGGTGTTCGTTTCCTTTTCGCATAGGTACCGATTACTCAACTTCGGACATTCTGTCTCCATGTACACGAATTTTCTCTATTAGTTGCTATTAAAGGATAGGGTGGAATAATAGATTGGTGGTTTTGTTAGGTACAATGGATAAGCGGAAGAGGTCGAAGGTGTCTTTGGAAATAACAGGGAATTTTAGAACAATTGCTATTTGATTTTCTGTGAAATAATAACCTGACTTAATGGTATCGTAATATTCTCTAGTCTCTAAATTTAATACATGTTCCTTATCATAAATTTGCCTTAATCTTACTAACATAGACTTAATTACCTTAACACTTAACGTAGAATGGTGGGTGCTCGATGCACGACTAAATGCTAAAATATTTGCTATCCTATTAAGCTCATTGAGCATAACATCGAAATAATCTGTAAAAATTGTTAGGAGTTGGGCAAACTCAGCATACTTGATGAGGCTACTATCTCTATAAGCGGCTCTATCTAATAATTGATAAGTGTTGAGTTAATTTTTCATTTTACTATTATGTTGCAACATCCATTCCTTACTAATGCTAATGTGACTATTGAATTCTGATTCGATCCTATCTTGGTTATCCTTCAAAACTTTTATGGCATTATTATATTTCGCGGCATCTAAATAATCTAGATTACCGGTTACGCTTTTGATCACTGAGCCTAATCCGTCTACTAGACCTCTCTTAGTGCGACTAGGCTCTAAGCTATTTAGTTGTATTAATACTTTATCTAATTTGCTAGAAAGATAGTCCATTTGCAATTCGTACAGTAAGTTGGTGTCGTTATCAAGTCTGTTCTTGTAGTTCTGTAGCTGTACCTGTAATAGGGTTACTTTGTCTCTGATGTCGTCAAGTTTTACATATTGAAGAAATGTATGATAGTGAGTTATGAGAGTCGTTGGTCCAAGTCTAAATGGTAGTAGGCCTGGTCCGTCTTCAAGATATTCAAGTTTTATCTCTGGGCTTCGATCGTCAGCAGGTCAGTACAGTCAGTAATTTTAGAGTCCTGTAACAATTCGGCAGTTTTAGGTACACGTTTAAGTCTAGACTTCCCTATCGGACCGCGTTTCCTAGACGTGTAAATGTAATTGGTAGGTTAGCTAGAACATGGTCATGGGTGTAACGTGGGGCCAATTTTGTCAGTTAGCTAGGGGGTTGGAAATGAATACTTGTTGATTTGGTTGGTATTCAACCTCTGGTTCCCGCGATTTATTCCGATTATTTATTAATGCTGAACGTTCGGATAAAGAATGTTCGTTAATTATTTCATACACTGTTTTCATTTGCTCTCGGTGTGTTAGTATGTATTGCTGCAGTAAGTGTTTTGTCAAGTCGATGTCGATTGGGTCTCTTGGGTTGAAATGTCCATTAACAATATCGTAAGGCCTACATTTAGTGAAACTGTGTACAGAACTATTTTATCCTAGGATAAATATGAGATACTTTTCATTATGTACTGTGAACATGTCCATATGGATAATCTCGAAAGGTTTGGTAGCGGGGGGAACGATATTGAGTTGAGGTTTTATAGGTTTCCTATCGTACTTAGCCTGACCACATATGGTGCATTCATTAATATATTTTGTAATGTGTTCTCTCATCTTAGGCCAATAGTATCGTTTGGAAAGGGCCAGGAAACTCTCGTTGATACCGCGATGGTTGGTTTTACCTTCGTGGTAGTTCTTTATTATTTCTTGTTGTTGCAAATATTCTTTACATTTTCGACTTCCACTTTAGTTAAGACAAGATTCATAGATGAGCTTCTAAATTTATCTTGTAAGATTGGAATGACGTCATACATGCAAAGAGGGGGGTTAATTAGTAATCCGGTTTTGACTTTTGGGTTTACGTATTCTTTTATGGCGTTGACAAGGTCTACTTCCATTTCGGTTGTCTTATCTGTACAGCTGTTCGAGTATGTGTATCAAAAGGTTTGGTCACTATTGGTCGTCTTTTTATGTCGCCTACAATTGTTAATATTAGCTGTCTGTGGAATTTATTAAGAGGTTCGTCGGTGATGGGAATTTCGAGGATCGGATTTTCTTGGCTTGTGTGGGCCGTTAGAGTTGTCGAGCCAGTGCTAGGGGCTGTTTTTACTGATGGGTTAGCTAACATAGAACATGATTCTTCGTTATGTATTTCCACCCGTGACAGCGCATCGGCATTGGTGTTATTTTTTCCTTTTTTGTAAATGACAGAAAAATCGTATTCGCTTAATTTTAACTTCCACCTAGTAAGTCGCGAGTTCGGTTCCTTAAGATTCATTACCCACTGAAGGGGTTTATGATCAGTTAAGATTTTAAAAGTACGGCCAAACAGATAGGGTCTAAAGTACTTGGTTGCCCACACAATGGCAAGGAGTTCTTTCTCTATAGTGCTGTAGTTCACTTCGCTCTCATTTAGAGTTCTAGAAGCGTAACATACAGGTTTGTCTGATCCTATGGGTCCCTGAGATAGGATGGCTCCTATCGCTACATTGGATGCGTCAGTGGTTAGGATGAATTCTTTGTTGAAGTCAGGATATTGGAGGATTGGGTCGTTGGTCAAGAGAGTCTTACACTTTTCGAAGCAGTTAATATAGTCTGTGTCAAGAGTTATTTTTGTCCCTTTTTTAGACATTGTATCAGAGGTTTAGTAATTCGAGCAAAGTCTGTGATGAACTTGCGATAATAACCTATAAGGCCTAAAAAATGGATACTTCTCTATGGCTGATATTTTGCTAGGATTTGGCTTAATGCCTTCTTTGCTAATTATATGTCCTAAATAAGCGGTTTCCAATTTAAGAAACTCGGATTTATTCATTTGTATTTTAAAATTGGATTCCCGTAGTTTCTGAAATACTTTCTCAAGATTTACCATGTGCTCTTGCAAAGAAGTGCTGAACACAATAATATCATCTAAGTACACTAGACAAACTGTATTTTGGAGGTCGCGGAGCACTTTATCCATGACAGGCTGAAACGTAGATGGTGAGTTCTTTAATCCCATGGGCATCCGTAAGAACTCGAAATGCCCATGTTCAACGTTGAATGCTGTTTTCGGGATGTCACTAGGGTTCATTTCGACCTGGTAAAATCCACTGGCTAAATCAAGGTTGCAGTATTGGCAATTTCCTAACTTATCTAGTACATCCGATATATTCGGGATTGGGTATTTATCATTAATGGTTTTTTCATTTAGCTTCCTAAAGTCGACTACGAGTCGCCATTTAGTCTTCCCAGAAGCATCAACTTTTTTAGGAACTATCCAGATGGGAGAGCTCCATGCAGATTCGGATGGACGAATTATACCTTGCTCTAACATTTTACTAATTTGTTGTTTAACTTCGTCTCTATGAACGTATGGGTACCGATAGCTTTTAGTATATATCGGTATCTCATCAGTGGTCCGGATGCTATGCTTTATTTTATTAGTAAATGTTAGTTGTTCGCCTTCTATATAAAAAACGTCAGCGTATTTGGCACATAATCTTTCTAAATTAGCGCGTTCTTCGGCATTTAGATGGTCAGTGCGTAAACGTGATAATACTTCTTTGTAACGTGGGAGTGGTTGAACGTTGTGAGATGACTCGATGTTATACGTCTCGGCACATATTGGGCGATCTAGAGAGAAAATTATATCGTGCGGAGTCGGGTTAAATACCTCTATAATACCGCGGTTATTCGACACTAATGTAAGACATTCGCTTATGACGCAATTAGAGATATACTGTTCGCTAACTAACGCATCTCCGTCATGGACATTAATAGGTAGTTTTATCAGTTTTGAAGATTGGGATGGTATCACGTCCTCGTAATAATTAACATTCCTAGAGTTATACATTAAGATAGGGTTGTTAGCTAATCGTGTTACAAGTAATCTATCCTTTAAATCTATTCTAGCTTCCCATTTCTCTAATAGGTCGAGACCAATAAGGCCATCAAAGTAATCGTGAAATTTATAAATATATAATTTAATACTATCAGGCTCTTGCAATTCGGAAAAGCATGGAATAGTTATTGAATAATTATTCCTAGTTGTAGCATATGTGAAAAATATTTTTGTATGGCTTCTGGATTTATGAAGGACTGATTCGCCCCGGTATCTATTAGAAATTTTAACGGAGGGTTAGAAATACATATATATGGAAGCTGTCTCTGCGTATGTAAGTTTACTTCTATTTTGGCTTTTTTAAAGGACGAGTCTTTTGAAAATCCTGAGTCGAACTGCTTGTGGAAGGTTGGCAGTCTACGTCATCTTGTTCGTTTCTCTCAGTTGCGTCATGATATTGGTAATGCTGTGTGTCGTCATAGTCATAGGTCACAGTATTGGTATAGTCGTCATTATCATTATAGTCGTAATAGTCGTATTGGTGTTCAGGATAATAGTAACTATTGTAATCTGTAAATTCGTTAAAATTCATTTCCCTACTTTTGAAGTAATTTGAAGGTGGCGGGTTCCCGTATTTGCGCCAATCGTGACCGGTCAGTCCTGTCGGAGGCATTGGTTTAGGTACGTAATGGCTAACGCCACTCATAGGCTTCGGGCCTGAGTCATGGGGTGGATTCCTATTTGGTAATCTAAACGTATTATTATGGGGTGTATAATTAGGTGGCAAAGCGCGGAACATTTGTTGAGTTCGCGTAGGCATATTATACTGTGGTGGCATATTAGGCCTGAAAGCTTGTTGTTGTGGTACATGTAAAGGTCGCTGTAAATTAGGCATTGGCATCGGTGCAGGAAAACTGAATGGTTTTTGCAAAGGTAAGGTCATATGGCTAGGTTGGAGAGGCTTAGGTGCTTGAGGTTTCCTCTCAGCGAAAGATTCACCGCGTTGTTGCAAGTACATAACGTTCAGTTCTTCCTGTACATACTCCAAGGCTTTTTCAACGGTATCAGGACGCATGCAACGTATTCGTGAGCCAAGTGGCTCTTTTAAACCGCGTACGAAAGTTTTCTTCGTTAGATTTTTATATAATATACGTTTGGCTTCTATTGTAGTATGCAAGGTTTCATGAAGCGTAACATACGTCATGATAGTGCTGAACAGTGTCTGACATCGTGCATAAAATTCTTGGGGAGAGCTGTTTCCCTGAGTAGCTAACGAGAGGTCATTGTAGAGCGCCGTTTCGTCTCTTTGATCCGAAAAGTTATTGATTAATGCTGTACGAATGCCATGCCAGCTTTCAGGAATACCATTTGAATTTAAAGTGGTCGCGGCGGGTCCAGTTATTTTATTTAATATCCCGTTAAGCAGGCATAAGTTCGATAGTTCACTGCCAGGATCATTACTTAAGTATGCAGCATATTTGGTCACATAATTTTATAAATCTAGTTAGTACATTAGGGTTGCCGTCGAACTCTGGCACTGGGCGTAAAACTTTAAAAATAGTGTCAGGTCAGGGCCATTTTCGATTCCTCGGTAATTATATCTAACTCTAAATAACAACTTAAATCTCTATTATAATCTAAACTCTATCTACGTGGCTGCCTACGCGATGTAGGGTCACAGTGGGATGATTTCCTTGGATGGAAAATTTTGACAGGAAAGATTTACTACACTAGGAAAAGGAAGCAACACTAGATAAAATTCTGGTGTGCCACATAAATTTCATCTCGGTTTTCTCGGGATCAATGTCTTGATGTATCCTCTTGGCTCGCAGTTGGTCCGTAGTAGATTCGAATACTCGTTTAAAGCTTGAAAGCTACGATAGCCTTACTAACTTTTGAGTATCCTACTGACTGCGCCAATTACGTTAACTGCAGCCGAAGGACCCAAAAAAACCGAAACTAATTTAAAATACTTTATTATAATATAAAAAATTACAATATAATTACTACAACTAAAATAAAAGTGAATCAGATCGATGCTAGATCTAGAATGAATTTTAATTATTACATTAAAAATAAAGTAAAGGTATATTGCAGAGCTCCGATTGCATCCGTTGACGTCAATGCTCACGTTCTGTTGAGTTGCGCCTTGTGCCGCTGCAATGTATCGGGGTCGCTGCTGTGTAGGCTCTTTACCTATGAGGCTATGTTATAACTCTGGCGTACCTCAAGGATCTCATCTAGGGCCTTTGTTGTTTAACATTTTCATCAACTACATCAGTAATTGCTTTGAGAATTCTAAGTTTTATTTGTTTGATGACGATCTAAAGATCTTTAGACCTGTCTACTTAAATTCTGATGCAGAATTGTTATAGAAAGACTTAAATAATTTGACATTATGGTGTCATAACAAGGGTATGATTCTAAATGCTGACAAGTGTCATTTTATAAAATTTTCAAGAAAGAAAACATCTCTTGCAACAATATATTACATTGATAGTCGTATTCTGTCTGAAATTCCTCACTACGCGATTTAGGAGTTACGCTTGACAATAAGCTTCTTTATATTACCCACATAGATAATGTTTTCAACCAGAGTTTTAGGACTCTTGGCTTCCTCTTCCGTAACTATAAGCAATTCAAGGATGCTCGCTCTAAAATAAATATTTACTCAGCTTTAGTACGAAGTATCTTGGAATACTGCAGCGTAGTATGGAATCCCCACTTTAATATTTACTCATAGAATCGAAAGGATACAAAAGAGATTTCTTTTGCAATTATCTTACGATCATAACATAGTTAAAACTGTTAGAACTTACGAAGAAAAGCTAAATTACTTTAAGCTTTAGTCACTTTCGAATGGAAGACAGCTCCTTGACCTTATTTTCTTGTATAAGTTGGTGAATGGCGTTATTGATAGTTCCTATTTACTAGCCAAATTAAATGTTCGTGACCCATTGAAGTCAAAATGGCCGTTGTCTTTTATACCATTCGTAGAAAAGAGCACAAGTTCACGTCAAGCGCGCTATTTACGATTAATAGATTGATGTTGAGTTATAATGCTATAAATTAATAATTAATATTTAATAAATTATCACATAAGAATTGTATTAGTGCCATAATGACTACTGATAATGAACACAGATTATCTGAAAATATTGATATATTTTCAGATAATCTGTGGAAATTTATACGTGATTTATTACATTTACATTCCTCAAATAATTGTAATTCACAGTAAAGATGAATTTTTTTTTAGTAGTAATATAAAAGCTAAATTGAGATTAACTAATGATTGTATATTATAGTTTATAAATGTGTTTATTTTTGTTATGTTTAACGTTTATAAAATTACTAATGAAAATAACAGTAGTAGATTATGCATGATTTAAATTATTATATAATACTAAATTCTTATTTTATTTATTGACCTCTTAATTTTTGTATTCAATTTAATTCACTACATATGTATACTTCTGTCTATTTTTTATGAAATGTGTGTAACACCAGTAATTGAGTTAACGATTATTTTTTATGATTTTTGTAAAAATATTATGCTTTTGTTAGTGTATGCCTTGTTGGTGTTAAATAAATAAATAAATAAAATTAAAAAAAAACTGATCCATACGTGGTAGGGCCTGCAACATGAAAACGACTCGAACTGGTAAGGATTACACTCACGCATAATGCTCATATATTTTGTATGGTGAGATAAAAGATCCGGGGACCTTTTTAAGTGGCAACAAGGCGTGCCGAGGATAGATATAGATTTCGATGGGCCGCAGTATCGACTTACCAGCAGGTGGACTGTGTGCTCGTTTTTCAACCTTACTTGTATAAAAAGCGTGTTATTTTCTGTATAATTTTTAAAAAATCGTTAAAGAAGTTCCTCTCTTACGGTACAGATAGTCTCACGCGTACACATAAATTTATTATGTTCTGTCAGTTTAATATAAATATTTGCATGCACACATGTACATGTGACAATAACTGTACTTTTCAGCTACCGTATTATAAGGATTTGTTCACACTCATTTTTAATGAAATATTTAAGTATAGAGTCATATAATAAATTTTTCATTACCATTTTTATTTACCGTTACAGCCTATTAAAGTCCACCGCTGAATATAGGCATCCCCCAATAGATTGCCTTTTAAGCGGGTTGGCAACCGCAGTCTTTTATTTTTTAGTTGTTATTATGAAAACGCTGTTGCCCATCTCCTGATTTGTTTCCCTCTGTCGCCTCTTACGACACTCACGGGAAGATATGGGTAGTAGATATTCTTACACCGCCACTACACGCTAAGGTTTTTATTTACTTACAAATTATAAAAAACTTATTTTTAATATAAATACAATTAAATGACACATCGGATAATCACTTTTTTGATGTTTGTTGAAACATAATTTTATTTAATACCGTAACATTAAAATATCACTCTGAAAGTGAATGAAGAGTAAATATTTCAGAGAGCTTTGCTCGCATCTAAACTCTTTATCAATATTTGAGCTACTACGTTATTTACAACCAAATTCTCGTATATGTTATTCATCGTATGTAAAAGTCAATTCTCGTACTTATATGTGTTATAACGAAAATTCATGAACGAAAAGCGAATATTTCAAATTTATTGTTCCTAACGTAAACAAAATATTACTCTAGCTACTCTCATATTCGTATATTTACAGTAACATAACGTAATTTATCTCTCCGCTATCCACTATTGGAGAACTACACACTAATAGCAACTAGATGCTTGGAAGGTCTCCATTACTTTTTTATCAACAAAACGATTTTTACGATCTTTCGTAATTTGCACAGCAAAAAGTGAAATAAGTTATCAACGTCTTTCTTTACTTCCGATTACAATGTGGGTCTTAGAAACAATAATTAAGTGCGCTTTATCATCTTTGGATACATCGACACTTACCATCAGATAGGTAGTAGTACTAAATCACTGCTTATAATATGTAAGAAAATGAAGAATAATTTGCCATTACATTTCTTATCTTTCGATTACAATGTAAGTCTTCAAGGCAGAAACATACCAGTAGGAGGGTGTCAAATAATTAAAAAAAAACGAAATGAAGAATGAAGCTTAAAATAATTAAAAAAATGTTTTGCTACGCTGTCGCACTTCACTTGGGCTACACTTTAATCCATAATTCACAGGAAGCGTCTGCGTTCTAATGCATTAGAGGCGGTTGCTAAATATTTATGTATGCTTCCCCAATCTTGTAATGAATTTCAGTTTTATAGAATAATTGTGATTCGGAAACATATACGATGTCAGGGGTTGACTTTAGTTTCTCGAAAGATATTTTAATATTACATAGACTCAGATATTTAAGACGTTTCAGTTACGATGTCATCATTAGCAAACTGCCATCACACGTGACAATTACAATTATGAATAGAATGAGCTGTTACTTTTCTGAAGTCCATGGTATTAAAGATGTTAAAATTAATAGGCTAAGATCCACCTTAAAAATAAAGAAGATGTGCCTTTCCTGGCTCCCACCCTTTCTCAGTTGCGTGCACAATTCCCGTCACCACTAACCCGAATACCGTTACACAAGAAAAGACATCGATAATCGACACGTGTTTTGCTTTTAAACGAGGCACCATTAGGAGAATAAGATAGGGTCAGAGCAATATATATAATAGACTCTGCGATTGCTGACCGCTTGAGTCAAGTTTGTTAGCAGTTCTTTAATCGTGACAATTTCGGTAAATATACAAAACTATGGAGGAAGCTTTATCTGCTAGTATGATGGACGAGATACTTAATTCCAAAAAAGCTGACATAATCGCCACTGTGACGTAACACATATGAAAATTTCATAACTGACTAGCAGTTATGAAATTTTTATATTAATAAGAGGTCTAAGTATGTTTTTCGAATAAAGTTTTTCTTATTGCGTAATATGTATATAGCTTAAAAAGAATGAATTTAATTTTTTTATTATAACTGATATAAAAAAGACAAACCTTACACATGCGTTGTCAGCCGTGAGGACCAAGATAGAATGCCTCTTTTCCAGTAAAAAGGGTCTCCGGTTCTCTACACTCACCATACAAAACACAGCAGCATTAAGCTACTATTTTACGCTAGTATTAACGCTGTTATTAACTATACTATAAATATAGCTGTACTATAAGTATATTTTTTTATAGGATTAAGGTGACAAACGAGCACACAGTCTACCTGATGGTAAGTGATTGCTGAGGCTACATGTATCCTCGTTTGCGAATCAAAATGCAGATGCATTGTCAGCCTTGAGGACTAAGATGGAATGCCTCTTTTCCAGTAAAAAGGGTCTCCGGTTCTCTAAACTCACCATACGAAACACAGCAGCATTAAGCTGCTATTTTACGTTGGTATTCTTGTGTGGTCCTTCCCCGGTCGAGCCGACCCATTCGTGCTACAACTATACTATAAATATAGCTGCAGTTTGGCTCTACCACGTAAAGAGCACGTACAGTAAAACAGCTAAATTCATACATAAATACCAACTTACATAACGTTTATGCATTTATTTGTCCGTATGTATGTACATATTATACATTCACTGGACATGCATAACCCATTTTCTTCGGGCAAGTGGTTAATAGTTTGAAACAGAAAATGAAGTTCCCTATCGGAAGTACTTGATTCATAGAAATTTAAAATACTCATATTTTTTATTTTGTTTTGTATGTATACACTATATACTTGTATGTATAATACATGATTAATTCATATTCAATTTCAGATACAGCATATGTCAAGAACATAATTATTATACTAACACGAATTTTATTTCATTGTTGCAGGTGATCCATGTAATGAGACCAAGAATTTTCCAACACTATATTCTGAGTAAGTATATATGAAAAACATTCTTGTTAAGAAAACTTAGGATTAGTCGTGATGTTGGGAATAGTTGTGTGACGGGGATAGTGAACATAATTGAGGGATGACGGGAGGCGCTCTTCAAACTAGGTAAACCACATCATTTTATTTTTTTACACGGATCTTAGCTAAATAATTTTGACATCTTTAATGTATTTCCGCAAATTAACGCCTGATTCTATTTTTTATCTTAAAAAACGTAGGAGCCTACGAAATGCATGCGCATGCACGTGCACGTTTCACCAACAGTTGTAATAAACGAAAAAAGAACGCACACATTATGCACTTGGTATGATTTAGTTTTAATTCGATCAGGACTTAAATAGTGTATAAAGATTCATTTTTACTCTCATAAAAATTCTCGCAAAAAAATTAAATTTTCTTAAAAAGTGAAATCCGTCTTCAAAGAATTCGGTGTTAAGACACATTGTATAGAAGAATTAAAGCCCCGACTTCAGAATATTAAATTATTTTATTCTTTTTTGCTCCTTCATGTCGGCTTTAACATTTTAACAAAAGTTTTCTTTACCCTTTTGAGTGGACTAAGGAACATCACAATCTCAATGTCGCCAAAATGTTTCTATTGAAAATTTCAGCACACAATTTGCAACCCTTGGGGCGATATTTTTCGTTCCCAATTAAAATATATCGCGTAACATATATACAAAAAACATACAGTGAAATTGTTAACCACCTACTTTTTACGAAGGTGCCTAAACAGAAAGGAGATGTGGTCCGGATGTGATAGCTAAGCGTATACTGCAAATTTCACAGTACCCCGTAATGTGGTAGAGCCACGCTGCAGCTATATTATGGTTGAAGCGCGAACGAATCGGCCCGTCTAAAGTAGGACCACGCTTTTACAGAATAGGTACCAGCGTAAAATAGCAGCTTAATGTTCCTGTGTTTCGTATGGTGAGTGTAGAGAACAGGAGACCCTTTTTACTGGAAACGAGGCATTCTATCATAGTCCTCAGGAGTGACAACGCATCTGCATTATGAATTTTAATCGAGGGTAAATATAGATGTCTAAGGGCCTCAGCATCCACTTACCATTAGGTGGACTATATAAAAAAGGTTCAATCCCTGCCGGCACAAATTATATTGTTAATTTAAATTTTAAGCGTTGATTTCCAATGTATTGTTGATTTAAGCTAAAAAAAATACATCTTGAGGTGGAAAGAGAAGAATAAAATGGTATAGAATAATTTTTATTCAATATAGGTAATTACATAATACTTATTGAAAGCCATTTTTTTAATTTGCCGCTGGATCGGAAAATACTTCTGTCCTGGGAAAACCGGCAAGAAACCCAGCGGGACTTTTTAAACATATTTCACTTTACAATAATTTTGTAGCATTTTT
Organism: Parnassius orleans; assembly: GCA_029286625.1. Taxonomy (NCBI): domain Eukaryota; kingdom Metazoa; phylum Arthropoda; class Insecta; order Lepidoptera; family Papilionidae; genus Parnassius; species Parnassius orleans. Next base: position 167,419 of record JAGSMP010000460.1, on the reverse strand, counting down.
AAATTAATTTTAATAGCCCACCTTGTACAATTTTTCTTCAATAAGACATTTAAACTTATTTATTGACAAAATTTTGTACATTTTCTGGGATTTCGTTTTAAAAGCTTATATATTGCCGTATAAATGAATTCCTAATTCTGTGAAGTATAGTTAATTGATATTACTAGCATATGTTTGTTCCTAGTATTTAAAGTATGAACATTTTTATTCTTACTAAAGCTATTTATGTTTTTATGTACACACATCACATAATTAAGTAAATTAATGAGTAAAATTTTAACTAGTACATTTTGCCCTAATATTAATCATTTTTGTTAGGAGATGAGGTAATGTGAACAAAAATCAATATATAGAGTATATAAAGTTATCTTCTTTTCATTGCCTTACCACAGGAAAATAACCTAAGATACGATTAAAATATATTAATTAATAACTTGACATGTAATAATTTAATTCTGACGATTAATTGTAAGAGTTATAAATAATGATAGAATTCATGGGATTGATATAAATAATTTAATTAAGAATTTTTTGACTGAAGATAGGTATTACCTATCCAAATATAGTTTATTTATATTATATATTCTATTGTATAAGTATATTATATATTGAAAAAATTATGAAGGAAGTTTTGTTTAAGCTTAATAAACAGAATAAATCTATCGTCGTATGTGGAGACTTTGATATCAGTCTCCTTGAAACTTCTTCCATGAGTATTAAGTTTAGATCATTGATTAATTCATACAACTTTGTTAGTTTATTCTAAGAGCCAACACGTATTGCAGTGCCTAGTGCAACTTATACAGATAATATTTTTACTGATGTTGAGCCCTTACATAAATTAATTATTCAAAATTTAAGTTCTGATCACGGTGAACAGTTGGTCTCACTACCTCAAATGCACAAAAAACAGAGAGTTAAGAAAGTTGTACTTGTTCCAATAAATTATCATCGCTTAGAGAGATTTAGAAGTAATTTAGTGAAAAAGTTGCCATTTTTTCCATATAAAAACAAAACTAACTATTTATATGGATCATTATTTAAACTTGTAAGTCTTGACATTAGTAAAATATTTACTTCTAAAACTATCTTTAAACAGTCGCAAATCGTTTAATGAGTGGACGACAGAAGGGATCCATACGAGTAGACAAAAGTTATATGACCTTTACAATGAAAGATTATAAAATCATAGTGTTTCATTCAGAGAATATGTAAAAAAATATTCCAAAATATTTAAAAGAATGTGTTGCACAGCCAAGTCTTTACACTTAAAAAATAAAATTAAGAATGCCTCTAACAAAATTAAAATAACTTGGAGTATTATCAATAGCGAAACTGGCAAGATGAAACTACACAATTCAAACTGTCATTTTGATTTGAATTGAGTTTTAACAATAATTTAACAAAATCAGATGAGGATGTTGCAACGGCTTTTGAACAATATTTTACCGACATTCCGATCTTGACTACAAAGTCATTCAATTCCTCCCCTGTTGGCGCCGATAAAAAATGTAAAAGTCTGTAAAAAAACAATTTGCATTTCATAAAATATTATCAGGAGATATTTTTACATATTTCAAAACTATTGATGTTAAGAAAACAGCAGATCTATTGAGGATTTCCGTTAAAATTATTGCGTCTATAATAGATTTAATCGCACCCCAACTTGCTATTATTTTCAATACTAGTATCGAATCTGGTGTGTTTCCTGATTTAATTAAACATAGTAAAGTTATACCTTTATTTCAATCTGGTAGTACAATGGATCAAATTGCTCAAAGTGTTGCACGATATAAAATATCTTTACAACGACTGTAAATTTAAATAAATAAAAAATATTCCCAAAATCATAATTTGTAGCTAAACGTTTTCTTAACATTCTTTGACTCCAGAAACCAAACCCATGATAGTCCAGAAGTCAAAGTATCTGAATAAGCTAGAATACTCTTGTCTGGGAGAGTATGGGATTTTTCCAGTCATGGTAATTATTAATTAATATCTTCAAAATTATCATAAAAGCCCACTAAAATCCGCTGAACTAAGGCCTCCACCATAGATTGCATCATAGAGATTTTATTAATTTGAGTTGTTATCAAAAAGATGCCGCTGCCCATATCCTGTTTCATTTCCCTCTGTCACCTCTTACGACACTTACGGAATGATATGGGGTAGTGGATATTTTTATATATTTATATGGATATTTTTATTATTATTATATAGTGGATATTAATGTTTATAATTGTTACTTACGTCATTATGTCCAAGTTAACCTTTTGTTTAATTCAATTTAATTTGTATTTTTCCTTATTTCCATCCAGTCCCATTAAAAATTAAAATTTTCATCAGATAAAACGCCTACAGTAGTGTTCACGTTTAAGGTACATGTGTACAGCATACACGTATGTGGGTAAAAGCAATAACACGGAGTGCTTCACTTATCTAAGATGCTTGTAACGCGTCGCCTTAGCTCATATGTATTATTGAAAGGGATGATACTCACTGAAAGCAGAGATACTACATTAATAACGAAAGTCAACGTTATTTCTCCGATTTTGTTTAAGTAAAAGCGACAAACGGGCACAAATTAGTGTATGCTACCACCTGTGGACCATATCTATCTTCGATTAAAAATTTAAATGTTGCAGTTGAATTTTGATAGGCTGTAATAAACGAATGCCTTGCAACTACGCTGCGGACACTGAGTTCGAATCAATATTCGTGCAAAAAATTAAATAGTTGATATTTGAGTCTGGTTGTGTGGTCTATTGATCAAGTAGTGGCGCTTTGAGATTATCCACTACCCTATGTTTACATGTAATAACTAAAAATACGTGTTTAGGTCCTAGGGTTTTATATAAAACTTGTCCAATCTCTTTTCAAAAATATGTCACTATTTTGGAAAACAAAGGACAGAACAGATAAGCGAAGCATCGTCATTTCGACGCGAGCACGCAATAAATTCGCAAACAAAACCGGCTGTCGCTTACGTTGGGTCTCAAAGTAAAATTTATGTCCTCCACTTTGCAAGCACAAACGCTGGAACAGCGCACGGGTGTTCTTCACACAGTTTGAGATAGACGCTCCTCTCGAATAAATGCACGTAAAACGATTCTAAGCGTTTGTGCGTCTTTAGTACAGTTTATATCACTATTGTCTTTGTTGTTCTTAATTTTTTTTATTATCATTTTTTTTGTTAATATTCTGCTATCTGCCATGTAGTGGTTATGTAAGATTATCACAACCACATATCGTCCCGCGGGTATTTTAAGAGGCGAGAGTGGGAAACAAATCAGGAGATGGGCAGCAGCGTCTTCCTGATAACAACTAGAGAAAAAGCGGCTGTTGTTGACTCGCCTGCTAGCGTGGCAACAATGGCAAATATTATCCTTAGACTAGAGGCTATCTAAGGCGAGGTCTATGTTCAGCAGTTGACTTTAATTGTCTGCTATGAATGAATAAATAACTTCTGTTATTATTAGACAAAATTAGTAGTCCCGTTAACCAGTAGAATAGAATAGAATAGAATATTTTTTATTGAATACTAGCGATCTACCCCGGCTTTGCACGGGTGATATCTGAATTCTACAACAACGCCACCTACCGGGTCCAACTATACCTATAACCTTCGCGTAAGTGCAAGCGATATGTTGACAAAGTTTTACCGTAATCAGAAGAACGTTTTTTTTTAAATCTTTATTGATTATAGAGGGTTTGATCTACTAGATCATGTCACCCTTATGATCATGGTACACAATCAAATATACATAATCAGACAATGATAAATTCACGTAAACAATAATAAAAAAATTATCTATATATATATTATAAAAGCTAAGATACAGTTATACAATCCAACACTATTTTTGTCAAAACCTAATAGTATCCTTCGTTCCGTTCAAATTCCATCATAATATGAATAGTATCTTCCAGAACTACAAATTTCACACAATTTGATGAATTCACTTTTCTAATCTTAAACGCAAATTTGTTTAATGGAATATGTCCAGAACGAAGCCTCATTGCTGTAATAATTTCTTGCCTTCCCATATTGCATCCTTCAAACCAAAGGAAGCGGGAAAGATGCGGTTGTATCGTCTTGTACCAAATATCTTTTGACAGTGACCTTTCATGAACGTATTCGGACTACTTTTCTGTACAGTTTTCTCGGACTTTAGATAAGAGTTCAGAGAAATAAGGAACACAATCGAAATTCTCCCCATCACTTATCGCCTCTTTAGCAAGAACGTCTACCGCCTCATTCCCTTTAAACCAATATGGGAAGGCACCCATTGTAAGACTATCCTTTTATGGTTTGATTTAAATGTTAAAATATTATTTAATATGTCATAAACCAATGGAAGCGAGACAGTAAAACACATCTTTATAAATGTTGGAGGGCACTGCGAGAATCTGTTATAATATCAATAATCTATACACATAATAAATCTGTAGAAAAGTTGTGTCTGTAATTCTAATATATTCTTGAAAAATCAAGTCCAGCGGACTAAATAAAGGGTACTGAAGCCAAATTAGTGGTTTTTAGAATTTTTGTCTGTCTGTCTGTCTGTCTGTGTATTACCGATTTACGCAAAAACTACTGGACCGATTTTAAACTATTTTTTTTAAACTATTTTTTTTTTATGTAGGAGAGAGGGCAAACGAGCATGCGGTTCACCTGATGTTAAGTGACTACCGCCGCCCATGAACAACTGCAACACTAGGGGAACCAGGTGAATTGCAGATGCATTGCCGGCCTTTTAAAAAAAGGCTCTTTTCTTGAAGGCCCCTAAGTCGTATCGGTCCGGAAAAATCGCTGGTGGTAATCGGTTCCACAAGGAAGTTGTGCGAGGAAGAAAACATCTTCTAAATCGCACAGTGGTGGACCGCCTATCATCTTCACTCACTTCTTCTTCACACACTTCACACAAGAGACTTCAACATTAATTTACTGATTCAATAACAGGCAACTAATAACTACAAGGATGTGCTAGAAGAGAATGGTTACGATATAATAATTAAAATAGACGAAAAATACTGTACACGTGAAACAGTTTCAACAAAATCAATAATAGACCATGTTTGCTCAAACCTTAAAAGAGAGTAGACTCACAAAGACTAAAATTCTTAACCCACCTCGCCAAGACTGGATCAACAGGAAAATTTTAGATAGCATAAATAGTCGAAATATAATATGGAACAAATTTAAAAAGAATCCAGAAGACAAATTATTAGAAGAAGCATTCACCAAAGAAAGAAACGAAGTATCAAGAACCATTCATGAAACAAAAACTAAATATTATTCAAAAGCATTCAACGACTGCAAGAGCAACCCTAAAAAGATGTGGAAACTAATAAATAACCTTTCTAACAACGAAATAAGAGACCCATCATTCTCGAGTAAACTTTTAACATCCAATGGTTACATAACGGATCAAAATGCTATCTTTGAACAATTCAATGACTTTTTTTTCTAATGTGGGCTTGATCTTTAATAGTATACAAATGAAGCAAACACTGCCGACACAATCGCGCTAACACAGTTACAGCCATGTACAACGGAAGAAATTGCCAAGTTAATAGATAGCTTAAGCATAAATACTAGTTCCGGATTAGATGGGGTTAATAGCAAATCAATAAAATGCGTGAAACACCTCATCCTTCCTGAACTTACTAATTGCATAAATGATAATCTAGAAAATGGCGCTTTCCCCGATAGTCTAAAGATGGCTAAAGTTACACCTATATTTAAATCTGGGACTAAGTCGGAACCTGGCAATTACCGCACAATATCTGTTCTTCCCGTAATGTCATAAATCTATGAAAAACTGTTATATAAACGTCTTGAAGCCTATCTATCTGCACAGAACTTCTATTACAAGCAGCAGTATGGCTTCAGACCGAATACTACAAAAAATTAGACTAAGACGTGCAAACGACCTTTGCCTCTTGACACCAAGAACTAATTATGGTAAAAAAATTAATGTACGAAGGTGCGAAATTGTATAACCAATTACCGAAAAATATTAAAGAAGCAAAAGCAATGCCAACTTTTAGAAAGCACTTAAAATATTATTTAACATCTACTCTGAGTGCACCTTAGTTTCACTATTTCACACGTCGCTTCTAGCTACGCTCGATCTGTGTAAGGTGTGCGTCCAAGGATTGTTTGCTCCTTGGATATGTTAGTTTTTTACAAGTATCCTGTACATTGTATTTTGTTTATACTTAGAAATAAAAATTGCTTTAAAATGTATGCTTACGATTAAATGTGTTTGAGTGAAATGATTTCGATATATTAGTGTACGCCTAGAATAATATTAATTATTTGAAATTTCTCATGTAAGTGAATTGTTGTAAATTCTTATGAGAAATAAAGATATCTCAAACTAAAAAAAATTAAGGTTATAATCATCTCTCTTACTCAAACTTAATTTCATAAGTTATTGTAATTTTAAAGATTAATTAAACAGTGGAATTAAACGCATTGTATCACAGATATGTATTTATAAAAATAACAATAGCATGCCCCAAAAGGACGATTTTGACTGCTGAATTTTAACAAATTAAGTTGGAGAGTTAATTAGCCCAAATGAAGATATTATTAAAATTAATATGAGTGATATTGTTTTACAATAAGAATAACTTAAAAAATGTCTTTTAAACATGAAATTGTGCGAGGCCTTGAAGTAGCTTGAAGTTTACGTAGCAACTCCCGCCAAAACTCTAAGATAGGCGCTTGTAGGCAAGAACGACATTTTTTGCGTGTAAGTAGGGTTGCCAGAGGTCTTTTATTTTAAAGGACGTCCTCTACTTTAGACCCAAAAATTTATCTCGTCCCCTAATTTGATATCTTTAAAAGAGGACAATACAATATCGCGCGTATTCGACATTCCTCTAAAAACACTCTAAAACATAAAACAAATCCTCTAAAACATAAAATGGAACCCCACGTGTAAGGACACTGTAAATGCATATAACATTTTTTTCATTATACTAAGTTTTTATAATTTTATAGCTTTGGCCAGGCGGCATGATAATTGATAAAACGCACTTTATTTTTTTTACTATTTAACCTAGTGCTTTACTACTATCGCACCTGATGGTAAAAGGTGATACAGGCGAAGATGATAAAATGAACTTAACTAAAGCATGTTCAATCTTGCCTTGAAAACACCCACAGTAAATTTCTTGAGCACTTTAAACGTGACTGAGCTGCAGTGCACTGAGTGATAATAGCATGCCATTTGCGGAATAACCATCTCATTTGACTTTAAATATTCAGACCGGTAACTGGCAGTGCGAAACGTCTGGCACTGCTTTGTTGTGCTATCTTTAATCCACTTGCCAGGCATGACAAAAAAGTGATAAACGTGGTAGAGCCATACTGCATCTATATCATTATAGTAGTATAGTTGTAGCACGAGTGGGTCGGCTCGACCGGGGATGGACCACGCTCTCAGAGAATACGAGTATAAAATAGCAGCTTGATGCTGCTATGTTTCGTATGTTGAGTGTAGAGAACCGGAGACCCCTTTTACTGGAAAAGAGGCATTCTATCTTAGTCCTCACGGGTGACAACGCATCTGCATTTTGATTCGTAGTTGAGGATGGATGTAGATATCTATGGCTCACAGCAACTACTTACCATAAGGTGGACTGTGTGCTCGTTTGTCACCCCTATCCTATAAAAAAAAATCCCCCCTACAACAAGGGAGGGTCATATCCAGCAGTAAGCTTTTACGGGTTTATTAGAAGAAAGAAAGAAGAAAAGAAGTGTTTCTTTCATACTTATACTTTACCAAACGTGTTTTAGGTATTTAAATTTGCGACTAGTCACTCAGTGTAAGGTGAGAATAGTCCACAGTGCTGATTTTCAGTGTCAAAAAATTTTGCCGAAAAATACAGTCCTATAATTTCTTAAAAATAGTAGTAATGCTGTTAATATTACTAATAACTATAATAAATAATATTTTCTTATGTTTATGAACACTACACATTTGAATGAAATTATTTTTAACCGACTTCAAAAAGGAGGAGGTTCTCAATTCGAGTGTATGTTACGTGATATCTTCGCGGACTATGAACCAATTTTGATGATTCTTTTTTTTTATTAAATAGTTTATACTTCAAGGGTGGTCCCATATAAATAATAGAGAAAAAATTCCACCCCTACGGGGAACAAATAAATAACTTCTTTTTTCAGCAATTTGAAGTCGGTTTTTACTTTTTGTTAAAGGTTATAATTATTATTACGGTTTTTATCAAACTAATATTTATAGTTTAACATCAATAGTTTCATTCAAACTAATATTCCATTAACCACTCTAAGAAAACTTAAAATGCTTGTGTTAGGTGTGGTTCACAACAGTAAACAGTCCAGTGGCGAATTCAAACTTACGACTTTAAAGTCGGTGGATCGTAACCTTAACGATTAGGCTAGTTTTGCTTTAGAACTGGTTACAGTTCATAATTGTATCAGTATTTTAATTTGTTCCAGAAGACGGCAAGGTGATTACGAAAAGTCTGTTGGTAACATTGGTGAGTAACTAGTTGTTTGTTTTTTTGTTATCGTATTCCCTTCTGTGTAAATGTACAAATGTACGTTCTAATATACGTGTACTTTGTAATAACTTGCTTTAATTATAGAGATTATAATATCTTATCTTGGTAATTTATCAAAGGAAATTAAAGTTACCGCGGGAAAATGAATAAAAGGAGTTTATCCGCATGCAAAATTTTATCATTTAGATGTATTTTAATTTTCTTACTCTTTTCTATTAGTCGGAAATGGAATAAATTATTACTATTATTTTAACCCTTTCGCTGTCCCGTGCACTACATATAGGTCATTGCTATTGTTTTACTATTGTGTCTGAAAACCGGACAGTGAAAAAGTGTTAAGCTACTTTTGTCTCGCCGTATAGTGGCGGCGTGAGAAAATCTACTACTCCATATCATCCCGTTTGTCGTCAGAGGTAGTAGAGGGAAACTGGAAACTGGAAACTGTTAAAAACTGTTTTTGATATCTTGAGTTTATGTTCTCACGGGAGTGTTTTACAAGTCCTCAGAGACATTTTAACACTTTGCTTTCTGCAAAGTTTCTAGTGCAGAAAGCAAAGTTGACTTTTGTTCGTAAACTAAAAGAAATATAACTAACTTTTTTGTATTGTATTCTTTGGGATTTCATAATAAACCAAGAGCTGTTGATGAAGAACATGTGAAACATCATACAGTTATGCTGGGTGATGGGATGTAAAGGGAAGTGAATTACAAGGCTTTCTGGCAAGCGGCTAATGACGGATAGCTTTTCTAAAAATATTTTAGGGTAAGAATGGTAAGACCTTTATATGTGACGACGTTCGTGTAAAACGAATCTTCGAGTATTGTCAAGATATAATTGTGGAGTCTGTATACTTTGTGATTGTGTAGATTTCAAACGAATTGAATTTGACAAATGGTTACAATATGACTATTGTTACAAATGACAATAAGGTACAGCCTAACAAGCATATCATTTAAGAAGAACATTTAAGTCATATTTATTGAACTTTACTTAAATAAAAATAACATGTGTACAGTTCACACGCGGTAGAAGTGATGCCTTCAGAAAACTACACTTCGAGAGAATGAGACGTATGCAGATTATCAGGAGTAGGATAATTTTAGGGTTTATTTATTATAATATAGCTAACAAGTTTAAAAAATCATTTTGCATAATATATTACATCAGACTCCAAGTTTTCAATTTCATCATCGTAAGTACTGAAATATTTTTTATTCTGTGGCCGTGGAAGGAAAAGTGGAGATTTCCCGCCGGGCAAGGTGTTCTGCTCGGGGAGCGGCCAACGCTCCGAGTGGTAGTTCGGAGCTATTCTGTACTGCTTTTACGTCGGAACTTTGATAACGCGATTTAGATTTCAATGTATTTTCACTTATGGCGCGACGACAGCGCCGCCACAAATCAATTTCGTCCTTAATCCTTACTGCTCATAGATTACTTGTATAATCTCCTTACATAATAGGAAACGTTGTATACTGTATTCTATCTCTTTCTCAGACCGGAGGTCGATAGTGCAGTCTAGATGTCGACGAATGTGCATGTGCCAGGGAATTGACTTGTAGTCTGCGGTGAGTCGAGAAGAAGGCAAGAAATCTGAGAGAGTGCCGTGAAGCAAAGGCGAGCAGTAAGGCTCAGAGCCGTGCCGAACACTGTAGCGCAGAGAGTAGCTTGAAGGTACAGGAAGCATTATTAATCCAGTGCTGCGATGAACCTTTGTAAAGCTAGATCGCTTGCAGAATGTGAAGACTGCAGACAATATCTGCTCGGGAGCGAATGAATGGGGTACTTGAGGACGATGACGAAGGTTTGCAGTTTACCGAAGGGTGTTGGTTGCGTGTTCATATCACGTTGGTTTGTCACCACTGTGGCCGGTGGAAGGAAAAGGGGGGATCTCCCGCCGGGCAAGGAGTTCAGCCCGGGTAGCGGCCAACGCTCCTTGTGGTAGTTCGGAGCTATTCTGTATATACTGCTTTTACTTCGGAACTTAGATAGTGCGATTTAGGCTTCGATGTATTTTCGCTTGTGGCGCGACGACAGCGCCACCACAAATCAATTTCTTCCTTAATCCTTACTGCTCATAGATTACTTGCATAATCTCCTTACATAATAGGAAACGTTGTATACTGTATACTATCTCTTTCTTGCAGGCTAAATCCTATAGATACATATATATTTTCGTCTCTTTTTAGTGACGCTTTTTCGTTTCATCGAGTTTTAAATCACAACGATTCTAAAGAAGTTTTCACTGCTCGAATTAGTAATAGTGTTTTCGTATTGTGCTCAATGAGACCTTTCGTTAGACATTATACACAATATTTTTATAATATTTTTTTGTAACAGGAACAAGCCACTATTTTGGAATTTACGTGACTTCATATGACCTATTATAACCTGCAGAGGAGCATGGTGCTTCTAATAATAATCTAATAACACTTGTAATAATAATCTCATTTGTCAAAATACGACTATTAGAAGATATGAGGGAACAGATGTACATATATACATACATACAAAGTATGCTTATATTATAACCCTACTTTTAGTTTTGCAGTAGTCAGCTACTGCTGGTAATTAACTAGATACAGTCCTAGGCAATACATATTTTTTATAGAATTAGGCACACAGTTCAACCGATGGTAAGTGGATGTTATATAGCCCATAGACATCTACATCTATCCTCGATGAAGAATTAAAATGGAGATTTGTTGTCATCCCTGAGGACCAAGAATGCCCCCTTCCAGTAAAAAGGGTCTTCGGTTCTATACATTGTCCATACGCAATACAGCAAAATTAAGCTTGTGTTTTGCTATTTCACGCTGGTACTTCGCGAGAGCGTAGTCTTCCCCGGTCAATCCGAACCCATTCGTGCTACAACCATAATATATCTGTAGCATGGCTTTAAAAATATTAGTACTAAAAGTTCTTCTATAAAATTTGATAATTTAATATTTTTTATTTCTTTTAAAATATCTCAATTTCATCATACTTATACCGTTACCGTTGCCATTACGGCCTACTGCTGAACATAAGCCTCCCCCATAGATTGCCTTATAAAGGGGATATTTGCCTACTACCTGTATACTTTACTAAATAAAATTATATGAAGTTGATGAAAATATTGCTTGTTTACCACTAATATACATCGCAAAATTACTTCGAGGGAAATTTTCCCGAATTTCGTCTTATCTTTCAGTCGCTTAGCAAAAGTTGTAGATAAAAGTAGTCTTAACAACGACGTTTCTGCAAATGGAGAAATAGTTAATGATAGTAAATGTTACGATCATTAACAGCCTTTTCCTATCTTATTTAACTAAATTAATGACTCTCAGCTACGAAAGAAATAACAATTGAGGTTATACGATTACATAAGTTATGTAATACTTTTTCATATTATAATTAGAACAAAATAGGTATTTTAAACTTCACATATTATTCTGCACGAATATTTTTATTTTTTTATTTTAATATATTGTTGCGCGCCACTATTAATGTCTTTTACATGGCAACACTAGCCACTAGCGCCCTCTAGTATCGAGTAGTGGAACTAGGAGAGTCAAGATCTTTCTAGAAATTTCGGGACCGATATGTACTCGAACATTCTAGATGTTTCCACAGTAGAAGGTTCTGGAAAGTATCGGAGGCGCTATATAAGGCCGGTATAGACCACGACCGAGTCAGTATTGAATTGGCGATACAAGCGAGGACTTCGAAGCGATACAACTACGAACTTAAGCGATCTGTAGTAAAATTGTATTTTGTTATTAGTGTGGTTTAAAGTTGTAATTAGTGTTGTATAATTAAAGTGTCAATTTTGGTAATTCAATCGGCAGTTTTAACTGTCTCGAACCCCAAGCTCGTAACAATTGGTGTCGAAGTGGGATCAGATCATGCCGATTTTACCAAAGGACGACACGGAGGGTATCCGCACCGAAGTCAACGCCAGCAAGAGACGGACCAGAGACGATTGGTAATGCAACGCCGCAAACGTCGGGGCCAGCTGCCGACCACGGAGGTCGGCCCGTCAGCAGCTCTGCATCTTCAGCACCTGACTTAGGTGCTCTGATGATGATGCTGCAGGAGCAGGCTCGCCGACAGGAGGAACAGGCCCGCTGACAGGAGGAACAGGCCCGCCGACAGAGGAACAGGCCTGCCTACAGGAGGAACAGGCCTGTCGGTTGGAAGAGCAGCTGCAGCGTGGACAGGAGGAACAGGCCTGCCAACAGGAAGAGCAGATGCTCCTCATGAAGGACCTTCACGCTACCTTCGGGAAAGAGATAAGGAGGTGAAGGATAGGTTGCTCAACATGACAACCGCCTGTCGGAAGCTGAAACCCGAATCGACCAAGTGAACAATCGGGTTGACAACGTGATTGCTGACGTGAAGAAAACGCTGGATGACCTCAAACTTGGGGATGGAGTTACAGCCCCCGTGGTAGCTACAATACCTTCGCTACGTGGATTCAAAGTGCCGCCGTTCGACGGGACTTCTTCCTGGTCGGCGTACAGAATCCAGTTCGAGGCTGTCATGAAGGCGAACGGCTGGAATAAAAGTCAGACCATGAATGCTCTCACCCTAGGCTTGCGCGACCAGGCCTTAACTGTTCTGGAAGCTCTCGGTAAGGAAGTGACTTACGAGCAGCTCCTTGAGGCGTTGGAGGCGAGATATGGCGACGCTCACCTGGAACACGTCTTTCGTGCGCAGCTCAAAGATCGCGTGCAACGCAACGAAAACCTGCAGCAGTGGGCCCGAGGTGGAAAAGCTGTTTCGAAAAGCATACCAGTCTGTACCTGCACTCATTGTAGGGAACCTGGTGCAGACATTCATCGACGGCATCCGCGACCTTGAAGTCAGAGCTGCTGTGAGGCTCGGCACCACGAGACGCTTAAGGACGCGTTAGCCCATGCACTGGAGGTGGAAGCCGTACGGCAGGATCATCGATCCCATCGCGTCAGGGGTTGCAGCAGCTGCAGTTCGCGACTGCAATAAAAGATACAGCCCCAGGTGCTACGGCTGTGGGGAAAGGGCCATCTTCGATCCAGCTGCCTAAGCGAACTGTAGAAAGGAGGTGATCGATCTCGAGAGGGTAGTGCGGCTAACAGCACCGCCCAGCAGCAGCAGGAAACGAGTAAAAGCCAGGACTGTGGGGCGGGTGCTGGCTGATGTTAAAAGAGCCCCAAGGATTTCGATCTCACAAACCCATGATGGGAACAGCCTAATCATCAAAGGCGAGGACAACGGAACGCCGTGTAAACTGACCATAGACACTGGAGCCTCTCGCACGGTTGTCAGTTCCCAACTTATAAGTCAGTTCCTGGGGACTCCGCATACAACCGAGAGCGCATTAATTTGGTAACAGCCACCGGTCAGCGCATACCCGTCCGTGGAGAGAAGGAGATGGAGTTGAAGCTAGCAACATGATCTACCTGCATAATGTCATCGTGGCTGATATAATGGACGACTGCATCCTGGGCCTAGACTTCATGAGGAAGAATTGTTGTGAGATCGATGTTAAGCAAGGTGTTTTGAAATGTGGACATGAAGAACTTTTCGTGGAAGGGGCGATACGGGGAATGTGTACAGCCTTAAGAAGATTGTTCTGCCGCCGAGATCGGAAACGATTGTCCCGGTTAGTCTTCCTCGAAATCCTGGGCAAACTCATTTTTGTGTACTCGTGGAAAGGATAGACAATGACCTTCCGTGGAAAGTGGCTCGAACCTTGTTAAGAACCACCTACATCTCAGGAGTACGGGAGGAACAGATTATGGAAAAAGGCACACTGGTTGGTACTTGTGCGGAAGTGGATTGGTTGCGTCGGTGCCAATATCCATCGACTGGGACCCCCAGCAAGGATGCACAAAAAAGAGTGACCACACTTTTAGAAGACTGTCCCAGCGTTCTCTCCCCGAATGAAATGGTCAAGGCGAAGAAGTTGTTACTCAAGTACGCCGATGTTTTCTCTTCAAACGATGCTGACATAGGAAAGACTGGCTTACTTCAACACAAAATAAACCTATTGCCTATCCGTCAGCGGCCAAGAAGATTGCCGGTAGCACGAAAAGGAAGTGGAAACCATGATTGAGGGAATGGTGAAGGATGGTGTTATTGAACCTTCATCTAGTCCATGGTGTTCACCTGTGGTGCTGGTAAAGAAGAAGGACGGTAGCATGCGGTTTTGTGTTGACTACCGCCGTCTGAACGACGTTACGAAGAAGGACAGCTATCCTTGCCAAGAATTGATGACACGCTGGATATGCTTACAGGCGTAAAGTGGTTTAGCACACTGGACCTGAAAAGTGGCTACTGGCAGGTTGAAATTGACCCTAAGGACAAGGAGAAAACTGCATTCTCGACAGGAAAGGGTCTGTGGCAATTTAAAGTTATGCCGTTTGATTGTGCAATGCCCAGCAACGTTTGAAAGGTTGATGGAGCTTGTACTACCGGGTTAATTGGCGATGCCTGTCTGGTCTACTTGATGACATCATCATCGTAGGCCGTACGTTTGAGGAACACCTTCAAAACCTGGAACGCGTGCTCATGAAGATTCAGAGTGCCAACCTCAAATTGAGTCCGAAGAAATGTTCACTATTCAAACGGCAAGTTAGCTTTTGGGTATGTAGTGTCGGAAGAAGGTATCCGCACGGATCCGGAGAAAATTGCCGCTGTCAAGGATTGGCCGGTCCCAAAAGAGCATTTTGGGATTGTGCTCTATTATCGGCGATTTGTGAAGAACTTTGCAGATATAGCCAAACCTCTGCACAAGCTAACTGAGGAGAAGCGACATTTCTGCTGGGATGAAAGTTGCGATATCGCATTCCAGGAGCTCAAGGACCGTCTGTGCAAAACACCTATTTTAGGGTACCCTGATGCGGGCAAGGAATTTATAGTTGACACAGACGCAAGTGATATAGGACTTGGCGGTGTGTTGTCTCAAAGGAATGGTGATCAAGAGGTTGTGATAGCATACTTCAGCAAGTCGTTGTCAAAGCCGGAAAGGAACTATTGTGTCACAAGGCGAGAATTGCTTGCTGTGGTAAAGTCGTTGCAGCATTTTAGCAAATATCTTCTGGGGCGGAAATTTCACTTACGAACTGACCATGCTGCACTGAAATGGCTATTGCAGTTCAAAATCCAGAAGGACAAGTTGCGAGATGGATTGAACTACTGCAGGAATACGACTTTGTGATCGAACATCGCAGCGGAAATCATGGCAATGCAGATGCATTGTCAAGAAGACCTTGCCCTGAAGATTGCAAGCATTGTACTAGGCAAGAGGGTAAGGAAGTGGTATCTGTGAGGATGCTCAGGACAGACCAGCTCAGCAATGAGTGGAAGGACAGCCTACAACATGCACAGCAGGAAGATTCAGACATCAAGCCGATTCTGGAATGGATGAAGGCCAGTGCTCCTAAGCCGAAGTGGAGCGACGTCTCAGCGATGAGTTCGACCACGAAAAGCTATTGGGCCCAATGGGACAGCTTGCTGATTCAGGATGGAGTCCTGTGCCGTAAATGGGAAAATGGCCGGGAGACAGTTGTCATTTGCAAATGGTTGTCCCTAAAGCTAAAGTACCGGATGTTCTACAGCTGTACCATAATGGTTGTTCAGGAGGTCACCTGGGAGTTAAACGAACTCTACTGAAGATCCGAGAACGGTTTTACTGGGTCCACTGTCGTAACGATGTCGAGGACTGGTGTCGCAAATGTACAAGTTGTGCGGCTGTAAAGGGACCTCAAACTCGTAGTAGAGGTGCATTGAAATTGTACAATGTTGGTGCACCATGGAGAGGATAGCCGTTGACGTTGCGGGGCCGTTTCCGGAAAGTGAAAGTGGTAACAAGTATTTCATGGTTGTGATGGATTACTTCACTAAGTGGCCAGAAGTCTTCGCCATTCCAAATCAAGAAGCTTCAACAGTTGCAGATAAACTAGTTCATGAAGTCTTCTGTCGTTTTGGAGTACCTTTAGAGATTCACAGCGATCAAGGAAGGAATTTTGAGTCTCAAATATTCCAGGAAACTTGCCGAGTTATGGGTACTCATAAAACAAGAACAACTTCTTACCACCCACAATCTGATGGAATGGTAGAACGATTTAATCAGACATTGAGAGGTACCTAGCAAAGTTGTGGAAAACGGCAACGAGACTGGGACAGGCACATACAACCGTTTTTGTTGTCATATCGAAGCGCTGTTCACGAAAGTACATCAGTGACACCAGCTTTAGCAAATTTTGGGAGAGAATTACGGCTGCCTGCAGACCCGATCACCGGAATACCACCTGATGCCCCACGCAGTATAACCGATTATGCAAATGACTTGCGGAACAAAATGAATGACATTTATGAGCACGTCAGACAATCGGGACAGCAAACGTCTGAGAAGATGAAAACACGGTATGACCGCAAAATGAACAACAAAGAGTTTGACGAAGGTTCACTAGTGTGGTTACACAATCCAGTTCGCAGCAAAGGGAAATCTCCTAAGCTTCAAGCTAAATTGTACTGACCGTACCGCATTGTGACAAGGATCAATGACGTAACCTACCGGATACAGAAAGGTGCAAGAGGTACTTCTAAGATCGTCCATGTGGATCGACTGGCGCGTTATTATGGGGCCAATAATGCTCGGGACGAGCATGTCTTAGGAGGGGGCAGTGTTGCGCGCCACTATTAATGTCTTTACATGGCAACACTAGCCACTAGCCCCTCTAGTATCGAGTAGTGGAACTAGAGAGTCAAGATCTTTCTAGAAATTTCGGGACCGATATGTACTGAACATTCTAGATGTTTCACAGTAGAAGGTTCTGGAAAGTATCGGAGGCGCTATATAAGGCCGGTATAGACCACGACCGAGTCAGTATTGAATTGGCGATACAAGCGAGGACTTCGAAGCGATACAACTACGAACTTAAGCGATCTGTAGTAAAATTGTATTTTGTTATTAGTGTGGTTTAAAGTTGTAATTAGTGTTGTATAATTAAAGTGTCAATTTTGGTAATTCAATCGGCAGTTTTTAATTGTCTCGAACCCCAAGCTCGTAACAATATTTAAAAAGAACTTATTTTACCAGACTAAACATCTAATAAACTTGGCCTAGGTGACAAACTAAACATATAAACAGGGATTAAATTATATAGACAGTAAAAAGGCAGCAGCATCTTCTGAATCAACTCCAAGTAATAAAAATTTGCGGTTGCCAAATCGCCTACCACGCGTGGCAACTATGGCAAATACCTTACTTATGAGGCCATCTACTGGGGAAACCTATGTTCAGCAGTGGAATTTTATAGGCTGTAATGGATAGATGAATGGATGGAATGACGATGATTATGATATGACAAATTAAAAGTAATATCTTCTTTATCTGTCCGTAATACTCCACAACTGTATATAGGCCTCTCCTATTATAGGAATTATTAGACATAATCGCCACGCTTGCAAACTTTTTAGGCTTCTTTGACTCGTTTCGTCTTCTTACAACGGTTTTTCTTCGCTTTAAACACTGCTTTAAACCGGCGACGACATGCTCCTGGCTTTGAAAGCAGCAGATTTCAACGTTGCTGGTTTCTCCAATCGCTGCTGCAAGAAGCAGCTGCTTTTCTTGATCTGAGTTTTTTACATATTATAGCATAATATATAATATAAGATAGTATTACCGCCACTTATGAGACCTTTTTTACCTTTCTCATAGTTGCCTCCTACGCAACAAAATTGTGTGATAGGTTCTCTTACGTCACGATCCCAGGGCAACAGCTGATGTTGATAATATTAATGTTTAAGAGATTTTTTAAATTTTTTTTCATCATCATCATCACTCGCAATCACATCAGACTCAAGTCCTCTTCTGAATATAGGCACTCCTCTGTCCATAGACTTTGTTTATTACATTACTTTTTAGTGTTAACTATAAGTAAATTTGTTTTTCTTTACCTTATTTCATTTTTATTATATTTTCTGCCATGCGGGGGTTTTAATACTTGATAATAAATGATAATTTAATTTTTTGAATTTAAAACAGATGGTATCATTTCTAAAATAGAATAGTATTGAATAATTTTTATTTAATATAGATTACAAGTAGTTCTTATTGACTTTTAGTTTTTTGTTTTACAACTAGTTTGAAAAAAAAAAACCTCTATCCTGGGAAGAACCAGCAAGAAACCCAACGGTTTTCTCACAGTAAAATTATACTATATAAGAAACAGCTAGGAAGACAAACACTACCTTTTCTTTTAATTCTATCGGGACGAATCCGTGGGGAGCGGCCGTGGTATGTGTCGTCGCCAATAACCTGTCGATGATAATATATTGGTGTCGTAACGGTCAATGAAAAAGCATTATATTTCTGTACATACATTAGAGTGCCTCGTTGAGCCTATATCGGTGATTATATATCGTCATCATGACGGCCATTGAAAAACGCTCTAACATATGTAATAAAGTGATGGCGAGTTCTTGGTCACGTTATAATGATCACCTGCAACGGCGAAATTAGTGGCTGATAAGAAAGAAGTATTATTATATAGATGAAAAAGAAAAGTATATTCTAAATAGAATAAAATAAAGCAGCTTGTACCATGCTGGGTTGGGGCTTATAGGTCTCAAGTTTATGTTAAACTTATAACAAAAATGAATGTGCCCAATGTGTTACTTGCCTAGCATGTCAAAAGCCGTCTAATTTGTTATTGGGTTTTTGAGCTGACCGCCTATCACTTCATTCACAATTATACATCTTAACCCAATTTTATTTTGACTGCTTTTTGGACTCTGCCTACTCTCGTAGATTACCAGCGTGACTCAACTACGTTTTTACATTAGAAAAATAGCCTTCTGCTCTTGATATTAGTCTCTAGATACATCTTAACGAGCGCTGACCTAGTCGCTTTATAAAAATGCTTACGATCATGCGATTAACATTTCTAGTGGAATACTTAAAACGAGCTTTACCTTTTTAAAAGTAGTTTATAATTAGTCTCAGTCGTAAACTAGAATCTGTTTTACAAATATCACATTTCCCGAAAAGTGTAAGGTACGCCGCGGCTAAGGGACTTTTTTCGTGAGTAAAAATCTACTTAAAACATTGCTTAAGCCTGAGACTATCAATATACCACTTTTGTAATAAGACAGTATATTTGAATTTCCTATCATTAAGAACCCAATTTAAAAAAAAAAAGAAAAATGTTGCCGCCAATATTTCATAAAAGCTATAATCATGACAAATATAAGTATCCAAATGTAACACCGCAGCGCTATACAAACATTCTTGTTGCTAAAGCATTTTTATATATTTGTAGTTATCAGCCGTTGAACTCCAAACTTGGGGAAAAAAGCTATGAAAGGAAATGGTAATTCACTCAACTGATTTTGACGATGTTTGCTATTGAGATAGCTGGATACATTGAAAAGGCTAGGCTACCTTTTATCCTCAAAATTTACTATACAGAACGCGGTGCGACCGAATTCCACGCGGATGAAAGCTAGTATTCATATAATCCTTTAAATTAGTATTTCTTTATTATTGGCTGCCTTTAAAATGAGTTGACCTGTTTGCATACATTGTTTAACATCCACAAATTGCCGTTCGTTGAAACGAATACAAAAGAAACTAAAATTATTATTAGTTTATTAAGGAGGCGGTACTTACTTTGCTTAATTAATAAAATAGTATTTAAAGACTAATAAAATTTATGAAAAACTTTATGTTATAGTAACATTTATAAGAAATTCATCTAGGCCGTAACAATTAAACACATCCGTAATCATTAAACGATCTAAACATTTGCCGACTTTCGTGTTTGCCGAAAATATAAATCTATAAAATCTATATCTATAATTTAATCCATAAATTATAGACATAAATTAGATAAAGATTAGATATATAAATTATAAAAATGTATAAAGAAATTAATTTAAAAAAATAATATAAAACTTTTTTTTCACTAACCTAGGAAAATATATATTTGTTTATAACCGCCATTTGGTATTTTTAACAACTCAAATTTTCAACAAGAAATGATATCGAATATTGATATATTTTTCAAATATACATTTGACACATGATTTCTTATAGGATATTTCATTTGGTTAAATAAAATCGCAGGAAAAAATACATGAAAGTTATTACAGCCAATGAGTGATTACAACGTTTCCAGCTTATATCTTCTTCTTCTTCATCGTTGTGATCTGCAGCCTCGAGCTATCATATTCTCAGATTTTGAATTAATTATTTTCACAGGATTACACTTACAAGTGCTAATGTAATGTATACGATTTATTTACGTGGAACTGTATTGTACTTAAAATATCTCTTGTGATGTATGGATAAGAAGTCAGTCTGAAAATAAATATTTGAGCGAATGTAACTATTTTTCGTAGGTCTTCCCGTTAAGTTTTCCATCGCTTCTATCCATATTTTTTATGTTCGGATCTCCGGTAAAACTGCAAAAATGGTTTTTGTAAATAAAATATATCTTATCTAAAAAAGTACCAATAGTTGTAAATAATACAGTATTGGTAAGTCAACACCAGGAACGAGCAAAATTGGAAGAAAAAGCATAAAAATACATATTATGTAAAAAAAATATATTTTTCTCACAAAATGGGTCTACCCAACCCTTTTTGGGTGATTGGGCGTGAAGTGAACATACAGTATGTAGTAATGATATGTAACCAGAAGATTGAATTTAAAAACTGTATTGAATTTTTTTTATTGAGTGAACAAAATTACAATTTAATAAAAAAAATGTTATAACAGTTTATTCGTAGGTCATTAAATTATTATTTTTCACCGTATTTGATCGCATTTTTTTAGCTTGTCATTATCCCAAGTACAATTTTACCAGCGACAATATTTCCCGGTTTACCGATATCAGTAAAATTTTGTTAGATCCTAAGTACTGTTGTTTTGCTATATCAATGTTTCTTTATTTCTCTTTCTAATATTCACAAAATATAAATAGTTTCGACTTACTGGTGAAAGGATATACCACTTTTATTCAAATTCCACATGAGACTGTTTTTCCGACACGTAAATATAGTACTATTTGGCATTTTATAAATAAATGGCATCAATAATGTGTTGATATTTAGATAGATAGATAGATAGATAGATAACACTTTATTGTACGCCAAAAATAACATAAATATTAACAAAAAAGAAGAAATAGAAATGTGGTACAATGGGCGGTCTTATCGCTAAGAGCGATCTCTTCCAGACAACCTTTGGAAGGACAGGATTGCAAGAAAACAATAAAAACATGTGTGTGGTTTGGCGACAAAAATAACATTACTTTTATTAAAGTAATAAAATAGAAATATAGGATGGATATATAAGCACATAGATAAGATAAATACATACATACTTATTAATATATATATGTAAATATATATTTTTATAAATATATATATATTAGGTCCTTACTTTGAAAGTTGAAGAATGTGGGTTGAGAATGGGTGAGTTAACCGTCAAATGCCTTTTGTACGCCGATGATCAAGTCATATTTGCATCGTCGGCAGCCGAGTTGCAATGATGGTTACTTTAATGAACCGATCATTAAAAGAAAGAGGTATGAAAGTGAACGCAAGTAAGACGAAAGTGATGGTTTTGAAAGAGAGAAAGTAAAACGTTATGTGAAATAAGAATAGAAGGGGAGTTGATTGAGCAAGTGGATGAGTTTGTATATTTGGGATGTTTATTTAGTAGGGATGGTAGATATGATAAGGATATAGAACGACGAGTGAACGCAGGAAATAGAGTGAATGGGGCTCTACACGCTATTGTGAAGAGTCAGAATGTGTCAAAAAAGGCACGTTTGGCAATTCACAATGCTGTGTTAGTCCCTACTTTAATGTATGGTAGTGAAAGTTGGGTCTGGCAGAAGAAGCATGAGAGTAGAATAAATGCTGTAGAAATGCGGTCATTAAGGAGTATGCTAGGGATGAATCTGAATGACAGGGTGAGAAATAGTGTGATAAGAGAAAAGTGTGGTTTGCAAGATGACGTTGTGACCAGGATTAAGAAGGAAATGCTGGTTTGGTCATGTAGAAAGGATGAACGAAGAAAGAGTGACAAAGCAAATTTATGCTGCAGAAGTGAACGGCAGAGTCGGAAAGGGACGCCCTAGACGAAGGTTTATCGACCAAATTGGCGATATATTGAAATGGGCCAGATTAGAGTACTTAACCGACGAGCGTGTATGCGTAGATATATGGATGTAAAGGAGGAGAGAGGTGTGCCAGGATCGTGCCAAGTGGAAGTCCGTAGTCTCTGCCTACCCCTCTGGGTGACAGGCGTGAGTGTATGTATGTAGGTCCTTACATATGAAATTGTCGTTTTGTACGGGAGAATATAAAGTCAATATTTTTTGTAAAACAGAAACAGAAACAGAAACAGAAACTTTTTATTCAATATAGATTATAAATAATACTTATTGAAAGTCACTCTTTGTCTAATTACCACTGGTTCGAAAAAAACCTCTGTCCTGGGAAGAACCAGCAAGAAACCCAGCGGGACTTTTTTTTAAATAACAGCTTACAATCATGTATATTACACAATTAACCACACAAAACAAATTAGAAACAGCCTGGCAGCGAACACCTCATTCCCAGGGTTATTATCATCCATAAATTCCTTAATATTATAATAACCTTTTTTATACAAACTATGTTTAATAAAGTTTTTGAATTTTGAGCAGGTCGAATTTTGTATATTTTCTGGGATTTTGTTGTAAAAGCGTATACATCGCCCCAAGAATGAATTACTGACTCGGTGGAGTCGAGTAACTGGTACTACTAGCTTGTGTTTGTTCTTAGTATTTACAGAATGAATATCACTTATTTTTGTATAACTACTTTTATTTTTGTGTACGTACATTACATTTTCATAAATGTATTGAGAGGCCAGTTAATATATTAATTTCTTAAATTTTTGTCTGAGCGACTCTTTAGGTTTTAAATCATAGATTGCTCTTATGGCCCTTCTGTAAAACAAATATAATTTCAGTGTCAGTTGCGTGTCCCCATAGCAAAATACCATAGACATTATGCTATGGAAATAGCTAAAGTAAACAAGTCTAGCTGTTTCCACACTGGTAAGATTTCTAATCTTTTACAGCATATGCTGCAGAACTAAGTCTGCTTGCTAACTTTGATATATGGGGCTCCATTGAAGCTTCGCGTCTAGTGTTATTCCAAGAAAATGGTGGTATCGACAAGACTCAGTTCCTCCCATTTAAAATTACATTAGTATTTAATTGTCTGACATTTGGAGTCACGAACTTCATACATTTCGTTTTAGTGCTATTTAAATGCAAGTTATTAACATTAAACCAATTTACTAATTTAGATATAGCATTATTTACTTCGTCATATTTTAATAATTGTCATTTTAATTTGAAAATTAATGAAGTGTCATCAGCAAATAATACTATATTATGGTTATCCCCTACTATGTAAGGTAAGTCATTAAAATATACAAGAAACAGAAAGGGGCCGAGAATTGAGCCTTGAGGCACGGCCATTTGTACTATCGACCCGGAAGAGCTCATACTAATAATGGCAACTTTTGCGTTCTGTTACTTAATAATGAAACAATTAATTTAAGAGCATTACTTCTTACACCGTAGTGTTGTAGTTTCCTGATTAATGTTTCACGGTGAACACAATCGAAGGCTTTGGATAGGTCACAGCATATACACAAAGCATCCTATGAATTCTCCCATGCATTAAAGATATATTTAATCAGCTCAACACCGGCATCAGTTGTTGAGCGACCCTTGTGAAACCGAATTGATTTTTATGAAGTAAATTATTAACATTAAAAAATTAACATTTGATCAAGAATAATTTTTCAAAATTTTACTTAGTGTTGGCAGTACAGAAATGGGTCTAAAATTGGCGGGGTCTAATGTACTACCAGATTTAAATAAAGGTATTACTTTACTATGCTTCATCAAATCAGGAAACACACCATATTCGATACTAGTATTAAAAATAATAGCTAGTTGAGGCGCGATTATATCGATTATAGACGCAATAACTTTAACGGAAATGCCCCACAGATCCGCAGTTTTCTTAACATCAATAGTTTTAAAATATTTTACAATATCTTTTGATGATATTTTATGAAATGTAAATGTCTTTGTACACGCATTTACATTTTGTTTAAGCAATGATTCGGCGACGGCAGGAGAAGAATTCAGTGACATAGTGGTTAAGATCGGAATATCCGTAAAATACTTCTCAAAAACCATTACAACATCCTGATCTGATTCCGTTAATTTGTTGTTAAAACTCAACCGGTAGTTTGAATTGCGAGAGTTGACCTTACCAGTTTCACTATTAATTATACTCCACGTCATTTTAATTTTATTAGAAGCCGTCTTAATTTTGTTGCTCAAATGCAAAGACTTGGCTTTGGAGCACACCTTTAAATATTTTTGAATATTTTTAACATATTCCTAAATTCGACGCTAGGGTTATATGACCTTTCATGGTAAAGTTCATATAACCTTTGTCTCTCTTATGGACTCTACTGTCGCCCATTCATTGAAAGCCTGACTGTTCAAGGAGAACGTTTTAGAAGTAAAAATATTATCAAATTCACTGCAAATAAGTTTAAACACTGTTCCATATAAAAATTAGGATCATTTTGTATGAAAGTGATGGAAGTTTCTTCACTATGTTACTTCTAAACTTCCAAGCGACTAGCATTTACAGGAACAAACACAATTTTCTCATCTACTTGCTTTTTGTGAACATAGGTAACGAAACTAACTGTCCACAGTGATCAGAACTCAATTTTTGAATTATACATTTATGCAACGGCTTAACATTTGTAAAATGTTATCTATACATGTTGCACTACATCCAGTAATACGCGTTGGCTCTAAAAATAAATTAAAAAGACCATATGATTTAAACAATGATCTAAATTTAATATTGGTGGAGGAAGCTTCTAGGAGATTGATATTAAAGTCTCCACATATTACAACATATTTATTCTGTTTATTAAGCTTAACAAAAACTTCCTCCATATTTTTTCAAAAGTATTGGATTTAGAACATGGGGATCTGTGGACGCTCACAACAATGAGGTGCTCAAACTCAACACGACATTTCTACAGTTCGCTCAACAGAGAGGCTCACAATATCTTTCTTACATGATAATAATTTACTAGCTAATATTAACGAGCCACCTCTTAAAACCGTTTCTCTATTGAACGAACTGACCACCTGGTGATTACTGAAATTAAACATTATGTTATAAGCTTTTAACCAATGTTCAGTAATACATAAAATATGAATATTGTTGCTATTTAAGAACAATTCAATTTCTAGCTCTTTGCCTATCATGCCTTGTATATTCTGATGCACCAGGTGTAAACAATTTTTATTATCACTCTGTGGAGTCATACAATTAAGGTTTTGTAAGCTATATTCTAAATTATTTAAATTATTATAACTGCTAGAGATTACCTCTATTGTCTCATTTTCTAATTTAAATTACTTGAACTGATTCCAAATTACATAATAAGTCATTACACTGCTCAAAAGAAGCAGATGTCGGTGTAGCCAAGTCCTTGGCTGAGTTAATATATAAACAATAAGATAGCACATTTGCTATCTGTCTTAAATTATATTTGGATAGGTAATACCTATCTCTAGTCAAAAATTTCTTAATTAAATTATTTATGTCTATTAAATTAATTATATTATTATAATTATAACAATTAGATGTCAAGTTTATATTGTTATTAAATGAAAAGTTATTCATTAATAAATTTAAATTGTATCTTATTTTATTTTCCTGTGGCCAACCCTGTATGTAAGGCAATGTAAACAAGATAATTTTATGTACATTTAAAGTATTTAGATGATCAATATATTTTAATAATTGAGTTTTGTTTACATTGCCCTTCTCCCAACAAGAATTATTAATGTGCTATTAGGCAAAACTTACTACTTAAAACTTTATTCATTATATGACTAAAGGATGCTCCAGGCATACAACAATTACTAACCTGATGTCCTTTTAAACAGTTATTTAACATTGTGCCCAAATTTTTGCCTATGTCATCACAATACATAATAACTTTATTTTTATTAATATTTAAATTACTTTTTAAGTTAATATTCTTTGTTAAGGTACTGTCATAGAGTGTAGGTGAAAATAATGAGTCATTACTGTTATCATTATTTTTACACATATTGTCCCCGATGAACCTGGTATGGAGCGCTGATACTCACTCTGATGTTTAATTATGAGTCAAAGCGCTCCTCATTATACTTACATGACTTTACCAGATCATTCATGGCCAATATGTGTTCTTTTATCTCATCCTGAGCCGATTCATATTTATTTGATATACTTTGTAGGAATTTTAAGTGATAAAATTGTTAAATTTAGACACTCTATATCAGTCTCATAACAGTTATTCATATTTTCCACCTCAATTGAATATAATTTAAGTTTATTAATTAATTCTTGCTTTTCTTTACATACATTTATATAATTTTTGACATTAATTTTAGTTTTAATTAACTTTTGTACTTTCCTAATATATTTTTTATTTTTATGTATTTCTTTAATTTTCTTCTACTGCAGGTAATCCTTGCTGCTGTTCTTGATGTGACATAATCATCACCAGTCAAATCGATTGTTGTGGAGGGTTGCAATGATTTAGAAGATTCACATTCTATGAGCTCATTGAACAGACTTTGAGTTTGGGACGCTTTCAAGTTATCTATGTATTGTTTTAATTGCACAATCTGCTCATTAGCCTCACTTAACTGTAACTGCAATGCAGCAATTAATCTGAGGGATTCCTCATATTCCTTGCTGCATTGGTCAAACTCATCGACTGTTCTCTGAAGTTCATCCTTTTCTTTTAAAACAAAAGTATATTCTTTATGCAACTTAACCATATCACTTTTTAGCTGAGTATTTTTAGCAATTATATTTATTATTTCCTTTTCGTTGTCATCCCTTTCTTTACACAACAGCTCACACTGCTCCTTTGACGCCTTAAGTTCTTGAAGCGCCATTTGAAGTTGGTTCTCAATTGGCGCGTTTTATGTTGTGTATTCATTTTACTATTAAGTGTAAATAGCAAAAGAAAACAAAGAAAGAAAACCGAAGAAGCAGAGTAAGCAAATGTCCAGATCTATGGGTTTATTTACAGATCTCAAATTAAATTATCATGTAAATAATTCAAAATGAAATCCAGAACAACACTTACTTAAAAGGTAAATCTTAAAATGTTAAAGGGATAACAAGAATAACACTTACAGTAAGTTTAAACGATGTTCGTTACAGCTGTCACTTTTGGTTAGAACACTAAACACAATTTAATTAAAATACTTATGACTTTTACTTATTTTACAAAAAAAATAAGTCGTATTTAACAACTGTAACTCAAAATTGAGGGATATTATCAATTTACAATTTTAATTATTTAAAATAGTTGGGAGCAATTAATTTACAACTAGTCACCGGGGTTGCCACAGCAAAAAAAAAAAAAAGCAAAATATATTTAATTAACCAAAGTATGCACCGTTGTTATCTATGCACTTTTGCCATCTCATAGGTAGTTCATTGATCCATTTACCATTACTTTACCATTCTAAAAAAACCATGGGGGCGAGAATCAATAAGCTCCTTGAAGGCGGTTTGGTCTGCAGCATCGGAGTTGAATTTTTTTCCTTGTAAGAAGTTGTCCAAATTCCGGAAAAAAAGGTAATCTGTTGGAGCAAGATCCGGGGAGTACGGTGGATGTAGCAGACATTCCAATTGTAGCTCATCTAACTTAGCGGTTGTTTCTTGTGCAGTATGTGGTCTTGCGTTGTCTTGAAGCAGCAGTGGCCTAGAGCGATTGACCAATCTCGGTTGTTTAGCAGCTAGTTCTTCCTTCATGGTTTGCAGTTGCTGACAATAGATGTCTGCCGTAATCGTTTGGCCAGATTTTAGAAAGCTGTAGTGAACGACACCGGCGCTAGTCCACCAAACAATCACAAGTAACTTTTTTGAGTCAATTTTCGTTTAGGGCAGGATTTGGCTGGGTCTCCAGGGTTCAGCCATTGCAACAAGCGCTTCCGATTATCGTACAGTATCCACTTTTCATCACAAGTAATGATTCGATTTACAATCCCTTCATTATTATGTCGGTTGAGCAAAGTAATACAGCAGTCGACGCGTGTTTGCAAGTTCGATTCACTCAATTCATGAGGTAACCATCGTTCAAGTTTTTTTTACTTTCCCGATTTGCTTCAAGTGGATTAATATAGTTTTATCACTTACCCCGAAGCCTGCAGCTATCTCTGAAGTGCTATGTGATGGATCCGCTTCCACAATAGCCTTTAATTCTTCATTTTCCGCTTTGGTCTCCGGCCGTCCACGGAGTTGGCTCTGAAGGTCGAAATTTCCAGAAAGAAAACGTTGAAACCAAAAAACGTACAGTGCTTTCTTTTGCGACACCAGCGCTGTACACATCATTAATCCTTCGAGCTGTTTCTGTAGCACTGGTACCACGGTAGAACTCGTACTCGCAAATGCCTATACCGATATTTCATGTTTTCCATTGTGCGGTAATAAGCGACGCCAAAGAAAAAAATAATGAAGAAAAAACAAATGAATGACTGTTTTCAAAACTCAAATGTTTGACACACACTCAAATGTTCAAACTTGAATTTGGAATTCTTAACCAAAGAGGAGATATTTCAGATCAAAGTGGTCAGTACGACAAAACTCTAATTTCATATATAAAGACCTAATATATATACTGAGTGGTCCAAACAGTGAGGTTATAAAAATTTTTTTGATTCCTCACACCTAGGGGTATCCGAAAATACCCTATGTATGTTCCGCGATTTTTTGTAGTTTTCGAGTTATGATTTTTTTAATCCTTTTTTTGAAAATGTTCACCCTAAACAGCCTAACATTAAAAAAATGTAATTGTGAGATTTTTTCCAAGCTTTTTTGTTTGTAGCATGATCCTTATGAGTTGCCCTATTATGCATAAAATAATTAGCTTCCTAACATTCACCGAAGATACAATAATTTTAATCGAAACTTAAAAATTTTCTGTCAGGAGAGTGGGGCTTGAATTTTCAACATTAAATGAAAAATAGTAATAAATTATTTCATACTTTTTAATTAATTTTAAAAACTTGGCAGTACCTTAATCTTTCATAATAACATAAAAAATTACACTTAATAGGCCAGTTTTCTGTTACAGACTTCAAGTTACTCAGGCAGGAAACTACCTGAATAGTTAATTTGATTTAAAAAATCTTTTTATCATTTCTAGGGCTAAACTAAGATAGTAAATGCTTCAGGTTAGCAAAAATAACATCCAGTGTCTTTACTTATTGTTTAAAATTTATTGACAACAAAATTGCCGGCAAACTTCTTGAACATTGACCTTGACTGCGCAGAGTCGGTTTTACATACAAAAATGCGTGCGCAAACCTTCCCCCACTACGCTTATTGTTCAAGATGTTTGCCGGGAACTGGACAAATGATTTCAAGATTCATACTAAAACTAGTAAATAATTTAAGATAAATTTATTTAAAGTAAATTTTCGAAATGGCGGCCATTAACTTCGATACACAGTCTACATCGTCTTAAAAAATTTGCTTTTAGTCTTCGAAAAGCATTCGTATTGCCTTACTTACCTCTAGTATTGCGTACAATGACAACCTACAATAAAAATACTAATAATTTTTTTCCAGAGGGATATCACGCGTTTCATATTCAGCGTGTTCAACAACTTAACGACGCAGACTATCCAAGGCGTGTTGCTTTCTGCAAATAATGCTGGAAAGATCTGCGGAAGACCCGGATTTTTTAACAAGATACTCTGGGCGGATGAATCCGGTTTGAAAGGACTGGCGTCTTTAACATTCACAATTATCATAGCTGGGCCATTGAAACCCAAAAAGCAAGGCAGTCAAATTTTCAGAACAGATTTAGTATCAACATGTGGTCAGGAGTAATAAATGGAGAAATGGTTGGGCGCTTTGAATTGTCGGCTAGGTTGAACGGGTCCCAGTACCTGAACTTTCTACAAAATAACCTAAATGGTTTATTGTTTGAAGTTAATTTACAAACGAGGAGGGATATGATATTTCAAAATGACGGTGCTCCTTGCCATTTTGAAAGACAAGTGAGGGAGCACCTCAACAGAACTTTCACCAGGAAGGTGGATTGGGCGTGCAGGGCCAATCGAATGGCCTGCACGCTCACCAGATTTAAACCCTATAGATTTTTTATTTGGGGATTCTACAAAGAGATGGTGTATGCTAGAGAAATTAATTCGGAAAATGAATTAAGGGGAAAATTGAGACAGTGCGCAGAAAAAATCAAAGAAAATACGAATGCTTTTCGAAGACTAAAAGCAAATTTTTTAAGACGATGTAGACTGTGTATCGAAGTTAATGGCCACCATTTCGAAAATTTACTTTAAATAAATTTTTCTTAAATTATTTACTAGTTTTAGTATGAATCTTGAAATCATTTGTCCAGTTCCCGGCAAACATCTTGAACAATAAGCGTAGTGGGGGAAGGTTTGCGCACGCATTTTGTATGTTAAACCGACTCTGCGCAGTCAAGGTCAATGTTCAAGAAGTTTGCCAGCAATTTTGTTGTCAATAAATTTTAAACAATAAGTAAAGACACTAGATGTTATTTTTGCTAACCTGAAGCATTTACTATCTTAGTTTAGCCTAGAAATGATAAAAGATTTTTAAATCAAATTAACTATTCAGGTAGTTTCTGCCTGAGTAACTCAGAAGTCTGTAACAGAAAACTGGCCTATTAAGTGTAATTTTTATGTTATTATGAAAGATTAAGGCACTGCCAAGTTTTTAAAATTAATTAAAAGTATGAAATCATTTATTACTATTTTCATTTAATGTTGAAAATTAAAGCCCACTCTCCTGACAGATTTTTTTAAGTTTCGATTAAAATTATTGTATCTTCGGTGAATGTTAGAAGCTAATTATTTTATGCATAATAGGCAACTCATAAGGATCATGTTACAAACAAAAACTTGGAAAAATCTCACAATTACATTTTTTAATGTTAGGCTGTTTAGGTGAACATTTTCAAAAAAGGATTAAAACCATAACTCGAAAACTACAAAAATCATGGAACATACATAGGGTATTTTCGATACCCTAGGTGTGAGGAATCAAAAAAAATTATAACCTCACTGTTTGGACCAGCCTGTATATATATATATATATATATATATATATATATATATAAAAGTACAAATATATACTTTAAAACTATTACATATAACAGAAATGTGCCATACCTATAAACAAATAGTGTAACTAGATAAATGGAAAATAGTTATATACAAATGAACTTGATAGAATCAAAATTGAAAAAAGTAATCATGTACATGTTTCTTAAAAATCGGTAGGGATTGAGCGCGTCTTGCTGATAACGGCAAGTCATTCCATCATCGGACAGCTTGTATTGTGAATGATTTGTCCAAAAATTTGGTAGTGTGAACTGGCATTTTTAATATCAAATTTTCTGATGATCTCAAATATTTATAGGTGTGAATTGCTCCGCTCACTCCCCCGTTCTATTGTGTATGTATTATAGTATTCTATGTGTTTGACTATAGGGAATATCATAAAGATCTTACGGCTTCCGAAAGATGGTGGTGAAAGCATCTTTCTTCGCTAGGCGTAAAATACCTAGATTGGGAAATGTTCGGAAAATGTCGGGAAAATGTTCTAGACGACTAGTATTGCGATTGTCAATGCGCTTACTAATCGTGATGATAGAGGCAAATCCTTACAACTGGAGGTCTATGTTCAGCAGTTTAACATATTTGAATAGGTATATATAATCCCGTAGGTGTCGAAAGAGGTGACAGAAGGAAACAAATGAGGAGATGGACAGCAGCGTATTCCTAATAACGAGTTAAATTAAAATAAACTTCGATTGACAACTCACTTGCCAAGCGTGGCAACTAGGGCAAATATCCCCCCTATGAGGCTATCTATCGGGGAGTTTTATGTTCAGCAGTGAAATTTAATAAGCTGCAACGGTAATAGACAAGCATTTTTGAAAAGAGTGAATAATGAGCATATAACAAAGAGTATATAAATCATGATTTTATCATAAATATTTTACATAGCAAGTATTACGCCTGTCACAATAGATCACAACGATATGACTTGACAGATATAAAATGTTGATAAGTATTAAACCCGTCCGTTGTCACGTTAAAGGTGAAACAATAAAGAGTAGATAAATAAAAATATTTTATCCATTTAGCCTTGAAATAAATTAAAAAAAAACTATTATTTTACTATAAGTTATTATACAATATAATATTATTCCCAGCCAGGATTAGAAAATGACAACTTACCGTTTTAGATATTAATTTATTGAAAATTTCAAATTCTTTAATTTAATTTAATTCGCCTAGCAGACAAGATCCAAAATCGTTGCCTTAGCAAAGAAATGAGCAGCTCTGGGCCGCCATGTAAATATTTTTTATGATAGTAGTCGATAAACGACTCTACAGGAGCGTCGTGACGCGGTAAAATAATCGGATTTGTATTCTGAACTTTCAGCGGAGTTGGTAAGGCGGCCACCAACGTGGATAAAGCCATCACATAAAAATGGTTTAAGCTTTATTAGCGCAGGGGAGCAATTATTACCGGCTCCTAGCTGTTGAATGTCAAATGCAAAATGTATTTTTTGAATATCGTCTCTTATCATATGCTCGGCGGCGCATATATCGAACGCGGTAACTGCTATCGAACCGGAACGAAGAAGTTTATTTATAAATCTGCAGACATAAACAAGGATACGCGTAAGCCTACTCCATAAAGAGATGCATTTATTAAGATCCTGAACTAGACAGACATTTCTGGATCTGACGTAGTAATGGGGTGTACGGTTATTTTCTCTTCCGGCACGTTGTCTAGCGCTATACTATTATGGTCTGTATTGATGATAGGCCATCCATTATGGTCACAGCGCGGACATTGTGACCATAATGGATGAGATATTAGCTTTTCGGGTGTATGACCTCTCGATATATAATCAGCTGGATATCGTCCATATAGATAATTATAGCGAGAAGCAATTATCATTGCTAGCCGAAATGAATCTCCATCATCCGCAATGAGTTGCTGAATGACACTGAGCGCGTGGACGGGCTGAACCTTAGTCCAAAACAAACCCTATTAAATTCATATTCGGTAAGTTCTTCTTGCGGGTGAAAACGATATAACATGCGTTGAAAGCGACTATCGCGCCTATTCATTATAATTTGAAGGAACATATGTTTACAATCAGCGGAAAGTGCGGTAGCGAAAAGACGAAAATTTAAAATAAATGCAAACAGATCACCTTGTAAATTAGGACCACTATGGAGAATATCGTTCAGTGAGCGGCCTGAACTCGATTTATGACTCGCGTCGAGAACCATGCAAAGTTTAGTAGTGGTCTTATCTGTACGCAAAATACCGTGGTGTGGTATGACATATACGGGATAGCAATTATCACTGTCAATAAGCGGCGCGGGTGAGAGATAGCCTTTCTCTAAATATTCGTGGATAACTGTCATACGCGGCCTTAAACTCAGGAGCGGCTTCAAACACCAGAAAATGTTTCCGATTGGTTTCATAAGTATCACCAAGCGAAAATATATCATCCCGAAAAGGCAACGAAACTATATATCTGCCCGTTTCTTTGTCACGTTCAGTGGTTTCGCGAAAGAAATGCTCACACTCTATCTCAGCCGGGGACTCAGTGGGCGGAGTTCTCAAAGGAGATTCATCTATTTGACAAAACTTTATTAGCGTATCTAGCGGTTCTTCATCTGCGTTTACGGGTAATGTACTACATCACGTCAAGGTTACGTTTTCGCGAGCGGGAAGAGCGGGCACGGTGCCCATAATGACGTAACCGAGCGTGGTTTGTATAGCGGGCGGTTCAGCAGAATTATCCCTTGTTATACCGGGTAATAAAAGTTGCGAAAATAAAGAGGCACCGATCAAAACATCGATCTGTGATGGCTCAAAGAATTTATCATCGGCCAACGGCAAACCTTGTAAGAACGGCATAGCGGATGCGTCGACGGTAAAGTCATCTGTTATTCTATCGACGACGAGCGACGAAATATTGTATCTTATGTTAAGGTTAAAACTAGACGTGAACTGGAATGCCACAAATCCCTTTGCGTATTTTTCTGAACCCCCGATTCCCTTTACCTTTATATTGTCGTTATTTACTATCGCAACATTCCGACGTTGTAATATTGCTCTGCGATGCACTTTCTAATAAGCAACGCACACTACGGCTCGTGCCATATTCGTCGGGTACCATAACCGTTGCAGTGGATAGCAGAACTGTACTGTATCCAAAGTTTTATTTATATTTCGTGTAAATAAATCTTCTGATACGCAAGATTGCGTTGATAGCGGTGCGGCAATGGACGTTGTACACAACGAAACGCTCTTGCTACGCGCATCGGGCGACGACGCGGGGGCTGTTGTCGGTACGGTCGCGCGCGTTGTCCCCGATGACTCGGCGGCGGTGGTCACAACGCGAGCGTTAGCAGGTTTGAAAACGTCAAAGTGAAGTAAACTATGATGTTTACCTTTGCAAATTTTATATTTAGAATTAGAGTTGCATTTCCCTGCCTTATGTATAACACTCAAACAATCTTACAAAATGCCGGACACTTGTATAAATGATTATGCACAATATCCTTGCACAAACATTTGTATGTATCGGCCATAGCGACATAAGATTGCGGTTGTGGAGCATTTGCGGTGGGTCGTGATTCGGGTTCGAATTCGAAGTCGAAGTCGAATGATAAGAGCGCTGTAATATATTAGCTTGTTCTTTTACGTAGTCTGTTAAACCTTTAAATTTAGGAATTTTATCCTTTCGAGAATGCATTTCGAAAGAACGAACTGTTTCGAGATTAACTTTTTTAAAGCGGTATGTAATATGATAAAATCAGTTAAATCAGGTGTTTGTTATTTTTTTTAATGCGCTAACCGCGGTTGCGAATATATGTAAAAATAATTCTTAGTTTCCAGCAGAAGAGTTAGAAATTGGTTTAAAGTCGAAAATTTGATTGATATAGGTCGATGCTAGCATGCGTTTATCATCGTAATTCTCTATAAGCGCGTTCAAAATAAGTTCTCAGCACAAGGAGTAATACCGGCGAACACAGAATGCGTTTTGATTGTTAATTTACCTAGCGGGTAATATAATTTATCGGCGTCTAATAGGGACCGATTATCATGCACAGTGGATTTAAAACTTGCATAAAATAATGACCATGAGCGGATATCACCATCAAACCACGCTAGCTCTATAGGCGGTAAAGACGGTCGCGATATTGTGGCCGATTTATTTGTTGAGCTGATCTAAATTTGTTTGCGAGCGAGCGGGTATGTAGACATTGAATTATGTATTGCGGTAAGTATAACATAACATAAACACTCACGCCTGTCACCCAGAGGGGTAGGCAGAGACTATGACCTTCCATTTGGCACGATCCTGACACACCTCTCTTGCCTCATCCACATCCATATATCTACGCATACGCGCCCGTCGGTTAGGGGTACTTTTAATTTGGCCCATTTTCAATATATCGCCAATTTGGTCGATAAATTTCGCCTAGGGCGTCCCTTCCCGACTCTACTGTTCACCTCTGCCACATAAATTTGCTTTGTCACTCTTTCCTCATTCATTCTTTCTACATGACCAAACCACCGAAGCATTCCTTTCTTAATCCTGGGCACAACATCATCTTGCAAACCACACTCTTTTCTTATCACACAATTTCTTACTCTGTCATTCAGACTCAGCCCTAACATACTCTTTAATGACCGCATTTCTACAGCATTTATTCTACTCTCTTGCTTCTTCTGCCACACCCAACTTTCACTACCATACATTAAAATAGGGACTAACATAGCATTGTGAATTGCCATACGTGCCTTTTTGGACACATTCTGACTTTCCACAACAGAGTATAGAGCCCCATTTACTTTATTTCCCGCGTTCACTTATCGTTCTATATCCTTATCATATCTACCATCCCTGCTAAATACACATCCCAAATACACAAACTCATCTACTTGTTCGACCAATTCCCCTTCTATTCTTATTTCACATAACGTTTTACTTACTTCTCTTTCAAAAACCATAACTTTCGTCTTACTTGCGTTCACTTTCATTCCCCTTTCTTTAAATGAACTGTTCATTAATGTAACCATCATTTGCAACTCGGCCGCCGACGACGCGAGTATGACTTGATCATCGGCGTACAAAAGGCATTTGACGGTTAACTCACCGATTCTTAACCCGCATTCTTCAACTTTCAAATTTTCCAAACAACTGTCCACAAATAGGTTGAACAGCCACGAGGAAGCCACACAGCCGTGTCTGACACCTTTATGGATGCCAAACCAGTCCGAGTAGGCCCCATTGATCCTGACACAAGCACTGGAGTCCCTATACAGAGACTTCAATGCCTGTATCAACCCAGCTCTCAACCCAAATGGGTTCAGTGTTTGCCATAACACATCCCTGTCCACTCTGTCGTAAGCCTTTTCCAAGTCCACGAACGCACAAAAAACCTGGTTTTTGGCCAAAAACTTCTCCGCGATCATGCGCATGGAAAAGACCTGATCCGTACATCCCATTCCCTTTCTAAATCCCGCTTGCACATCCCAAATTTTTCCATCAGTATCTTTCATAACTCCTTCAATTAGTACCTTAGCATACAGTTTTCCCACAATGCTAAGAAGGCTGATACCACGGTAGTTTTTACAGTGCTGCTGCGATCCTTTTCCCTTATATATTGAGACTATCACGGCTTTGCACCGGTCTCCCGGTACCCGCTTAAGTTCCCAACACAAATTAAACAAGGTGTACAGCAGGTCTGCCACACTCCCTCTCCAGCCCTTAGCATTTCGAGTGTAACTCTATCATATCCGGCTGCCTTACCTGCTTTCATACTTTTCATTGCTTTCATTATTTCATCTATACTTATCTCTCTATCTCTTTCCTCTTCTTTCAGAATTTTTATTTCATTTAATTCAAACGTCTCATCACTAATAAACACGCTTTCAATGTATTCCTTCCATCTCTTTAAACCTGACACTTCGTCATTCAGAATGCCGCCGTTCTGGTCTCGTATAGCATTCATTCTAGGCTGTTTTGAATGTCCCCTGGCAGTTCTTACGAGTTTCCAGAACATTTTAATATTTGCCTGGAAGTTATCCGATATTCTCCTATCATTCTTATCCGTTCTTTCTTTCTTTTTCCTTCCAACTACTTCTTTTACTCTCTTATTTAGATGTCTAAAGATGCGGTAAGTGTATGGTAAATTATATAATAGCGATGAATGTACGTCTTTAAATTAATGTAATAAATATATAATGTCTGTATATATGCGAAAATTAAGCAAAATATATTATTTAAATGTTATATATATATATATATATATATATATATATATATATATATATATATATATATATATATATATATATATATATATGGCTATATATATATACGTAATATAACGAGTTTATGAGAAAATCACGTCATGAAATGTGATAGGTTACCTCAATCACCAGGTGTAGATGAAATAAGAATAAAGGATTTAAAGTATGTGAAAGAGATCAGCCCGTTGCTTGCAAAATTTGTGAATATGTGTGTACAAAATGGTGTATATCCAAATTACTTAAAAAATGCAATTATTCGTCCAATATTTAAACAAGGTAATCACTTAGAATATTCCAATTATAGGCCGATTGCTATATTGTCAGTAATAAATAAAGTAGTTGAAAAAATAATTGTTAAGCAAATTAGTATGTTTCTGGAAAAAAATCATATAATATCTAAAGCACAGCATGGGTTTAGAAAAACGTACAGTACATCTACCGCACTAGCACGATTTGCCGATGATGTTAATGATGAACTAAACAGTAAAAATTATGTCGTTGTATTGTTCATTGATTTTAAAAAAGCGTTCGATACGTTGGATCACGAAATGCTTCTTGAAGCAATGCAAGAGTGTGGGATTCGAGGTCCAATGAACAAATGGTTCCGCAATTACTTGAAGAACCGAAAACTACGCATTATGATCAATGGTACGATTGGGGAAGAAGCTGATGTAACACTGGGTGTGCCAACCGGCTCCGTATTCGGACCTGTCGGGTACATCATGCACGTGAATAGCATTAATAACGTTGTAAAACATTGTTCCACCTATATGTACGCCGATGACACGTGCCTAATGTACGCCGACAGGGACGTTAAAGTTATAGAGAAGAGGGTGCAGGATGATTTTATTAGTATACTAAAATGGGCACATGACAACGGAATTATACTTAACGTATCCAAGACAAAGTATATGCTTCTCCACTCTCCATATATGAGAAAACCTAGTGAAGAAATTAACATCTTTGGTCATTCGTACGAGTGCTTACATAATAAATTGGAACAATGCAAATGTACAACCGTAGAATTTGTGAATACTCGTAGTTACAAGTACTTAGGGCTAACAATAAACTGTAATTTTAGTTGGAAACTGCATATTAACATTGTCTGTGATAGATTAAGATCCATATTATCTAGGCTTAATAATTTAAAACTTATAGTTAGCGGGTCAATCTTAAAAATGCTTTATTATGCACTAGCCGATTCAGCCCTGAGTTACGGACTAATTACATATGGACGTACTTTTCAAACATATACAGATAAAATTCTTAAACTACAAATTAGGTTAATAAAATTGTTTATTGATAAAAAAAAACAAAGGAAAAATATAACATAGACGGAAACTATAATAATTTATTTAAAAATTTTAGAATATTACCCATACATGTAAAACTTAAGTACTTAATTGCAATAGATCAATTTAAATCTCTAGAGTTTAAAACATTTCAAACATTAAGCAAAAATATTAGAATTACTTATCGAAAGAAATACGTTGAGCATTGAGGGTTAACAATTATTACGGCAAGAGGACGAGAAAATATCTAGTACCACGTATTTTTAACGAGATATTAAGACCAATGTAAAAGTAAAGAAATATTTAAAAGAAAATTGAAAGCGTGGTTGCTGGATACGTGTAATAGTTAATGCTGTCTAAATAAATAAAAGAAAATAATAGTCTTAATTAATAGTTAAATGTGTAATATTAAGGTTAATTATAAGTTATAAATATAATTAAGTATATAAATAACACTGCTAAGTTTAAATTTAATTTTTTTTTGTTATTATTTTTTTTCTATTTTAAGTTTAAAATCCAAGATTAAGTTATTAATTACAGTAGGTACATAGAATGTAAGTGGGTGATGTATTCGCCAACAAACTGCCCTGTAGTTTGGCGAAAGTAGTATAAGAAATAACCGACTGTATTTTTGTGTAATAAACATTTAAAAAAAAAAAGGTATATATGTAAATATGTGAGTCACATATGGCTATATATCATGCCTATTGTGCATGGAAATATTCCATCGAAGTGGCAAAAAAAAATGATTATCGAATTGAAATATTTTAATACGGTCTAATGGACTGGAGAATATGGTTCTAATCCGGGCGAAATGACCAAAATGGTGATGCGTGATTTAAAAATTGGTATAAAGTGGACTGTAATAGGTAGTTGGAATTGGGTTTCGTTGAAATTTGAAACCGACACATAAAACTGAAGGTACGCACCTGGAGAACGCCAGCTTCTCTTCGTACTTGAGGTTGACAATCGCGTGGTACACTTCTAGTTTTCTTGGGCGATTTACACTTATTTGATACAATTCACGGCCGTGATTTAAGTATATGATAATTAAATAGATATAGTGAGCGTGACACAATATGTTTCCGCGTGCGGTCGTGTTTTTACTTAGACTCCTCTTCTACCCGATTGTCGGTCGCAAGAAGGAATGAATGGAATGAATGAAAGGTATTATAGAGGAAATCTGATTCGTCAATAAGATTGACCAAAAAACGCGGAATATTTCAATTTGAGAAGTGGCGGTAAGACTATGAAAAGTATTTTTCTAAGATAGATAATTAACAGATAAGCTCAATTGATGAATCTTAAGCAACAATATTTTCTAACCTGCTAACTGGTACCCGAAAGTTTTATTTTACACTAAATTTATATAAACAGTTGCATCATTGCATGAAGTATTTCCCTTAATCGTAAAGCTTGATTGATTGAGATGGACCACCATTACACGGTCCATCCACGCGCCGGTGGATTGACTGTGTAGTGGTGGTGTAAAAATATCCACTACACCACTACTATGCTATGTGTTTTATCGCTGAATGGCTTTAATGAGCCTTTGAGCGAGAAAAGATCCAGTCATCTTATCACTAGCAGCAACTACCAGTCGTGGATACAGTTCCTTTAGGAACTTCACCGCATGGACCCCACGGACCGATAGTCTCTACAGCAAATGACACAAATATGTAGTCATCTCTCAGAAACTCATCCTTGAGCCACTTACTTTGTTGAGCCGCCTCTGACGTCACCCCGGATCTAAACGAGGTACCCCTGAGATGAGAGACTGCCAAAGTAACCACGCACGTAGCATCCCACACTAAGACCTTACCTTTCTCCCGATGGACTAAAGTCATGCCGTCAGATCTCTTGCCATCGTCTCTAAATACTCCACAAGGTCCAAAAACCAAAGGAACACTTAAAGAGATATGAGCTCACGTCACAGTTCTCGGATAATATCTTTCCGAGAACTGTGACGGGACTACCAACCAGCACAAAAGTTTTTTACGTAATACAGCCACCCTGCAGCTATATTATGGTTGTAGCACGAATGGGTCGGCTCGACTAGGAGAGGACTACGCTCTCTCAGAATACCAGCGTAAAATAGTAGAATAATGCTGCTATGTTTCGTATGGTGGGTGTAGAGAACCGGAGACCCTTTTTACCCGACTGCCAAGGAAGGGTTATGTTTTTCGCGCGTATCTTGGATGTATGTTTGTAAATTTCTTTATTACCTCATATCTGCCAAACGGCTTGACGGATTTCGGCAGTTAAGGTATCGTTTTATTCGTCTTAAAAACCCAAGCGTTCTTAGATAGCTGTTTCAAAAAAAAAAAATGATTTTTGGCGTGAAATAGTAATACGTTAATAAAAAAAAATTACCAAATCTATCGAAAAGGGTATAAAAAAGAAGGAAATTTAAAGGAAACAAAAATATAAACAAAGTGCTTAAATTTTATTGGGAATAATAAATTGGTTTAAAAGTTTTTGATTGCGTAAAAATGGGTATACCACCCTCAGCGAGCTATGGAGAGGGCTATGCTCGGGGTTTCTCTGCGTGATAAACTTAGAAATGAGGATATCCGCAGTAGAACCAGAGTTACCGACATAGCCCAAAGGATTAGTATGCTGAAGTGGCATTGGGCCGGCCATATAGCTTGAAGAACCGACAACCGATGGGGAAAAAAGGTTCTCGAGTGGCGGCCTCATACCGGCGGACGAAGTGTAGGGCGTCCCCCCACTAGATGGAGTGACGACCTGGTAAGACATGCAGGAAGTCGATGGATGCAGGTGGCCCAGGGCCGTGCTTTGTTGCATTCCTTGGGGGAGGCCTATGTTCAGCAGTGGACTTGTGAAGGGCTGTAATGGTGATGATGAAAAATGGGTCATGATTGTGTCGGAACTCGTGCTACTATATGAAATTTAGAATAGTTAGTAAATATCCGAGACACTAAAAAGTCTAAAATAAAATAAATAATTAAAAAAATCAAAAACCCGACTGCAAAAAAAGAAAATTTAAAATTAATGCACCAAAAAGATCGAAACAAGATTGAGAATAGAAAACAAAATTAAAATAATCTAACGTGTTACAAACTACCCCGTAAGAAATATAATTAATTATCAAAGCCAAAAATTTTGTCAACTCTAGTAAGCTGTCATGCCAGGGAACCAGATTATTTAACACAAAAGCCTACGTCTTTTACCTAATAATTGTCTAGTTTAATAGTTTTTTTTATTTTTCATTCATAAATGTTTGCTACCTCAATACAAGGATGTCATTATACTCAAGTACTGGCTTCAAAAAATGTCGAGTTGGAAAAAAAAAATGTTGTCAATTTCAAATCTTCTAATCGATATCCTACAACGGTTTCGATTTTTTTTCCAACATTTTTTGCAAAATAAGGATGCTTTCTAACTCGGAATATTACGATATGATGTTATGCGTAGGCCATGAAAATAGCAATTTAAATCGTGCTCGCGAACTGTATCGGCAACGATTTATCGATGGTAGACCCCCCACTGAACAGCGACAGCTGCCTTCGTACCAGCGTTTTCTGAACATGTCAAGACGACTACATTCCACCGGCTCTTTTCATCGGTCTACTGGAAGTGGACGTCCAAGCACAGTCGACTCCAGGCAGGCTGAATTAGTGTTAGAGCATTTTGAAGAAGAACCGACCACAAGTACGAGGCGAGCCGGAACAAGATTCGGTATAAACCATGTTGCAGTTTGGCGAATTATTCGTGACGACAATCGTCACCCTTATCACTATCGCCGTACACCGGAGCTGATACCCTCCGATTTTGCACCCAGGAGGAACTTCTGCGAGTGGTACCTCAGGCAGTTTGAGGAAAACCTTAATTACGTAAACTATGTTCTCTGGACGGACGAGGCAACATTCACGAGGTCAGGACTTTCAAATATGCATAACGATCACGTTTCGGCTCGCGTGAATCCACATGCTTCACGGCAGGGCAAATTCCAACACCAGTGGCGGCTGAATCTGTGGGCAATGTTTATGACAGGCATGTCATCGGTCCCGTCTTTATGCCATCACGTCTGAACGGTAGCAACTATCTAACGTTTTTACAAACGGAATTCGAAGAGGCGATTGACGACTTTCCTGTGGCTGACTGGGATTACTTTTAGAACCAAAGAAACATGGTGTTTCAGCATGATGGAGCTCCGGCACAATTTGCTCGCAACGTACGAGAACATCTTAACGTTCGCTTTCCGCGAGGATGGATCGGCCGCGTGCGACCGGTGCTATTGCCTGCTCGTTCTCCGGACCTTACACCCTTGGACTTCTTTTAGTGGGTTTATGTGAAGGACAGAGTGTATTTCTCCGATTGCCCAATGGTTGCCGAGATGGAACAGCGTGTTAGATCGGTTTTCGCATCAATAAAACCGACGATGGTGCGATATGCACATATCCCTATCCCGACGAGCAAGTGTATTGAGCAAGGCGGAGCACACTTTAAGCCGTTTCTGTAAATTTGACCTTTATTATGAAAAAGTAAGTGTTCGTTTAGGTTGTTTCGTTAGGTTAGGTCTTTTAAAATTTTTGTTGTTCCGCGAATTAGCTAGAAAGGTACATTCTGCGTAGTTTGCTCTTTAATTTTACTGAAATAGGGTTTGCACATCAGTGAAAATAATAATATTTTTTTATAATGTTTTCTTATATATACGCGAAGACTACACATTAAATGAAACTAATTTTTACGGATTATATCGCGTTTAATTTAACTTTTTCATTCCCGACGTTTCGGGTGCTTTACAGCACCCATGGTCACGGGGGGGACTAGGAAAGGCTAGTCCCCCCCGTGAGTAAGTAAGTAAGTAAGTAAGTAAGTAAGGCTAGAAAAGGCTGTAATGATGATTTTTTTTATAGGATATGGGTGACAAGCGAGCACATAGTCCACCTGATGGTAAGAGGTTGCTGAGGCCCATAGACATCTACATCTATCCTCGTTTGCGAATCAAAATGCAGATGCGTTGTCAGCCGTGAGGACTAAGATGGAATGCCTCTTTTCCAGTAAAAAGCTCTAGCTCTCCAGCTACACGAGGGAGTCCGTCTTTACACGAGGAGGATTAAGTGATGGAATAAGAGCGACTCTAATTCTAAGCTCTTCTAAACTCTGAGTCCATACTGCCATGTAGTGGTGGCGTAAGAGAATCCACTGGCTCATATCATCTCGTGAGTATCGTAAAAGGCGACAAAAGGAAAGTGGAATAGGAGATTATCAGCAGCATATTCCTCATAACAACTCAAAATAATAAAAAAAACTGGGGTTGCCTACCCACTTGTCAAGCGTGGCAACTATAGCAAATATACCCCCTGTGAGAGAATTTTAGGGAAGGCCTATTTTCAGCAGTGGACAAATTATTCAAATGAGAAAGTATTTAAAAATGGGGTAAAGACATAAATTTTTAAAGGGATTTATTTGCTAGTTTAAGCAAATCAGTCTTCAAAAATAATTCTGTCCATCC
Source organism: Parnassius orleans (assembly GCA_029286625.1). Taxonomy (NCBI): domain Eukaryota; kingdom Metazoa; phylum Arthropoda; class Insecta; order Lepidoptera; family Papilionidae; genus Parnassius; species Parnassius orleans. The sequence goes on along the minus strand of JAGSMP010000460.1, from coordinate 122,580 downwards.
GCTTGAATTAATAAATGGATTTCATTATTGCAATCTATTTGCAATCATTGGACATTTCCTTGCCTTAAAACCCTCTCAGTGTGCTTGGTGTTCTGTGTTTGCTTGCTGCTTTGGTATTCTCACTGTGGTGCGCGAAGTACGTCTCGGGTGACGGCAGTCTCACTTTGGGTTGTAAAGTGTATCGGACGCTTGTTCTGGTGCAAAATGTATATTGTGCATAACTCTCCTTCCTGGATTCCTGGTACTGGTATCGGCAACCTTAAGTAGAGTGAAACACACCCGCCGCTCAGAGGCGGCCATCGTGTTGAATTTTCCATCGCGCTAGGTGTATAGGTGTTCGTTTTAGGCATACACCTTGTTACACATTTGTGCTTGTGTTAGCATAGTAAACAAGATGGCGTCGTTTACAACTGATAAACTAGCCAACATTTTTAGCCGAGCCTACCCCGACATCTGTGCTGAGTTTATTGCACAGTGCAATGCCCGTCTCACGCCCGAGCCCGCAATCGAGTCCGCTCCTCTAGCTGGCCCGTCCAACCAGCGTGTCTGGCCCCATATCGACCGTGCGACCGTGCGGATTGACGACACTCTGTCGCCGAGCACCGGACCTACAACCCCTGTGTCCATAGACAGGCTCCGTGGCGCAGTGGCTTAACAATCAGTTGCAGCGCTGTGGGCCGCGGGTTTGAATACCGCACGCCTACAAATAATTATTCCGGGTCTGGATGTTTATCCTTGTGTTGTGTGTTGAATCAGGCTCCGACATGAAGACCGACTCGCGTGTCCCGCGTAAACCAGAAGACGAAGGCTTCACCCTCTTCCGGGGCAAAAAGCGCAAACGCGCAGCTCCAAGAAAGGCAGCCGAGCTGATACTACTAATATAGCTGCACATTGGCTCTACCACGTCTAAAGTTAGCTTTATACGTGGTAGAGCCATGCTGCAGCTATATTAGTAGTATAGTTTTAGCACGAATGGGTCGGCTCGACCGGGGAAAGACCCGCTCTCACAGAATACCAGCGTAAAATAGCAGCTTAACACTGCTGTGTTTCGTATGGTGAGTGTAGAGAACCGGAGACCCTTACTGGAAAAGAGGCATTTCATCTTAGTCCTCACGGGTGACAACGCATCTGCATTTTGATTTTTTTTTTAATTTATTTATTATCATAGTAAATACAATTGGTTCAAAAAACATTAAGTTCGCCAAACTGAGAATACAGTTTATTGGCGAAACTGCACTCATTAAGGTTTACACTTGCATTTTAATATTTCTCTAAAATAAATTTTAAAACAAAACATATTAGTAAACATATAAAGTAATTAAAAAAACTAAAGACTAAGTAGGTAAAGTACACTTATCACTAAATTAATAACAAAGCTTATAAAGACAGAAAACGAATATCTTAAATTAAATTAATAATGAATAAAGATTAATAAAAAATAATTAAGATTAATAATTAATAATAAACTAAATATTACTACTCTAATACTACAGGTCGCCGATGGCATTCAGTAGCCAATATTTCAATTTGTTTTTAAAAATTTGTTTTGTCTTACAGGCCTCTTGTGGCACGTTTTCATTAAATATTCTTGGCACTAAATACCTACGCGTCCTTTCACCAAAGTAGTTTTGCGCACTTGGTTCCTCAAACAATTTACAGTATTCTTTCTTAAATTACCATAAATTGATTTCCTAACTAAAAATTTACTTTTATCCTTCAATTGCTAATAAATACTTTGTTTTTTCGTACTGGTAGAATATTGCATTTCTTAAACAATAGATTATAGTTACCCTTACTTTTCTCTTTAGCTTGCTTACTAACTAACAGTTTAATAAATCTTAGTTGAAGATTATGTATCCTATCCATGTACGTTCGGAACGTACGTCCATATGCTGAAAGGCCATAATTAATTACAGAATCCACGAGAGCATAGTACAGAATGCGTAAAGTTGTTTTATCAACTACGCTTTTAAGGTGTACAAACTTACATAATAACGATCTTAATTTATTACATACTCGTTCTATATGGAAATTCCAACTAAAATTAGTATCTATGGTTAATCCTAGATATTTGTAATTCTCAACAAGCTCAATCGATTTACAACCAATGCATTGTTTATTTCTATAAAGCAATCATACGAATGGCCTATGATATTTATACTTGTAGGTATACATGGTTTATGCAGGTATGGCGATTGAATGAGCATACATTTCGTTTTCTCTATATTTAAAATTATTCCATTATCGTGGGACCATTTGATTACGTTATCAAAATCCGATTGTATTTTGTTCTCAATCACCTTCGTATCCCTGTCAGCATACATCATGCATGTGTCGTCAGCAACATGTATGTTCTGCAGTTTTCACAACGTTTACCATGCTATTTACATGCATGATATAGCCCACAGGCCAAACACAGAGCCAGTAGGAACTCCAGTTCTAACTAATTTACCATGACAAATGGTTTCTTTTATCTTTGTGCACAACATTCTGTTGTGTGTAATAATTCGAAACCATGAGCTGATTGGCCCGTGATTCCGCACTCTTCCATAGCTACCAACAGCTGCTCATGGTCCAGCGTATCAAACTTTTTAAAATCTATGAATAAAAGAAATACATACTGCTTACTACCTAAGCATTCGTTGATATCGTCGGTGAAATTTGATAAGGCTCGATGTACTACGTAATTTTCTAAATCCGTGCTGCTTTTCTGTAATTATGCAGTTTTTTTCTAGATACTCACTAATTCTATTAACTATCACTTTCTCCACTATTTTATTAATAACAGACAATATTGCAATAGGTCTATAGTTTGAATAATTGCAATGGTCTCCTTGCTTATAAACAGGGCGGATAATAGACCTTTTTAAACTGTCTGGGTATAAGCCTGTTTTAAAACTAAGGTTCACAAATTTTGCTAATATTGGACTTATTTTTCTTTAACTAAAATTAGATCTTGCGGCCTTATTCCATCTAAACCTGGCGATTTTTACTATTTAGTTGACTAATTATTTTTTTATTTCATTTTCGTTTACCTTTTTAATAAAGTGGTATCACTCGATTTTATAGGTCTCATGATTTAGTAATTTAATATTACATTGATGTTTTATTTTATCAATTTCTTTTGTAAATGTTTCTGAGAATTTTGAACATATATCACTTATATTATTGATTTTTCCTAGATACTTAATTACTACGTCATCTAAGCTTCTACTATTTCCTAGCCAGCAATTTATTGTTTCCATAATTTCCTAAAGTCTCCTGACAGCGTGATAGTTCCTGCCTTCTATAGTTATTTTTAGCTTTGTTAATAATTTTATTTGTTTGATTTCTGTGTTTCGTATATTCTAATCTATAAGTAACATTTTGAGGACTAGTCTTCCACCTGCGGAATAAATAATCTCTTCTATCTATCAATATTTTAATTTTTTAGAGATCCACGGCTGTATTACCGTTTTTTTTTAATTAAAATAACTTTAGCTTTATCGTAGATAGGTGCAAAAAACATTACACAATTGTTCATAAATTATCAAAGGACAGTCTATCTCTACGAGCTTACTCAATCAACCTGCTCTAACTCACGAGTTATTACTTTATTCAAAGTATACATTTTATATTTGCCACTAGTAAGACTTATTCTATTTACCCCTTTTGATTCTTTGGTAATACTTACACCTACCATATAGTGATCCGACAACTTGCGTAAACATAGTGAAGCGAATCGGCGGCTGCGTGTACGTACCCATACATGATCGATGCACGACGTTACGAGTCTACCGGCTAATATTTCCTCGCGAGTAAAGTCATTGATAACGCCTGCATTCCGTAACTATACATTGCGTTTTGTATTTATCGGTGGTTGTATTTTTCTAATAAGTTGATATTCATATCACCTGCAATAATGACGTCCTCGTATTCGGGAATTTGCTTAATTAGTACAGATAATTCTTGAATACAGCATAACTTATTTGTGTTTGGCGGTTTGTATACGGTGATTATGTGTATGGTGGTGTCAAGCTCTAAGTTGACTGTGCAATATTTCCAAACCACAGCTTTGCGGGTTTACTGTTTGCAGGCGCAATTCATTTTTAGAGTACACTAATAAGCCTCCTCCTCGTCGATTTTCTCTTGTAAACCCGTGCATATCATACCCATCTATACAATATAACGGCAGCTCCGCTTGTCTGATATTTATTTCACTTAATAATATAATGTCTATACTAAAATTAGTGCGCTCAAGCAGTATTAGCAATTCATTATACTTCTTCCTAAGAGAACGAATATTTAAGTGAATTATTTTAGGTCCTCCGTGGATGTTTTAAGTGTGCTCCACGTATTTGCATCTAGAAATTTTATACTCATATTTATCCTCGATGTGTGATAAAATATCATCCATTTTGTGTATTTAGGTATCACATACAGTGAGCTTCCACAATACTAATTTATTGTGTTTTATTTACTATACGCTGCTGTTATCAGTGTTGAACACATATTATTGATATCTGCATCCGAACGGATCCAGCGTATTTTCGAGTTATCATCTTTTTGGCAAAACTTTAAGGTTTTGTGGCCATATGTGTTTATAAACGTCTTTTAACATTTTCTTCGCGTTCCATAACAATTGTCGCGTATTTTTAGGAAGATTTTCATTTATATACACCCGCTTGCCATTGCTGTTGCCGAGAATTTCCTTATTATATACTAACACTTTTCTTTGCTTTAGCCATTCATCTCTAGCTTGCTTGGTTCGTAGGGTAACGACTATAGGTCTCGGCCTACCCTCTCCTTTCTTTTCTCGACCTACCCTATTTGCGTTCTCTATATTACCAATGTTTAAATTTAATTTTTGTGCAACAATTTCAACAATTTTCTTTGTATCTTCCTTCTCTGACTCATCCAGGCACGCTATTTCAATATTTTTCTCCACTTCCCTTTGTTCTAAAAACATTATCCTCTCTTCTAAGGAGTCGTTGCACTTTTGTAAATACTTATTTCTATTTTCCAAAGCAGTCATTTTCTTCTCCGCGGCTTCCTTAAAGTTAAGCATCATTTGGTACTGTTCAGCGTAGAAATCCACGGCCTCTGTTAGGTCATCAATTTTCTTTTGTGTTTGATAAATTATTTCCAGTTTTTTATTGACCTCTGCTAGAAGCGTTTCTGCACTAGCTTTCTCGATATCTACATTAATTTTAGGTACTTGCGTTTTAGGGCTGATTTCACTTTTGAGACATGATTCACACAGCTGGGTTCTTTGGAACTCCTTTACGTTCGATAAGCATTTTTTGTGATACACAGAGTCACATGAACCTTTACACTTAATAACATCATCTTTTGCTAAAGAAACAAATAACTTGCACTTTTTACACTGAACCATTTTAATTGGTACTACCTACGAAATACAGAAATAATAATGAGCAACACGTCCGTACGCTGGCGCGCGCGCCACGGATTCTTTATGGAGATAGATGTAGATGTCTATGGGTCATAGCAACCACTTATCATCAGGTGGACTGTGTGCTCGTTTGTCACCCTATCCTATAAAAAAAAAACGGCTCCCTCGTCCCCCACCGCCACTCCGGCAAAAAAGCCTGCCCCCGCGGCGCGCGCTCAACCCCCTAAGCCTGCGGCCAAGCCCGCAGCAAATGGGTCCCCTGATGAACGTATGGAAAAGCCGCCGCCTCCCATCATTGTTCAAGACAAAACCAAATGGAATAACCTATCCAATTAGTTGAACTCTAAAAAAATATACTGCCCAAAGGTGCAAAACGCCGGTCAAAGCATTCGAATTTTCGTAAATATGACTGAGGATTTTCGCAGCGTGACAAACGACCTGCGCGCCTAACAAGTCAGCTTTCACACGTACACCCTCCCTGAGGAACGTAACCTGCGCGTAGTCGTCCTAGGCCTCCCCAAGGAGCTCGAGACTGTCCACATTTTAGACGACCTAAAGGCCCAAAATCTCCCGGTCCGGAAGTTGCATAGAATGCACCACCAGACCGACAAGAAACAATTTTTAGATCTGTGACTTGTCATACTGGACCTATCTCCGGAAGGCAAGGAGATTTTTAACGTCCGGCGCATCTGCAACCTTACGATGACTGCAATTCAAGTCCCTCGAAATAGGGGCATCGTTGGCCAGTGCCATCGGTGCCAACTGTACGGCCACTAGGCCAGAAATCGCCTTCCGCGCCATTACAGTACAGCATCAACTTAATAATATCTAGACCGTTGGCCATTATCGGGGTGATTTACCACAATTACCACGTTTGGCAAAATGGCTAACAACACTGTTATACACAAAACGTGTGTTTTGTGTGCACAGTATCCAGTACTGTGTACACATAAGCATTATTATATATTTTTAAATATATGTTAATTGCAATGTGAAGTGTCGATTTACCACGTTCTCGGCGGTGAAAAAAGAACCTGCAAATCTGAGAAGTTCCCCAGTTAAGGTGATCGCGCGTTGGCATTTTTTTTTTTGGCCAAAAGCTCTGTTGCCCCTGTCCAGTAGTGACATATATGTAGGCTGCTTCTTTTTTAGTTTTAATGGGGCAATTATGCTGTTTTTATTTCATTCATATTTTCAGTGATGTTACTTTTTGTTTTCACACTATCGTAAATATTAACGGTAGCAAAGATTCAAAAGAAAAGAATTCATCATCGTAATCTTACAACCTATCAAAAGTCCACTGAACTGAACATAGGCCTCCCCATAAATTGTCAAATAGGCTGGATATTTGCTATAGTTAACACGCTTGACAGGCGGGTTGGCAACCGCAGCCTTTATTATTTTGAACTGTTGTCAGGCAGTTGAGTTGTTTGACGTCCTGGTGTCATAGTTTACGAAGATTACAATCAACTTTTAACTAATAATGTTTGGTCCGATCTACGTAGGACGAGCTTACAATACCTTGAAGTCTTGCAGTAGTATGCTTGAGTTTGGATTTAATTTTATTAATTATGGGATCCCAAGTAGATGGTAGCATCCTATTATCCTAGTAGATGGTAATATCCTATCCATCTATTGAAGCCTCGCAAATCATCTTTGGTAGCAATCGGTGTTCTATTGCGAGGATTTGTTGTCTGTCAGATCTGATATAATGGTTGAGACGATACTAAACATGTTGACATATTACTTCAGACTTCACGGAGCGCCGGTGCTTCACATCAGCAATATGTTCTTTTACGCAATTTTTTATGGAACTTTGTTCCAAAGATGTGTTTTGTACAACCCGCTTGAATAAAAAGTAAAATATTTCGTAATTTATTAAAATTTGTTTTATTACATCTGTCGTATTCATCATTATAGAACTGAATTTATGAAATTTTGAAGTCTACTTGAACGTAGAAAAAATATCAAAATCTATTTTATGGTGCCAATCAATATTAAATGGGACCAATAATATGAATCGAATATCGCATGTAAGACCATGAAATCATCATTATTTTGTTAAAACTAAATTAACTATAATTATGAATGAATGTAAAGAGTAAATAATAATAATAAATTTTGATTTATCTTTCAGACAGTTAATCTTTCTTATGGATATATCGGAAGACACGCCCCATATTAAAAAAATTGTAGATGTTTCTAGACATATGATATTAATGCAATTCAGAAAAACTTATTTATTCACCTGTTCTTGTAGCATGTCATATATGTGCCAAATATCAATAATCTAGGTCCAATAGTCTTTGGAATTAGTTAATTAGAATTCAAAAAAATTCTTTGGCAAACTGACATAGTGACACAGACACCGAAGTGACTCTAAAAGTGATCAAATTTTCCTAAATTTGGCACGGAATAACATATAATGATGTTTTTAAATTGAAGACCACGTGAGCGAAGCCGCGGGTAAAAAGCTAGTATTACAATAAAAATATAGTAATAATACACAAAATAGAAAACAGTAACAGACCCAGTGGTAACTGAAGCATGTTCTATGATGTACTCAAAAATGAACCAAAAATTTCGAGTTCATCAGCGCGTGAATAGACTAGCCCCCACAAGCAGCACCTGCTTGTGGGGGCTAGCCTGCTTGTAGTAAGGTGAATTTGGCAGCCGTTGTCCTCTGTGATCATATTAAAGGAAAGTGGACCCGTCACATGACGACGCCGGAAGCAGAAACCTTTGACCTCTCAACGGTAAATGTCATCCATCCCGACTATGTGTCAAATATTGATAATCTATAACTGTCATCCATCGCGGCGGTCAATTCCCGCCATTTTCCGACATTTAAAAAAAATCTGGAAACTACTATTATACTTCGTATAGGTTTATGTGTGGGTGGGTGTGTGTAGGTTAGCGTGCGGAGGCGGAGTGAAACGACTGTTCTCTATTGAATCATAAGCTTAACTGGTTATTGTGATATCAGCATGTCCCCTACAGTATACCCCTCTTTTTTGAAAAAAAATTGACAAATTTTAAAGTTGAAACATTCACAATGAATTGAATACAATAACAATGGACATACAATATATTTATAGCTTACATTCTATGTTTACATTACTCGAAAGTGTTTATCAGTTCAGCCGGAGCTGTAACTTGAAGCTGGTGACGCATTCCTGTTACAAGTTACTAATACATTGTAATAACATCGAATATGTTTAGCACATAGTTTTGATAAAGACATGAATTGATTTTATATTTGATTGGTGACAAAAATGTTACTAAGTTACCATTTATAAATTTCTTATTTGAAATGATACCAATAAATTTTACGTTGATTATATAATAATCTGTTTTTATTTCTTATTCCTTAAAAGCTAAATATTTATAACACAATAGTATTGAAATATTAAGTTAGTGCTTTAATTGTTATACATACAGAATCAGATATGCCGATTATGTCTGTTGTATTACATATTTTTATACATAGAAAAAAATAAATGGATGTAAGAACAATATTGATTCTCTACTTGTTTACTTTATTTTTGCCGCCATTTTTAACTATTTATTAACGATTTAATATGCTAATTTCACAATTACATAGCATGTTTATAGGCTAATTTCACAATCACTTATACTACACATCACTGATGAACTTTTTACGCGACTTTTCACTCACTATACCATTTGACGCGGTAGCGTCTGCTGTTGGTGCTGAGGATAATTATCACTGCGTCCTGCAGCTACTTCTTGTCTGACTACTTTTTGTACACGCTGTATACACTTCTAGTATATTATATAGACGATTATGCATAATTATGACCACGATAGATATCGAAGTTCCATATTTCTCCATTTGTTGCTCGAAATGCGAATGTGTAGCATCATTAGCACCATTTTGAGCGATAATGACTTCTTCATTTCTCTTCTCCGTGCTGTATGTTTTATCCATTATGAACAGTAATTAATTCACAGGTTCTATGTTAACGTTACGATAACTAAATAAATAATGATATTGTTACGAGCTTGGGGTTCGAGACAATTAAAAACTGCCGAGTGAATTACCAAAATTGACACTTTAATTACAGAACACTAATTACAACTAAAAAACCACTAATAACAAAATACAATTGTACTACAGATCACTTTAATTCGCAGTTGTATCGCTTCAGTATTCGCTTGTATCGCCAATTCAATACTGACTCGGTCGCGGTCTATACCGGCCTTATATAGGGCCTCAGATAGTTTCCAGAACCTTCTACTGCAGAAACATCTAGAATGTTCAGCACACATCGGTCCCGAAATTTCTAGAAGGATCTTGACTCTCCTAGTTCTGCTACTCGATACTAGAGGGCGCCAGTGGTAACTAGTGCTGCCATGTATAAACCATTGTGGCGCGCAACACTGCCCCTCCTAAGACATGCTCGTCCCGAGCATTATTGGCCCATAATAACGCGCCAGTCGATCCACATGGACGATCTTAGGAGTACCTCTTGCACCTTTCTGTATCCGGTAGGTTACGTCATTGATCCTTGTCACAATCCGCTACGGTCCGTCCCATTTAGCTTGGAAGCTTAGGAGATTTCCTTTGCTGCGAACTGGATGTGTTCACACTAGTGAACCTTCGTCAAACCCTTTGTTGTTCATTTTGCGGTCATACCATGTTTTCATCTTCTCAGACGTTTGCTGGCTCGACTGTCTGACGTGCTCATAAATGTCATTCATTTTGTCCACAAGTCATTTGCATAATCGGTTATACTGCGTGGGGCATCAGGTGGTATTCCGGTGATCAGGTCTGCAGGCAGCCGTAATTCTCCCAAAATTTGCTAAAGCTGGTGTCACTGATGTACTTTCGTGAACAGCGCTTCGATATGACAACAAACAGTTGTATGTGCTGTCCCAGTCTCGTTGCCGTTTTCCACAACTTTTGCTGGTACCTCTCAATGTCTGATTAAATCTTTCTACCATTCCATCAGATTGTGGGTGGTAAGAAGTTGTTCTTGTTTTATGAGTACCCATAACTCGGCAAGTTTCCTGGAATATTTGAGACTCAAAATTCCTTCCTTGATCGCTGTGAATCTCTAAAGGTACTCCAAAACGACAGAAGACTTCATGGACTAGTTTATCTGCAACTGTTGAAGCTTCTTGATTTGGAATGGCGACGAAGAGGCCACTTAGTGAAGTAATCCATCACAACCATGAAATACTTGTTACCACTTTCACTTTCCGAAACGGCCCCGCAACGTCAATGGCTATCCTCTCCATGGTGCACCAACATTGTACAATTTCAATGCACCTCTACGAGTTTGAGGTCCCTTTACAGCCGCACAACTTGTACATTTGCGACACCAGTCCTCGACATCGTCACGACAGTGGACCCAGTAAAACCGTTCTCGCATATCTTCAATGAGTTCTCCTGAACAACCATTATGGTACAGCTGTAGACATCCGGTACTTTAGCTTTAGGGACAACCATTTGCAAATGACAACTGTCTCCCGACCATTTTCCCATTTACGGCACAAGACTCCATCCTGAATCAACAAGCTGTCCCATTGGGCCCAGCGCTTTTCGTGGTCGAACTCATCGCTGAAACGTCACTCCACTTGGGCTTAGGAGCACTGGCCTTCATCCATTCTAGAATCGGCTTGATGTCCGAATCTTCCTGCTGTGCATGTCGTAGGCTGTCTTTCCACTCATTGTTGAGCTGGTCTGTCATAAGCATCCTCACAGATACCACTTCCTTACCTCTTGCCTAGTACAATACTTGCAATCTTCAGGACAAGGTCTTCTTGACAATGCATCTGCGTTGCCATGAGATTTCCACTGCGATGTTCGATCACAAAGTCGTATTCCTGTAGTAGCTCAATCCATCTCGCAACTTGTCCTTCTGGATTTTTGAACTGCAATAGCCATTTCAGTGCAGCATGGTCAGTTCGTAAGAGAAATTTCCGCCAGAAGATATTTGCTAAAATGCTGCAGACTTTACCACAGCAAGCAATTCCCGTCGTGACACAATAGTTCCTTTCCGGCTTTGACAAAGACTTGCTGAAGTACGCTATCACAACCTCTTGATCACCATTCCTTTGAGACAACACACCGCCAAGTCCTATATCACTTGCGTCTGTGTCAACTATAAATTCCTTGCTCGCATCAGTGTACCCCAAATAGGTGTTTTGCACAGACGGTCCTTGAGCTCCTGGAATGCGATATCGCAACTTTCATCCCAGCAGAAATGTCGCTTCTCCTCGGTTAGCTTAGTGCAGAGGTTTGGCTATCTGCAAAGTTCTTTACAACCGATAATAGGAGCACAAACCCAAAAATGCTCTAACTTGTGTCTTGTCTTTTGGAACCAGCCAATCCTTGACAGCGGCAATTTCTCTGGATCCGTGCGGATACCTCTTCCGACACTACATACCCCAAAAGCTAACTTGCCGTTTGAATAGTGAGCATTTCTTCGGACTCAACTTGAGGTTGGCACTCTGGATCTTCATGAGCATGCATTCCAGGTTTTGAAGGTGTTCTCAAACGTACGGCTACGATGATGATGTCATCCGTAGACCAGACAGGCGTCGCTAATTAGCCCGGTAGTACAAGCTCCATCAACCTTTCAAACGTTGCTGGAGCATTGCACAATCCAAACGGCATGACTTTAAATTGCCACAGACCCTTTCCTGTGGAGAATGCAGTTTTCCTCTTGCCCTAGGGTCTATTTCAATCTGCCAGTAGCCACTTTTCAGGTCCAGCGTACTAAACCACTTTACGCCTGTAAGCATATCCAGCGTGTCATCAATTCTTGGCAAGGATAGCTGTCCTTCTTCGTAACGTCGTTCAGACGGCGGTAGTCAACACAAACCGCATGCTACCGTCCTTCTTCTTACCAGCACCACAGGTGAACACCATGGACTAGATGAAGGTTCAATAACACCATCCTTCACCATTCCCTCAATCATGGTTTCCACTTCCTTCACGTGCTACCGGCAATCTTCGCGCTAACGGATGGGCAATTCTTCCCTGTGTTTATTTTGTGTTGAACTAAGCCAGTCTTTCCTATGTCAGCATCGTTTGACGAGAAAACATCGGCGTACTTGAGTAACAACTTCTTCGCCTTGACCACTTCATTCGGGAGAGAGCTGCGACAGTCTTCAAAAGTGTGGTCACCTCGTTTGTGCATCCTTGCTGGGGTCCAGTCGATGGGTATTGGCACCTACGCAACCAATCCACTTCCTCACAAGTACCAACCAGTGTGCCTTTTTCCATAATCTGTTCCTGATCACAAAGGTTCAGCACACGTACTCCTGATGTCGGTGGTTCTGACCAAAGTTCGAGCCACTTTCCACGGAAGGTCATTGTCCACCCTTTCCACGAGTACACAACGATGAGCTTGCCCAGGATCCGAGGAAGACTAACGACAATCGTTTCCGATCTCGGCGGCAGAACAATCTTCTTAAGGCTGTACACATCCCTGGTATCGCTCCTTCCACGAAAAGTTCCTCATGTCCACATTTCAAAACACCTGCTTAACATCGATCCACAATTCTTCCTCGAAGTCTAGGCCCAGGATGCAGTCGTCCATTATATCAGCCACGATGACATTATGCAGGTAGATCATGTTGCCTAGCCAACTCCATCTCCTTCTCTCCACGGACGGGTATGCGCTGACCGGTGGCTGTTACCAAATTAATGCGCTCGGTTGTATGTAGTCCCAAGGAACTGACTTATAAGTTGGGAACTGACAACCGAGGAGAGGCTCCAGTGTCTATGGTCAGTTTACACGGCGTTCCGTTGACCTCGCCTTTGATGATTAGGCTGTTCCCATCATGGGTTTGTGAGATCGAAACTTGGGGCTCTTTTAACATCAGCCAGCACCCGCCCCAGTCCTGGCTTTTACTCGTTTCTGCTGCTGCTGGGCGGTGCTGTTAGCCGCAATACCCTCTCGAGATCGATCACTTCCCTTTCTACAGTTCGTTTAGGCAGCTGGATCGAAGATGGCCCCTTTCCCACAGCCGCAGCACCTAGGGCTGTATCCTATTGTAGTCGCGAACTGCAGCTGCTGCAACCTCCCTGACGCGATGGGATCGATGATCCTGCCGTACGGCTTCCACCTCAGTGCATGGGCTAACGCGTCCTTAAGCGTCTCGTGGTGCCTGAGCCTCACAGCAGCTCTGACTTCAAGGTCGCGGATGCCGTCGATGAATGTCTGCACCAGGTTCCCTACAATGAGCGCAGGTACAGACTGGTATGCTTTCGAACCAGCTTTTCCACCCTCAAGGGCCCACTGCTGCAGGTTTTCGTTGCTGCGTTGCACGCGATCTTTGAGTTGCGCACGAAAGACGTGTTCCAGGTGAGCGTCGCCATATCTCGCCTCCAATGCCTCAAGGAGCTGCTCGTAAGTCACTTCCTTACCGAGAGCCCAGAACAGTTAAGGCCTGGTCGCGCAGGCCTAGGTGAGAGCAGCATGGCCTGACTTTTATTCCAGCCGTTCGCCTTCATGACAGCCTCGAACTGGATTTTAGGCCGACCAGGAAGAAGTCCCGTCGAACGGCGGCACTTTGAATGCACGTAGCGAAGGTGTTGTAGCTACCACGGGAGCTGTAATTCCATCCCAATTTTAGTTCGTCCAGCGTTTTCTTCACGTCAGCCACGTTGTTAATCCGATTGTTCACTTGGTTGATTGGGTTTCAGCCCGACAGGCTGTTGTCATGTTGAGCAACCCTATCCTTCACCTCCCTTATCTCTTTTCCGAAGGGCGTGAAGGTCTTTCATGAAGCATCTGCTCCTCCTGTCCCCGCTGCAGCCGCTCTTCCAAACGACAGGCCTGTTCTTCCTGTCGGCGGGCCTGTTCCTCCTGTCGCGGGCCTGCTCCTGCAGCATCATCATCAGAGCACCTAAGTCAGGTGCTGCAAATGCAGGAGTTGCTGACGGGCCGACCTCCGTGGTGGCAGCTGGCCCTCCGACGCTTGCGATGTTGTACCACCAAATCGTCTCTGGTCCTGTTGGCGTTGACTTCATACGGATACCCTCCGTGTCATCTTTAGGTAAAATCGGCATGATTAAATCCCACTTTTGACACCAATTGTTACGAGCTTGGGGTTCGAGACAATTAAAACTGTTGAGTGAATTACCAAAATTGACACACTTAATTACAGAACACTAATTACAACTAAAACCACACTAATAACAAAATAATTGTACTACAGATCACTTTAATTGCAGTTGTATCGCTTTGAAGTATTCGCTTGTATCGCCAATTAATACTGACTCGGTCGCGGTCTATACCGGCCTTATATAGGCCTGATAGTTTCCAGAACCTTCTATCAGAAACATCTAGAATGTTCGAGTACATATCGGTCCCGAAATTTCTAGAAGGATCTTGACTCTCCTAGTTCTGCTACTCGATACTAAAGGGCGCTAGTGGTAACTAGTGTTGCCATGTATAAACCATGAATAGTGGCGCGCAACAATATATTATGTACTAAAACTAAACTTAATTAACAAGTTTTTATTTTTGTTAACTCAACGTGCGTCATTCATTGGCCTGATTACCAATTGCAACGTGACAATATTGTAAGTTATACTAATGTTTGATACATACTACTTATTTCACGCGACTCCTCTTGTTACATTTAATAATATTATAATCTATCATTCATTTTTGTTTAATATTTCGATTACATTTGTATAAACTATTTCTTACTTCAAGTTAGTTAAAATATGATTTATAACATTATAATATGCAATTAAGAGAATCTGACAGGGGTTTTTATGACCCTGCCACTTCTAGATTTCTTAATACATGATTTTATATTATTTTCTTCTGCGGAAGGTACATTTTCGTGTAAAATATACGCAAGCAGGTTCTAACCTATCTATTGAAACAACTTATTCTCTATCCGGAAGTTGCAACTTATAGACTCTATCGTATCTCTCTAATATCTTATATGGACCCTGGTACGGCCAAGTTAATGATTTTTTATCATGTCATTTCTTACAAATGCATGTGAACATTTTCTTAATTCAGGGTGAACGAAGAATGATTTTGAGTATTTATTATTATTAATATCTTCCTTAATGGGTCTCAGTTTCTTTATAGTTTCATTAATATTCTCTACAATCGTATAAGGTTCATATAAGGTATTTCCAGGTCCTGGAAAAAAATCACCTGGCAGTCGTAAGGATCGTCCGTAAGCCATTTGAGCGGCACGTATACCTGTGTCCGACTTACTTGCAGCACGGAGTCCTAGCATTACTGTAGGAAGTTCCTGTGCACAGATTTTACTGCCGTCTAGGCGTGCCATTAACGATGCCTTGACACATCGGTGCCATCTTTCTATAGCTCCGTTACTTTGCGGATAGTATGGAGTTGTTCTTATCTTTTGTATACCTAAATATGACATTAAAATTGAAAATAACTTACTTTCAAATTGCCTATCCTGGTCGCTTGTGAGCTTAACAGCAGCCAAACCCAAACCAAACTTCATACAAGGTTTTTGCCAACATCAGCTGTTATCTCTTTTAATGGAAATGCCTCTGCCAGTGCCCCTATCTATAACTGTTAAACAATACCTATAATCATCTGTAGTAATAGGCAGTGGTCCTATCAAGTATATATGGATATGGTCAAATCTATCAACTTGAGAAAATTTACCGTAACTAGAAATTGTGTCTATTTATCTTAGCTTTTGACAATTAATGCAAGTTTTACTCGATAAACCTATATCCTGTTCATATTTGGCCAAAAATCTATCTTTAATCATTTGCCGTTACGTACGCAAACCTGGGTGACTAAGGTTATGGATAGTGAAAACATCTTTTCTACATTTTCTGTAAGATAGGGTCTTGCGATTCCGTCGAAATTTCACAATAAATAGCCCAAGGGTACGGTATTAATATTTTAATGGGTTTTAGAACTGTTTAAATACACTTTGAGCTCCCCATCAGAACTTTGATCTTCTGCTAATTTTTCAAAATTGATAACGCTTGAAGTGAATTCTATGGTATCCACCCGGGATAATGCGTCTGCGACAATGTTATCTTGCCCGCTTACATGTCGAATATCTGTGGTAAACTCGCTTATAAATAATAACTGTCTGACCCGCCTTGGGCTCTCTTTGTTATTATTTTTACATAATTTAGAAAAAGTGAATGTTAATGGTTTATGGTCTATGAAAATGATCAATTCTTTACCTTCGAATAAGCATCTAAAATGTTCCATGGCCAAAAAAATTGCGAGTAACTCCCTATCGTACGTGCTATTTTTTTTGTGTCTCGTTCAATTTACGTAAAAAATAACCTAGCGGATGCCATTGGCCGTCAACATATTTTTGCAAAACGGCTCCTAAGCAACTATTCGACGCGTCAGCGAAAAGGGCATATGGCGCGTCAATAGAATGCTTGATCGGCATCCGGTGTTTTA
The DNA here is from genome assembly GCA_029286625.1 of Parnassius orleans. Classification (NCBI taxonomy): domain Eukaryota; kingdom Metazoa; phylum Arthropoda; class Insecta; order Lepidoptera; family Papilionidae; genus Parnassius; species Parnassius orleans. The sequence continues at coordinate 105,774 of JAGSMP010000460.1, read as the reverse complement.
ATAACTATTAATATTTTGTCATTCTTTTTAGCGTTACAAGTTGAACTATCTAATATTTTTAAGTATTCGGCAGCTTTAGGTAAATGATTCCTATAAAAATTAACCATGCCTAAAAATTTTCGTAACCGACTTACATTTTGAGGTTTCGGATATTCTGAAATTGCTTTAACTTTGCTTTCTAATGGTCTAATACCTTTTACTGTGACTTGATAACTCAAAAATTTTATACTCGCTGTCTTGAATGTACATTTTTCTAAATTAATTGTTATACCGTATTCATCCAACCGTCTGAATATTTGTTCTAAGTGCTCCTTTGTGTTCTATCATTTGCTGACGCAATCAAAATATCGTCGCAGTAACAGTACACGAAGTCTAAACCCGATAACACTGAGTTAGTCATGAAACGTTGAAACGTTTGGGAAGCATTTCTCAAACCGTAGGTCATGCGTTCAAATTCATAAAGACCGAATGGTGTCGTAATGGCTGTTTTGGGTATATCGTCCTGATTAATTAATATATTGTGGTTCGCTTTTTTATGTCAATTTTAGAAAATACTGTTTTTCCAATAGGCAAATATGTAAAATCTTGAACTCTCAGGATAGGATACCTATCAGGCTTAGTGATGGCATTCAAAGCTCTATAGTCACCACAAAGGTGAATTTGACCATCTTATTTGGTAACTAAATGCAAGGGACTAGCCCATGCCGATTTAGAGGGTCTACATATACCTGCTTCTAACATATTTTCGAATTCTTCTCTAGCTAATATATAACGATTGGGTGGTAACGGTCTAGGTTTGCAAAATACAGGTGGACTTGTAGTTTCTATATAGTGATAAAGTGAATGCTTAGGCACCTCTTTGAATGACATAGGTTTGAGAGCTTCTGGATATCGCTCCAATATGTCATATACCGGGTGATCGCTTCGCAAGGTCGAAATAGCCAACGCAGAATTGTTTACAATCGATCCATACAGTGCAAAATTAGTTATTTTATCTAATAAACAACGGCCATTAATATCAATGATCAACCTATGATAGTTATGGAAATCTACCCCTAAAATAGGTTGTTTGACTTCACATATTATGAAAGTCCATTTGAATGGTCTCATCAAGTTTAGGTCAAGCGTGAGCGTCTTGGTTCCGTAAGTTTTAATTTCAGAGCCATTTGCTGCGAACAGTTTAAAGTTTGAGTTATGACACAGTTCCTGTTTATGTTTAATTACTGGATCTGGGCAAAACGGATACATGAGTACTGAATCGATTAAAAATCTTATGCGAGAAATTCTGTCACTTACAATTAGGCGGTAATCCTTGATCGTGCAGCCTCCCGCCATCTGCTGCACTTCATCTAGTTTCCCAATGACGTTGGTGGCGACATCTACGTTGGTGCTGTGGGGTTCCTCCAGTTGCACGGCGGCACACTTTCTGGCTCGCGCTCTGAATCTGTAATGGTACGAACACAACCAGTTCGGACTGTCAGGCGTTCTGCTGCTCCTGGTTGGTAGCTGACCGAGAAAAAATTCCTGTTCCTGCTCCTGCTCCTACTCCTGCCTCTGTATCTTTCCCTGTCCTGATTAATTTCTGCCATTTTCAGGTTTATTTTTGATATCTAATTTGATTGCTGCTACATAGTATGCTGTCATTGGTTCTTGTCGAATCCGGGAAACCTCACTGATGCGTGCCGGCTGGTAGGCTTCCATTATTTTGTTTTCCGCAAGGCGTCCGAGCAAAGCCGTGAGCAACGCGTATTCTATCGGGGTCACCACATATAGGTTTATGTGTGGGTGTGTGTGTGTGTGTGTGTGTGTGTAGGTTAGCGTGCGGAGGCGGAGTGAAACGACTGTTCTCTATTGAGTCATAAGCGCAACTGTTTATTGTAATATCAGCATCTCCCCTACACTTCGCCTTTAGCACTAATGTTATAATAATATATCAATTTAGATGAGAAAAACATTTTTATTATATTTAAAGAAAACACGAATTAAGTTAATTATTTATCCCCGGACAGTAAAATATAGCCTCAATGGTTGTTAACATAGACTTAGAATATTCTAAGTTTATGGTTGTTACATATTTAGTCTATTAAAGTTAATATTTATTTGTTCGTATTTTATGCGCTGCTATACCGTAAAACTTTGTGAACCTATTTTGTTAAATTAAATTAAATGGGCCAATTTTTTGTCGTTATAGCGGTCAAACAGCGAACTCACATATTATGCTTATTATCAAGGAAGCCCACGTATTGTTACGGGCAACTACGGAACCCTACCTCTACATTGTGCGTGGCCCGACACGCACTTGACCTTTTTTTATAGAATAAGTATGACAATCGAGCATACAGTCCACCTAATGGTAAGTGGATGCTGTGGCCCATATACATCCACATTTATCCTCGATTATGAATCAAAATGCAGATGCGTTGTCACCTCTGGTGATTAAGATGTAATGGCTCGTTACCAATAAAAAGGGTCTCACCATACGAAATACAACAGCAAATACAACAGCATTAACCGAATTAAATGTATACCACCTACGTGATGGCATATGATATATCATCAAGTGAGATCATTGTTGAGTATGAGGTTTACCTAATTTGTAAATAAGCCATCAATGATATAAAATAATCCTAGAAAAAACTTCAGTCCCCACAATATTTTTAAAGTTTATATTTTAAATATCTCTTGCTCAAGGGAAAAATGAATAACACTGACATTTGCCTCATTATCAAGAGACGTCAAAGGTCTCTAATGACTTACTCAACTCTTAACTCTTTAGCTTTAACAAGCTTACAGCGGCTTTCCTCTTTTTTATTTTATGTATATTGTTTTATTTTAACCGACTTTAACTACACGAAGCCTAACAGTTTATAAAAAAAACATACAAAAGTGTTTTTCATTGTACTATCTTCCACTGGAATTACAATTCTTTGTAACAAGATTTTTGTTCTGTATTATTCATAATTTTTAAGTTAAATAATTGTAATTATTCAAAGATATAAAAATTTATTACCTAAGATTCGCGTGAAAAATGACGTGTCTTACCTAGCTTGTAGCGCATCTCCCACCTTTTCTCAATTGCGTGCACTATCACCATTAATCCCAACACCAATACCTCGACTACTCTAGGAAAGACAATATCAATAATATTAAATAAAATATTTTTAATAATCTCTAGCTAATACATTTATAAATACAAACTAAATTTAATTCGTATGTTTCTCTCATCTCTACACTCATCACAACAACGCACATGTCTGCACTCTATATTATACGATATGTGTCGCGGTTCCCCTAAAGCGGCAACTGTGGAAGATGGTTGTGTCTTAGTTTTAAAGTAACGAGGCGTTTGGTCCTGCAATCATCACCCTTCCATATCAAGTATATACACAACTAGATTTGCCCGCGACTTTGTCCGTGTGGAGTTTGGTTATATCGCGCCCATGTGTGAAAAAGAGTCTGTAGGTACAAGCCACAAATAATTAATAAAAGCTGGATGTCGCGGGCAAAAGCTAGTAAACTACAAAACTTCTTTATACATCACATTTTTTGCTAATCTATTACTGTGTGCCAAAATTATCAGACTACTGGGCAAGCTTACGCGTGAGCAACCACATAAATTTCCGTGTGAACAATTTTTCTCTCAAGTCTATACCCGCAAATTTTAATGTTTGCCTTGTGATTTGTTTATGGTCATTGCAAAGCAGACTTTGAGGGGAAACTGTATTTGTTTGAATTTAAAGGGAAGATCATTCGGTATCAAGGGAATTCTTGGTACAAATACAGTTTCCCCTTGTGCACATCCAGTTATAATTGTGGCTTCCACTATATTGCGATGTAACGCTTTTACTTTTAGTCTGGTTCCGTTGCACAGTTCAGGAGGCTTAAAATTTCGCAACAACATCACAGGAGTGCCCACGCGCAGAATAAGTTTATGATGTGGAAGACCAGATGGTTTCAGTGAATTAAGAAATTCGACAGGGTAGTTAATTGCGTCATCTGTGTTGACCACAGAGTCTATTGACGTGTACACCATTTCTTCAACCCGAAAAGACGTTAACAGTATATCGTTAATTACCGTTGCTTGGTCGTTTTTCGGGGTTAGTATGGCACGTTCACACAACCATTTCATTGGCTTATCGTGAAAATGAGCATTATCTGGGTAAATTTTGGATATTAACTCCTGTAACGTAAATACAACTGTGCACAAATTATCAGGGATGGTTATCATTCCGTCATTTGTCGGGTAATCACCGTTGCCGACTTCAAGTAGGAGATTCGCAAATCACCAGCTGACTTTTTCTCGTAAGTGTACCTGCATATTTTTGAGTACACTTACGGATTTAATTAGAGGCCAAAGTGGATCTCTTAAGACACGCCTAACTTCATCTGATATAGTTCCTTTTGGCACTACTGGTAGAGTCTGTTTAAAATCTCTAGCCAGCAAAACCGTTACACCACCCATTAACTTCTTATTTCCTCTTATATCTTGTAGAGTTCTGTGTTTAAAGCCTCTACGCCACCCTTATGAGCCATGGTTATTTTATCCCACACTATCATTTTCGTATGTTTTAATACTTCAGCGAAATTACTTTGTTTCGATATATTACAAATGGGAGTATCAGCTGTTGTTAAATTGAATGGTAACTAGAAGGTAGCATGAGCAGTTCGTCCACCCTCAAGCAGTGTAGCTGCGATCCCAGAAGAAGCCACAGCCAAAGCAATTCCGCGAGTACTTCTAACTTTTGTTAATAGCAAATTTATGAGGAATGTTTTGCCTGTTCCACCGGGAGCATCTAAAAAGAATATTTCACTCTCAATTGATTCAATTTTTGTGTTAATTTGATTGTAAACTGCTTTTTGTTCGTCATTCAGTGATCCTTCATTATTTTTAACTGTGTTTTCTAATGATGCTAAGTCGTAACTGGTCTCTTTAATAAACTCTATTTTCAAATTGTTGTTCTTTGCTTTGCTGAGGTAACCCATACTCTTTTAGTAGCCGACCACCCAACGCATCACGAATTACGGCATCTTCTATTACCGAAAGGCATTTGTTAAATAGCACATCTGTTATGTACTCTACATCCACATCTCCCTGTCTTTCTAATTGCCTTTTTAAAACTTCAGATAGGTATTCTTTGAATTTCTCCCAAAGGCTTAAAGGGTCTGATACTTGGCACAATACTAAAATAATCGTAAAAGAATCCTGAATCATTTGCTGTGATTGGCAAAGTACTGCCTCTTCCATTGCTGCGAAGACATGTTGATCATCTTCAAGCAAGCCGAGAGCTTTGCACGCTGATGGTAACATATAATATACATGACCATATACAGTTTTTAACGCTTCAAACGAAATTGGGCGCCGGATCTCATGAAGAAGCATTCTGTATTGTTCGGATGCACAGTATAAACCCTGCCCAGAACATGCTCTTTTTTGACCCCTGGCCAGCCTTCAACGTTGGCTCCTCTCTTTCTCCTTTGAAACTTTCTTTTATCCCAAACGTAGTATGCAGGTACTTCTAGGTAGAGCAATGTTTTTGCAAAGTTATCCACTTTACACAAATCGAAAAAGATAGGAGTGTGGTTGTCGGGGGACTATACACTCTTTCACTCAGATTTTGATCATTAAAATAAACCCTTTGCCCATTTTCCAAATGAACAGCGAGTTGGACTACGGGAGGGAAACGCTCATGAATGGGAAATTCAAGGATTCGCCATACTGCCTCTGATGAACTTATATATCTTCCACTTGTGAAGGATTTAACTTCATCCTTCTCATTCTATAAAGCAAACGATGCCTGGTCTGAACCTTTATTTACGTATTTACACACGTATTTTATTGATTTTACCGAACGAAAATATTCCACATTTAAGTGAGCGTTAAATGTTTTTAATAATACTGGATTATAAGGGACTACCCAGCGATTATCTATGGCTGTGCCTTTGATATCAACAGAGAACCCACCGTCATCTAGTAAACGTCTCTTGTACTGCAAATAACCGTCTTCACCAGTTTGAGTTTCCCTTATGAGAGCCCTGGGGTATCGTTTACTGCACTTGTTATCTTTCATACATGGTGACTTTCGGTTTAAAGTTCCACATGGACCATGGATCATATTACATATAACGATTTCGTGAAGCTCTGGGTCACGTTTAGGATCCAATATTTCAGCACAAATTATACTGTCGATTTGATCCGGAGTAATACGTTTGGGAAGCCATAAAAGAATATTATGAATATGTGGAAGACCTCTCTTTTGCCATTTCGTTGAGTACATATAGCATCGCACTTCACCAAATATTTTGCCGTTTGTCAATAAGTTCATGATCTTTTTCACCTTTAGTCGAAACACCCTCGAAATTATATCTTGTCTATCATGAGATTGTTGTCCTTGAAGCAATTTCTCTTTTATCTTGTCTCAGCGAGGATTGTATGTGAAAGTGATAAAAAGATCAGGCCGGCCGTAATTCGTAACATAGGTCATAGCGTCCTGCGTTCTTTCGTGCATATACCTAGGTCCCCCCGTAAAAGATGACGGAAGGACAACCATTTGTCCTAGTTGGTTGGCTTCTGCGTCTTGTCGTTTAATAGCATCTTTTAAATGGATGTAACTATCAGCACGTAATTTGGCTTGATTATTTTTGGTATAATAATAATAATATTTTATTTGCACAAAACACGGTATATAAAAGATTTTACATGACGTTATAGATCAGCATGTTTTGCTACAGTTATACATAGCATGCAAATTTTTTTTTTACAATACTTATGGCTACAAAGATCCTTTATGCTGTAGAATTTACTTTACTTCAACCATTGAAACAGTTTTAATTTAAATAATCTAATATTTAATAGTTTTAAGTTATTAGGTATTTTGATATAATTTAATCTCTCTTTCTATTTTGGCGTATTCATCCACCAAATATTGACTAAAAAGGGCACGATAGTTGACTAAATATTTTTATTCTCCCTCTTTAATCATTATTCTATACTATTGACTGATTACCCGTCATCCCCCCAGAAAAACACCAATGGATACTGTAGCGCATCATATGCTCGATGTATCTCACTAATACGCTGTAGTGAATTACTTCGGCTCTCGAAGATGATATCCCTTCGATCAAATTGTTGATCCACTAACACTAAAGCCACTTCATTTGTAGTGCATTGTACCTACCTCTATGTTCTTCTGGTGGTTTTTTATCAGCATGTATGACAACTTTGTATGACTCTGAAGGAGGAGTTTTATCAATGGCACTTTTTAGATCTTTTATATACGGGTTCACTTGATGCAGCATATTCTGCAATTGTTTGATTAAATTTGGCTATAAGTTAGGAAATTTAGAACATCGAAACTTTGCTTCTCGATCATCTTCACCTACAAAATATATTTGAAGGTACTGGGCGTCATGTTCAGCTTCTGGTAATATACTTCCAATTAAATGGTAGACCTGACCTTGTACTGTAAAAGTCGGTGAAAAACCATCTGCTGTTACCTTTACCACCAAAGGAAGTCATCTGGAAACAGGCATTGTATTTACGAATATTACCTATAAAATGGTCATGATCTGGGTGTAGATCATTAATCAAACCAAAAGGTGGTTCAGGCAGTTGTTTCAACTGATCATGTTGCACTTTTTCAGCGCTGAAACACATACCAGGTGTCTCATCCTTCCATTTCAGCGCATTGAACCACTAACACTTGTATGTCATCGAATCCAAGGCTACGCTGCTGTCAGTTCTATAAGCAATATCAGGGTCATATTCCATAGCGGAATGGACCTTGCTTTTCAATAAACGCTGTGTAATGTTTTCCTCATACCGTGACTGAATTGCTCTATGCAGTTGTGGATTCGCAGTTTGGTAATTTGCAACAGCTTCCCTGTGTACATCGGGATTTTTTTCTGATAAGCGGACACAGCTTTACGATTTGAATTTGGCTTGTTCTGCCTGTATCTTACTTGTGCACTTTTTAATTGACTTTCTCTTGTGTAATTACTCGACCTTCGTTTATTTTTCTTTTTTTTATATGTTAATGTCGACGATACAGATTGATCTGTACCGCTGGTTGGAGATGATATTTCATCGTTTACAAAAGATGTAACAGTTAAATGGTCAAGCTCTGAAAAAGGATCACGCTCTTCGACAGGTACCTCCATGCGACGCTGTGTAATTTTCTTCGCAACAATAGGCAGATAGGCGTCAAAATGTCCATTAGATAAATCATGGCTAAATTATAATCGCCTTACTGGACAGATATCTGTTCCGGACTCTGTGTATAGCGGACCGTTTCGATATACTTCAAACCGAAACGGAAATATTAATCCTGCAGCTTTACAAATTCCACCGTAAGTTTAATTTTTTAACATATCGGCTGAATATTTATTTGCTGTTGAATAATTATCGCCATTTCTGTCGTGGGTCATAACTAAAAACCTAGGCCAATCATTTACCACAAATCTTACAATTTGCGAACGCACCACCATCGCATTTTCTTGGGTTCCGTACATTAAAAATGAAAGACAAGAACGAAACAAACAGGCACCGTCACCTATAATGGAAACGACAGTATGTTCTTCCATTTTTCCTTTAATATTAAGAGTTTCTGTAGTCATTTTTTCAGTGAGAAAAAATACTTGTATCAACAATACATAATCACAAAGCAAATCGAATTCCAAGTTTGAACAGTGAATGCAAGAAAAACAAAATCAAGCAACTAATCCGAAACACGAAGCAAATCTTAAACCGTAAGCAAGCAAACAAAGTCGAAGTCAAGTCAAATATCCGTTAACAGTGAATAGGCACCGTATGTGGTACAGGTTGAAGCGCTCATTCACCATTCACTCTATACTAGTTTGAAAAAACACAAACTTACCGCGTTCTAAAACGATACCAACGCCATCTATTGGTAGGGATTGGAACTTGAAGATCAACACAAAATAGTTAGGTACCTAAGTATTTCTTTTGGTTTTGCAATTTTATTAATTAGTAAAAAAATATATTTGGTCTGGTTGTTTATTTTCATTGTTTTTTAATTTTTAAATTAGTATTTTTTTGTTCAGATGTAATTTTGTGCAAATTTTTGTACAAATCTTCTTGTCTATTTTGTTTTATGTTTTTGTGCAATAAAAGTATATTCTATTCTATTCTAAAAAATTAAGTTTAAAATTTTTATCAATGACATTTACGTTATTTGCGACCCAAAAACCTTAAAAATGTTACCCAAGTCACCCAACTCATGATGATTTTTACATACAAACATACATCCATCCATCCTTCCATCCGTGTTGGTTTCAAACCATAAACGATGCCATTTTCGTAATTAACGTCCCAAAAAAAACCATAAAACGACACCCATATTGATATTTCAACCACATCGCACCCCCACAGGGTATGATGATAAGTATTTCCCGTCTGCTACGTTGGATTTTGAAATAGTTGTTGTTTTCGTAATGAGCGACCCGATAATCCATAAAAACGATACCCCTTTTTTATGGATTATCGGGTCCATAAATCGGGTTCTAATTTGTCAACCCTTTTCCACCCTTTAGGGGTTAAATTCTGAAAGAGCCTGAAACACTTGTTTACACATTTATTGATAGGAGTACTCCTGTGAAGTTTCGAATAAAATAGTTTAACTAATCTTGTTTCCCTACACAAACTTTAACCCGCTTTTTCACCCCTTAGGGGTTGAATTTACAAAAAGCCTAGGACACGTAACTGTTTATCTCTAATTTTGAACTTAAAATCATAGTTTCAGGTTTCTAGCTCTAAAAATGACCGACTTCCATACAAACTTTTAACCCCTTTTTCACGCGAATTTTCAAAAATCCTTTCTTAGCGGATGCCTACGTCATTACAACTGTCTGTATGCCAAACTTCAGCGAAAACCGTGGAGTAGTTTCAGCTGTGCGTTGATAGATGGGTCAGTCAGGTTTACTTTATATATATATATATATATATATATAGATATGTTGGTAAATCCAATAGGGCATGCCCTAAGCGCATTAAAAAAATTACGTATAACATAATTATACGGATTTTTTAAAGTAGTTTAAATACACACGAGTTTTTACTAATAACCTTATTATACTTCCAATTTTCCGATAATTTTATGTCAAACTTCAATTTAAAAAAAAAAAAGGTTTGGAAAATCCAAAAGTGCACGACTCATAATGCTCATATGATCATCATATCATCATTCAGGTCACTCCATAAAGTCCAAGACGTAAGTATTACAGCCTACTTACTTTTAGTACGTACTACCATTATTTATTCTGTGCTTTTAAAATTATGTAATAAAAATCTCTGTTTATTATTATAATCAAGTATGTAAGAAATTTGGTTTTTCGAATATTGTGTATTTGTACAGCGATCTGTTTGAGCCGCTGCAAACAACCGATATAGTGTCCACTCACGACGGCGATTGACGCCAAACTGACTGAGTGAGTGACGCAGTTTTATTTAGTAAAAAATAAATTCACACAAGGCTGCTAAAACACCGAATATATCGTCATTTCGCATCCGAAAAAAATTAATTATAACTAAACTAAACAAAATTAAACTGCCATTTACATTCAATGGCTTCCCACATGATAGATGAAGAGTTTTAAAAATAGATTGAGTTGAAAAATTGATATTTTCAAAATTTATCGTGTTTACGAAGCCATGCGGACTTGATAAATCCACACCATAAGCCACTAAAACCCCTTTTTTATGTAAATAGCAATTAATCCATTTAAAGAAAATATTAATAAGTTCAACAATCATTTATCTTTCTGAGAATGTGCTTTTTATATCACTTATATGTACAATATGATTGCTAGATACGATTTCATGCGACAAAACGTTGGAATCTTAATTTTTAGACCCTAGTAGAACATACCTGCGCGCTAGCGCTTACGGCATGCAGTATTTTGCTCATGCCTGATGAATCATGCTACCAAGCGTAGCAATCAGGATATATGCCACTTATCTGCGAGAGCTTATTCTATAATAAACTAGCTGGTCCCGGCGTGTTGCTGCCGCAGAAGAAATAATTGACGTTCTCAGTTTTTTCGTTATTATAATAACACAAAATTAATTACGTAATAAAGCTACGCTGCAGATCAATTTTGGTTGCAACACGAATGGATCAACTCGACCGGGGAAGGACCAAATTCTCACAGAGTATCAGCATAAAATATCAACTAATTAATGTATTCCGTACGTAGTGTATAAAACCAGCGTCCCTTTATATTAGTAATAAGGCATTCTTTGTCCTCAGTGGTGATAACACATAAACATTTTGATTCTTAATCGAGGTTAAAGACCTATTAACAACAACATCCACTTACCATGAGGTGAACTGTGTGCTCGCTTGTCTCTCTTATTCTATAAAATATCGGAATATATAAATTAGTATGTATGGTATTACTTTTTTCTCTACAACTCTAATATTCTCTAAAACTCTAATTAATACAAACTAAATTTAATCAGTGTGATTCAGCTCAGTTTTTTATTATTATAATATGCAAATAAAGATGTTAGAAAACACAACTTCTTGTATTTGTTGCGAAAAAGGAAGAGAAGGCAAGCAGTTCATAACAAACTTTGTTTGAATGCGAAAGTGTTTGAAAACTCCGAAGCAACAAACACACTTTGCATTATCATCGAATTTCAGTTAGACGTGTGTTGTTTTCCACTTCCATTTACGAATTCCGGTGAAATCGGGAACAGAAGGTGTTTCGTTTAAGAAGTGTTGGTGTTATGTTACGTTTTTCTTCTTGTTTGGATGGGTTATTCGGTAACGACTTCTATTATCTATATTCAAACGTTTCGCTCATTGTTACGATTCGTTTAAATTACATACGACGCGCATATGAATACGGTATTTATTACTAACTATTCGCTAGGCAACTAAATAAATAAAGCTTGGTAGCACGGTGGCTAACAGTTCAACTGCAGCCTACATATAAAAAAAAAATATTTTTAAAAATATTTTTTATTAAAATTTTAATTTTTTGACTCTTTTTAGTGGAGTAAGAAATATCATAAGCTTAATGTAACAACTAGACATTCTTTTAAATAATTACTTTAAAAGCGTAATTCCCTAATTTCCACCCCTAAGGGTGAATGACGTAAAAATTTTCCTCCAAATTTATATAGGACCACTCCTGAAATATGACCTACTTATTACAAAAAACATTAATTAACATCAGTATATTATTAACAAAGATATTATCGCTTAAGATACGTACAAAAAAAAAGAACATACAGTCGAATTTATAAGCTCCTCCTTTATTGAAGTCAGCTAAAAGGTGGTAAACTAAAGTACTGCAATTGATGCCTTAACTTAGCATAATATATCATTGTCATACAAAGGAATTTCAGGAACAAAATAATAGGAAGGGAATTTTCTATTGGTGCAGGAAAATAAGATTGTGCCCAATCCCGACATCATTGAAATCCGAGTGGGAATTGTTTAAGAATTTCTTATTTTATTATAGAATATAATTATATTCTATTAGATCTTCTAATAGAATATAATTATATTCTATTAGACCCGATCGTGCTGCAATAGTGATACTGGAATAATTTGTATTTAATGTTGTAACAACGTCTTATAATTAAATTTAATCTGGCCAACATAAAAAATAATTAATACAGAAAATAAAAATAGTTAGTAGTATAGTACTTTAAAAAAAACTGAATGTGTAAATTAAAAAATTCAGACGTAAATAGATTTTGGCTCTCATGTTTGTATACAGTGTATATTTCGCACGTTTATTTAAATAATTTAAAACAAATCTGGTAAGATGTCCCATTGCATTTGTTTGTACGACGTTATACAAAGTGCTCTTGTTTCTTTAAATGAATCCTCGGTTTCAGTAGAGAGATAAGCTAGAGACCCTTATTCGGTATGATTTTGGTCTCACGACTATGATGTACCTCATGAAGGGTAGTAACAAAAGTAGCTGAACCGATGGAACTTATGAATGTTGCAAGTAAGTCTGTGTTAGACTCAACCTGGTAAGATATGGAGGAAGTCGGTGGTTTCAGGTGGCTCAGGACCGTGCTTTGTGGCATATTTTAAGGGAGGCGTATGTGGACTTGTGAAGGGCTGTAATGATGATGATGACGACACATATGAAAAGCGTGGATGCTCAGGAGCTAAGCACTCGTCGTAAGTTTCATACGCGAGCAACCCAATGGAATTGTTAATTGTAATTTACGAGTAAGTAGATTTATCACGTGCTCGAAGCTGTAGGAAAATTTCGTGGGGAAACCTGTATGAGTTCGCCAAATTAGAATTGAATTGAGCTGAATGCAGGCAGCGCGGCTGAAATTTCCTTTCTCTGAAACCCTTTTAGAAATTATAGAGGCCAGTGCCTAACCGTGGGACGTATATAGATTGTACTTATGACTAAATTTTCACAAGTAAATTACTTTTTTTAATTGTAATTTAATGGGTTAGGGCATTGATTTAATATAACTGAGTAAGATTTTAAATATTATGTGACATTTATTTTAACTTAGTTTTTTTACATGAGCTGACAGCATTAACCCATGTACTGACAACCGAATTTAATATATAGGACATAGTTATTAAAACATAAGAGAGCACACTCTAGCATTATAAAATTGGAACCTCAACTTCACCATAAACTTACCGTTATACAAAGAGCACTTATACCATATCTAAAATAATTTAATAATTTTTTTTATAGAATAAGTCCACCTGATGGTAAGTGGATGCTGTGGCCCATAGATACATATATGTATTTATGTTGACAATAAAAAGATCTCCGGTTCTCTATACTCACCATACGAAACACAGCAGCATTAAGCTGCTATTTTACGCTGGTATTCTGTGAGAGCGTGGTTCTACCCCGGTCAAGCCGAGTCATTCGTGCTACAAGCACAATCATATATATAGCTGTAGCGTGGCTCTACCAAGTAAAAACTGCCACATTGGTCTATTTGTAATAAGTACGAAAGCTGGTTATGTTTTTCTGTCGAGAAATTTTCACCAGCCGTCCAGGGCACATCAGTGCTTGCCCACACTATCATGCACTAAAATCTAACCGTGACAGAAAGACGGTCTTGAGGAGATTATAATACTTATCATAAATATACCTACACCCGCAAATATTATCTTCCTTTTAGGACAGTGGAGTAGTGTCCCTTTACTAAAAGAATACAAAATGTCGAGAATTTTGTTTAAGGTCAAAGGAATGCTTTTGATAGAGCCTAAAATTTAACACAGTAATGGAATTTTCTATTCTGCTTTTATTAATGTCTAAAGTTGAAAACAAGTACAAAAACTTGTGGAATTTGAACCTGCATATATTAGGTTACGTAAATTATGCCCCTTGTTACGATTGAGCGGATTTTCTAAAAAGTTTAAACGCTTTTAAAATTTAACCTGTATTTCAGAATTTTCCAGACCTTTATCTCTAAAATGCACTACCAAAAACAAATTTTTTTCTTAGAAATGTAAAAGGAAAATAAAAGAATTCTTGTTTCTTAAAACAAGAATTCTTTTATTTTCCTTTTATATTTCTAAGAATATTTTTTTATTAAATTGAACTATAAAAAAATAAAAATAAAATAATGTGTAACGGAGTAATTTCTTTCACTTCTTTTTGCCGCCACAGAGGGTAAAAAATATGTTATTTCCAGCGCTTAGTGAGACATCAATTATGAAAACTAACCGTGAAGAATATATGAATATATAATAGAATAGAAATATATGAATGGGAAACTGAACCAGAAGATTGGCAGCAGCATCTTCCTGATAACAGCTAAATAAAAAATTGTTTAAACGTGATAGAGCCATGGTACAGCTATATTATAGTTATAGCACCACGGACCGGAAGGACCACGCTCTCAAGGAATACCAGCATAAAATAGCAGCTCCATTGCTGCTGTGTTTTGAATAAGGTGGACTGTACGCGCGTTTGTCACCCTTACTCTATAAAAAAATATCTATGAGCCATAGCATCCCTTATCATCAGATTAACTGTGCTCGTTTGTAACCCTTATTCTACAAATATATAAATATGACTACCTCGTTGGTCTAGTGGTTGTAGTAGTGCGAATTCTGATCATGAGGTCCCGTGTTCAAATACGAGTCGGGCCAAAAAAAACAGTTATTGAGTTTTTCCATCTAGAAATTCTTAGTAGCTGTCTCACCCCCGTGCCTTAGAAAGCACGTAAAGCCGTTGGTCCTGCGCTTGATCTTTTTGGGTCGTGTTGGTTTACTGACCCATCGGACTACGAGAGTGAGGGAATAGAGAGTGCACCTGTGTTTGCGCATACACTTGGACACTGTGATCCAGTTCTGCGCCGATGGCTATAGTCTCCGTTGAGGCTGACCGCCGTGACATTATTATTTGTTATTATTATTCTATAAATAAATATGGTCAGAAGCGACTTCCTAATATCAACTTAACATTAAAAACTGAGATTGCTAACCTATGGCAAACATCGTTCCATGAGGCAATCTTAAAGGCCTCCCTTTTATGTTCAGCGGTGGACTTTTGATAAGCTGTAATCGTAATAGTAACTTTGAAGATAAGATTAGTGTATGCAGGAATTAGCTTCTATTATTGATACAAATAACCATTAGCTCTGTGGTTTGGTGATGATTACGACACATTTTCCATACAACTATAAATCCTATGTTCAGCTGAGCCACAGATTAAATAATGTTACTACGTAAGCTGAACACATTGCGGATTAATGAATGTGAAGAAAGGTTAGTTCTGGAAGCTCAGGGGTGATGCATTAACATGGTGAGATAGACTGTAAGAAAATAAAAAAATATTTATAGGACAAAAAATTGTAAATTCCTCAAACGTGTATTGGAGCTGCACGGAATCTTCGTTTTTTTAGAATAAGGGTGAAAAACGAGCACACAGTCTACCTGTTGGTAAGTGGATGCTGTGGCTCATAGACATCCACATTTTTTTAAATTAATTCATAGATTGATTACCTACAAAAATCAACTGCTGAACAATAGGCCTCGCTCATAGATTGCTTTATATTGAGTCAATATCCTCGCGACCGTCCGCGTGGAATTTATTACAATTGTATTTCATGGGTTTTAATTTTTTTAGACGGAACCCTTATTCTTTTTCTAAAATAAAAGTAGCCTAAGTTACTCCTTATAACAAGTCCCGTCAAAATGGGTCAAGTCGTTTCGGAGATTAGCCTCAACAAACAGACAGACAGACAGAAAAAAACTTTAAAAATTTGTTTTTATTTTGTTTTAAGTACCGTATATATCATATGCATTTAGTAAAAAAAGCTGTTTTTTTTGAAATTACAAACAGACCCTTAAATTTGTAATTTTTATTCAATTATAGATCACAACAATACTTGTTGTGATAGAAGCATAAAGATGACTTTAATATTTATCGTTTTAACCACTGTTTCGGAAAAATCGTCTGTCCTGGGACAACAAGAAACCCAGCGGGACATTATTTTAAATATTTACCATTTCACTATCTCGTGAATCATATATCAATCAACATTTTAATTGTTTAAAGTGTCTTGTTTTGCTGATAGCGAAACTGTTAAATTACAATAATTAATTACCTGATTATCCATACTAATATTATAAATGCGAAAGTGTGTTTGTTTGTTTGTTTGTTTGTCCTTCTTTCACGTCGCAACAAAGCGTCGGCATGGCGTGATTTTTTGTATGGGGATAGTTCGGTGGCTGTAGAGTGACATAGGCTACTTTTTTCCGCGGAAAAACATCTCATTCCCGTGGGAAAATCGAATATGTTGCACAAGTTTGTCCTTCTTTCACGTCGCAACAGAGCGTCGGCATGGCATGATTATTTGTATGGGGATAGTTCGGTGGCTGTAGAGTGACATAGGCTACTTTTTTCAGCGGAAAACATATCATTCCCGTGGGAAAATCGAATATGTTGCAAAATTAAATTCAGCTAGGTGGCGCCACCGTGATTCTACAAGACGGACGACGGTACGATGGACGAACACAGAAGGTCAGAATATCTGGATTATTATGTCTTTTTACCAAAATTAAGATAAAAAATGTATGGATCTGTATTTTTCCACGCAGGACCGGGAAGAGAGCGATAAAAAACATAAAATTCACCAGCTGATTTTCCTCAAACGTTTTGGTGCATCGTAATTCACAGAATAGGCGATAACCTCGCACACGATATTAAGTAATCCGTTGATGCTCTTTACCCCTGCAAGGGTTACAGGCGTGATTATAAGTATGGATCAGAAATACTATCACCACCTGTCACGCTTTCACCCTTAACTATTACTTAACAATGGTAGAAACAGTTCTTAGTCAGTCTTATTAATGAATCGGTATTACAATAAGAAAAATTGTGCAAAATTATAAGAAAAATATTTTTTGAGAGTTCTTATTAACTAACGTATACATAGTTTAAATTGATTCCGCTAGATGTCGTTACTAGGTTTTAAAACGCGGTAACGAAATGTTTCCTGACATGTCCTTAGCTCCCGCCGTTGAGCCGCGCGTCAACTAATAGCATATGGTACCTATACGCTTAAATTGTTTCTATTTCGTAGCTTATTCGACTACCTGCTTTCGATTTCGGTTGTTTGTTATTTGCTTTGTGATTTGGTTAAGGTTGAATGGATTTATATTGGCTTTCATTTTCGGATTTGTGTATTTTCTTGGATCGGTTTTGTTGATTTGGTTGGTATTCCTTTATACATATTTAGACTCTGGCTTTGATTTTGAATTTTGTTTATTTAGAATCGTGAATTGGTTTTCGTTATTTTAGGTTGTTTAACAATATTTAAAAGGAATATTAATAGTATAGATAGTGTATACGATACCTATACACTTACTTCTTTTTTCGTTGGTTATATTTATATTGACTACTGCTTTCGATTTTGGTTTTCTGCGATTTGTTTTGTGATTTGGTTTAAGTTGATTCGATTTTTTTTGGCTATCGTTTTCGGATTCATGTTGTGTCTTGAATTGGTTTTGTTGTTTTGATTTTAAAATATTTAAAAGGAATATTTATTCTTTAAATATTTTGATTTGCTTTTGAAAAATATTTAAAAGGAAATTTAATTCCTTTTAGGTATTTTAACGTTTTTTTATAAATAGGTTTTTTCTTACTTCATAATGCCTTGCAAACGTAAGTCCAGCCTTTCAAGAGTATCTTCTCATAGACAAGCGAAAAGATTAGCTCGATCGCTAGAATCTTTAGAAGATGCTGAACTGAGAAGGCAAGAACAAGCAGAGCGTCAGGCTGCTTTTAAAGCATCTGAGACACCTTCTCAACGTCAGCAAAGGTGTCTTGAACAGACAGTGCGTCAGGCTGCTTTAAGAGCTTCCGAAACACCTTCTCAAAGTCAGGAAAGGCGTCTTAAACAGGCAGAGCGTCAAGCTACTTTAAGAGCTTCTGAAACACCTTCTCAAAGTCAGCGAAGGCGTCTTGAACAGGCAGAGCGTCAAGCTACTTTAAGAGCTACTGAAACACCTGCTCAAAGTCAGCAAAGGCGTCTTGAACAGGCAAAGCGTCAAGCTACTTAAGAGCTACTGAAACACCTGATCAAAGTCAGCAAAGGCGTTTTGAACAGGCAGAGCGTCAATCTACTTTAAGAGCCACTGAAACACCTGCTCAAAGTCAGCAGGCTATTCAAACAAGCGGAACGTCAGGCCGCCTTAAGAGCCGCGGAAACAGCTGATGAAACTCAACACAGACTCATTGAGCAAGCTGAACGTCAATCTACTATAAGGGCATCTAAAACACCAGAACAGACACAGGCGCGAAGAGATGCAAATGCACAGCTCAAGCTGAACGTCGACAAAATTTTTAAAGAAACAATTGGTCGGTTTTAATGACGCAGCATTCAATTATGATCCGTTGATTGATTATAAAATCACAGGTTAGTTGTTATCGGACTGATGGACAAGGCGTGTCGATTTTGCAGCGCTTTAAAATGGAAAGATGAGACCGCAGGCATGTGCTGTTCCAATGGCAAAGTGTCTCTTCCACTTTGGGAACCAGAAGAACCTTTGAAAACTCTTTTATATGATGCTAATGAGTCATGGCGCTTTTTAAACAGGATCCGGAAATATAACTCATGCTTTCAAATGACGTCCTTCGGAGTTGACCGAAATAATAATGCCGGGATTTTCGCCTATATTTACGGTGCAAGAACAAATTTATCATAGAATAGGTTTACTTTTTCCAGCTGAAACGAACAGCATAAATTTTACAAGTATATTTTATGGGTGACCAAGAAATTGAGGTAGACCGTCGCTGCCAATTTATCCAGGGAGTTGAGAGAGAGGTGTTCAAAATTCAAAGATTCTTGCATGAACGTAACATTTAGTCAAAACATTTAAAACTGCTTTAGAAAACCTACCTGAAGAGGATTATAAAGTCGTCATTCACGCAGATCGGACCCTCGAGGAGAGCATGAAAGGCGCTACAATGCACCTTTGATAAACGAAATAGCATCCGTAATTAGTGGTGATCAATTTTCTTCACGAGACATTGTCTTGCGAGCACGTGATGATACATTGCAACGGATAGCCGATACACAAGTTTTATGACGCTCTGCAATACCCATTGATTTATTGCAAAGGACAAGAGGGTTATCATTTTCAAATTCCACTATTAACCCGGTCACAAAGGAGCCTACTCCGAACAAAAAGTATCATGTATGGATTTTTATGCGTATCATATGATGTTGCGAGAAAATGATTTTAACCTCTTAGCCCGGTGTAGACAATTATTTCATCAATTTTGGTAGACATGTATGTAGGTAGAAAGTGAACGTCTCTGTTATTTATCTTTAAATCAAAAAGCTGCGCGTTGAGAATTATATACATTTACAAGATGCAGTTTCTAGCGACGCCAATGTAAACCCCAGAGATTTAGGTAAAATGGTAATTCTGCCTCATCATTCGTTAACAGTCCCCGCTACCTACATGAGTACACAAAAGACGCATTCGCTCATGTACGAACTTAAGACCTGATCTTTTTGTTACTTTTACTTGCAATCCCACATGGAAAGAAATAACTGAGGAGCTAATGCGGGCCAAAAGTACTGACAGACACGATTTAGTTGCTAGAGTATTTAGATTAAAAGTACAAAAATTAATGTATGTAATTAACAAAGGAAAATTTTCGGAGAGGTGCAGTGCTTCATGTATTCAATTGAATGGTAAAAAGAGGATTACCGCATGCCCACATTCTAATATGGCTTAAAGAGAAGTTTGGCCCAGCCAAATAGACGACATAATAACCGCCGAGATTCCGGATCCTGAGCAAGATAAAGAATTGTATGATACCATCGTCCGAAATATGATTCACGGTCCATGTGGAGCACGAAATTCAATATCGCCATGTATGAAAGAAGGAAAATGTACAAATAAATTCCTAAACAGCTATTAAAAAGAAAGAGTGCATAATGACAATGGCTACCCTTTATACAGACGCAGAGCTCCTGAAGATGGTGGCAGAAAGTTACAATCAAATCTCGCTCTGGAGCGTTCGAAACCTTAGATAACAGCTAGATTGTCCCGTATTCACCCATTCTATGTAAAATGTTTAATGCCCACATTAATGTAGAAGCATGTGGCTCTGTCCGCGCAATCAAGTATATCTGTAAGTACATAAATAAAGGAAGCGACCAAGCAATATTTAATCTCAGGAGAAGGTGAGGCAAATCCGTTAATGAAGTACAGACCTTTCAAGCAGGGCGTTATATCAGCAGTAACGAGGCAGCGTGGCGTCGCCTTGGCTTCCTTACACGAAAGGCACCCAACAGTTACTCACCTTGCTGTGCACTTAGAAAATGGAGATGTATATTTCACCGAAAGAAATTTCAAGAAAGAATTGCATCACCGCTAAAACTACACTAACAGCCTTCTTTCAACTTTGTCAAACCGACCTTTGCAAAACGTTGTTATATTCTGAAGTCCTCCGCTATTATACTTGGAACACATCTAGGAAGGAGTGAAACGCTGTATTCAAGGCGCGCCTGTTGCAAATTGGCCTGGTGTAAAGTCATCAGATGCCCTTGTCGTGTGCATACTGTCCATGTAACTAATTTTGAATGTTTCTGTTTACGATTGCTGCTGCACCATGTTCGGGGTCCTACAGGATATAAAGACTTAAAACTGTCAACGGTCAGAATGCATAACTTATAGAGAAGCATGTGAAGCTCTGCATCTTTTAAAAACGATAATCACTGGGATGAAACCATGGAAGAAGCTGCAGTGCCAGTCACCAGCCAAAATTAGGGATATTTAGCAACTCTCATATCATCTTGTGGGCTATCTAATGCTTATAAATGTGGGACAAATATAAAGAGTACATAGCGGAATATATTTTGCGAAGGTTACAGCAGACACGAACATGACATACAATAAACACATTTAAAATGAAGCACTTGGAAAAATTGAAGATAAAGTAATGGCAATGGTAGGCAAAAATTGCGACTTTGGAATGATAAGCCTTCAGCGAACAACCGAAAATGAACTATGATGAAATTATACGTGAAACAAATTACGATATATCAGCTTTGCAGCAGCAAGTAGCCGAATTTGTACCTGCTTGTTTCGAACAAAACAAGTTTTTAAGTATTAGATAAATTGAATCTGGAAATGGTGCACTTTTCTTTTAGATGCCCCTGGAGGAACTGGGAAGACATTTTTGTTAAATTTATTATTAGCGCACGGAAAGATAAAACATTGCTGTGGCTGTAGCTTCCTCCGGTATAGCCGCCAAGCTGGTAAGCGGGGGCTGCACTGCACATTCTGTTTTAAAACTCTCAAATCTAGCCCAGGAAGAATCGCCGATCTGCAACTTTAGCAAAATAGTGCACGAGGTATAATGCTACGACAATGCAAACTTTTAGTGAGGACGAAAGTACAATGTTGCATAAAAAGCTGTAGAAGCACTAAATCGAACGCTCCAGGATTTGCGCAGCAATACCGATGTAATGGGAGGAATGGTGGTTTTACTGGCTGGTGACTTTCGCCAAACTTTACCTGTCATTCAAAAGGGCACACCTGCAGATGAAATTAAAGCATGCCTCAAGTCGTCTATTTTATGGAACAAGGTGACAAAATTCAGTTTAACGTTGAGAGTGCATTTGTATAATGATATCAATGCTAGAAACTATGCTGACACACTATTAAAAATTGGCGATGGGCAGTTGGAAACGGATGCTGAGGGCTGCGTTAAATTGACGAGAGATTTTTGTGATTTAGTACAGAGTCATTCCGAATTAATTGCGAGCGTTTATTCAGATATAACGAACAACATGCATGAAGACAAATGGTTATGAAAGGGCGATTCTGCACCAAAAATGAGAGCGTTAATAAAATAAATTTGATATATTAAGCGAAGCAGGAGAAATAACAGAGTAATTGTCAGTAGACACAGTTATGGACACAGAACAGAGCACTTCATATCTCGTAGAGTTTCCAAATTCTCTAGAGTTGTCAGGTTTGCCCTCACATAAGCTTCAATTAAAATTAGGCGTCCCAGTCATGCTAATGCGAAATTTAGATGCTCCTCGGTTATGTAACGGGACAAGGCTGCGTGTGACACATTTTGGACGGAACATAATCGGTGCTACAATTTTTACAGGCGTAGGAAAAGGTGAAAATGTTATTATACCACGGATACCTATAATTCCCACAGATCTTCCTTTTCAATTCAAAAGGTTGCAGTTCCCTATTAAGCTCAGTTTTGCAATGACAATTAATAAAGCGCAAGGGCAAACGTTAGAGGTAGCGGGGGTGAACTTAGAAAAACCGTGCTTCTCTCATGGTCTGTGTGTAGCATGTTCGCGTGTGTCAAATGCCTAGATTCTCCACATTCTTTCCCCGAATGGAAAAACATATAACATTGTGTACAGTAGCGTCTTAAAATAGTGTTCAGTTAGTTTTTTCTCCAAAAATCCAATTCAATTCAAAATTTCCTATTTAGCTCAGTTTCTTTTCAATTCCAAATGCTGCACCTCTGACGGACCTATTAAGCTCAGTTTCCTTTCAACTCAAAAAGCTGCATCTCTGACGGATCTTTTATTTGGCTCAGTTTCCTTTCAATTCTGAAAACTGCATCTCTGACGAATCAATTTAGCTCAGTTTCTTTTCAAAAGTCTGCATCCCTGACGGATAATTATGCTCAGTTTCCTTTAATAAAAAAAAATATCCCATTTCCATTTGGAATAAACAGGCTATTTTCATGCTTTCCTATACGCTGCGTTTCAAAACATTTAAATAGGCTGACGAATCAATTTTGCTCAGTTTTAATGGGTGCATCTCCGACAAATCTATAAAACTCAGTTTTTCAATTCAAAAAGCAATGGATAGTTCATTTCCAGTGACCATGTGTGGGCGAAGCGCAACAGCTTAGTTAATAATAATTAGTCTTCTCATTCCCAGGTGTAATTCTCAAGGGGTTCATTTATAGGATTTATAGGATACTAGCTAGTACACGGCGCGATGCTGCCGCAAAAAAATAGTTGTACAAATATATTTTTTTTAATTTCTAAGAGTTATTTAGTTTAATTAGGAATAATAATGCATTCATTGAAGTTAAATGATACAACTTTCAAATAAATTTGTCGGTACAATAAGCTCGCCACCTACTGTAAGTTAATTGTACTATATCTATAACCTTCGCGCAAGTGCAAGCAATAAGTTGACAAAGTTTACCGTAATCTGATGAACGGTTATGGCAGCGCATATAATACGAACAAATAACATTAGTTGAAACTAATTTTTACGGATTATATCGCGTTTAATTTTATTTTTTAATTCCTAACGTGCGCTATACGTGTGCCTTCGTGTGCTTTACAGCACCCATGGTCACGGGGGGGGGGGGACTGAGGTGTTTGACGTCCTAGTTAGCCCGGCTACTTTCAGTTTTTAATATTAATTTTTGGTTCGATCTACGCAGAATGAGCTTACAGTATCTTGAAGTCTAGCAGTGGTATACTTGGGTTTGGATTTAATTTTATTAATTATAGGATCCCAAGCAGATGGCAGCACCCATCCATCTTATCTATTGAAATTAGGATGTTTTTTTAAATTTCAATAGCATCGCGAATCATCCTAGGTACGAATCGGTGTTCTTTTGCGAGGATTTGTGGTCTATCAAATCTAATGTAATGGCGGGGACGATCTTGAACATGTTCACAAACTGCAGACTTCCTGATACGTCGGTGCTTCAAATCAGCTATATGTTCTTTTTACGTGGTTTTTATAGATCTTTTGTTTGTCCTATGTAAGAGAGACCACATTCACAATCCAGCTTGTACACTTGAATCTTGTAGAGGGATATGACACTTGACGGATGGTAAAATTTACTAATCTTCTTCAGCAGCTTGAAGTATGTTTTAATGGGCTCGCTTCAAGATGTAGCCAACCTTGTCTGTGACTCCTTGACATACGGCAGTACAGCAGGCACACGCTCAACTGACCGACTTCACTCGGTCACTGTGACGTAGGCGCGGGACCCGAAGCTTGTTGTCTTGCAGTACTTGCTCGACGCTGAAGCTCGCGGCCAGATGTTTTCTGTCACAGATCCTCGTGCTCTCTGGAAACAAAGATTTTCCCACGGTAGCTAACTGTGATGAATGATGGTGCGATTCACCATTTAAATATCGGTAGGTATGAGTCTTTTCCATACATAGACCATTGTTAGCATTGTGGATTTCGGATGACTAAAACATCTAGGAAAGCTAAAGAATTGTTTGCCTTTAACTCCATAGTGAATTGTATTTAGAGTTTATGGAATTAAGGTGGTTTAAAAATACAGTTACTTTGTCAGATGGTAAATTGTGAAAGTATCGTCTACGTATTACGTAGAATCTTGGACATACAGGAGCAGTAAGAAGGCTTTCCTCAAAGTCCTCCATGAATATGTCGGCGACTACGGGAGATACGGGTGAGCTCATTGCTACGCCATCTACTTGCTTGTAGAACCTCCTTCCACAATAGATAGCCAGATGTGAGGCATTGTTTAAGCAATACTGTATTCTGTGGCATGTTGTTATCTTCTAGCCTTAGTTACAATTGAGATGCAGTCTTCAATAGGTAAGCATGTGAATAGTGACTGAACATCAAACTGACCATAGTTTCATTGTCAGCGAGATGTAGGTCTTTTATCTCACTAACTAAATGGTATGAACTTTGTGTGTGCTCTGTATGTCCCTCAGTGTTGATAGTATTTTTTAATGTTGAGCCAACTTATAAGTTGGTGAATCGATCTGGCTCACTATGGGACGGAGTGGAGCGTTTGGTTTGTGTATTTTCGGTAACCCATACAACCTCGGTGGTTTGGCACATGATGGTATTGTCGAATTCACGTCGAGATCAAATTTTTCGGAGTATTTCTTTATTAAATCAGTAGTTGTTTTAAGTGTATTAGTTGTAGGGTCTATTTTGACCTTTTTGTATGTACTTTCGTCCGATAAATGTTGTTGTATTTTGAAATTATACTCTGACGTATCCTTTACTACCGTAGCATTTCCTTTATCCACGCGGAGAATCGTGAGCTCTGGTCTGTTGCGTAAGTTGTACAACGCTTTAAACTCGTCTTTGCCAAACATATACTCACATTTTTTACTCATATTTTTTGTGAGTCAGTCAATGCCCTTAAGGCCTTGGAGCTAGATGACTTAGGCGATTTTATTTTATTGAACGCAGCGTTTCGCGCACCGGACTCAGATACGCGCCACCGCTTTGAATCTGACAATAAATCAGAAATTCCCTCTTTTCAAAGTCTTATGCAGTTTCTTCAAAACTATGTAAACGTTTTAGAAATAAATGCAAATGTTGACATTAGGGTTCGATCTTCTCAATTTTTAGGCGGTTAACAGATCAAGAATGTTTCACCGCGGGCACCGAACCTCAAACTTTCCGTGCTCACTACTCAGTCTTCACTAGAGTGCACACTATAGTGGCGCAGCGCAAAGTATCTGTGTCTCTAAGTGCCCCACGTTTCAATATTTAGATTCCAATACTAGAATAAATGTTGTCAAACAAAATAATTTATGCATTAACTGTTTACAAAAATATTCTCTTGATAAATGTGTCTCACAAATGAGATGTTTTATCTGTAGTGGTAATCATCACAATCTGGCACACATCGACAATCAAGTTCGATCACCGACCGCGGTGACCACCGGTTCGAGTAGCGCCCACACTAACACCATTGCGTTCGTGGGAGAGGCTCGTGGCCCATGTGTAGTGCTGCTCGGGACGTGCATGGTGCGTGTGCAGGACTCTAGTGGCACGTTCCACCAAGATAGAGCGCTCATCGATAGCGGCGCCCAGGACTGCTTCATCACTATGAAGTGCACAAAAAGACTTGGTTTTCAATTGCGTCGATGCACCACAACTGTGGCTGGACTTGGAAAACAGTCTGTGTGTCAAGTCAAGGGAGTGACTCAATGCTCTATACGCCCGTGTGATTCGAATGACCCGCAATTCGATATTAATCCTATAGTCATCGATAAAATTACTTCTAAAATGCCAACCACTGATATTCCTCTAGCGGTCCGAGACTGTTATAAACACTTAGTATTGGCGGATCGTGACTTTGACAAACCGTCTGATGTTGATTTATTGCTAGTTGCTGAAGTTTTTCATCACATCTATGACGGCCGTGTCATCCAACCAGAGCCCGGCTATCCAGCTGCTTTGCATAGCATCTTAAGTTGGGTTCTCTCAGGACCCACAAATGGGACATTTCAGGGTAAAATCTGGCACTTCATTAATTACTTCAACCAATTCATTGATAAGATGGTGAAACGATTTTGGAATGATTTCATATTTACGCGAACATTAATACACATTGAATAAAATTATTTTACGGATGGTCGCGTTTATAGTACTTGATTCGATCGCCGGTGCGCATAGCACCATGGTTGCCGGGAAGCTGACGTCCCAATGTCATACAATACCGCTGGCTGGTTTTCGCCCGATTCACGCACGAGCTGGCAGCATGTTGTTTCGCGGCTGCTTGCCTGACACCTTGCCAATTGCAGATCCCGCCAGACGGCAGCACCATTAGATGTTTTTAATTTCACCTGCAGTATCATCTCTGAATGCGCTGCGAGGATTTGTGGTTCATCAATCCGATGGTCGGCGATGATCTGAACATATTCACAGACCGCAGAGTCGAAATTACCGCTCACGTTTACATCGTTTGTTTTAAGACCAGACCATAATCCAGCATCCGCATTCGCAGGACATTTGATTTGACGAAAATCGACTGTCTTTCTCGGCGGCCTGGAAGCATGTTCAGCCTGCTCAACGTCAACCTGTTCGTGATCCTCCGACACAGGCAGACCGTGCCGATCACCGGCCGACGGGCGCGGGACCCGAGCAGCGGTCTCGCCTGCTCGACGTGCCGAGCCGGCGGCCAGATGCCTGCCCATCCTCGTGCCCGAAACGCCCCCACGGTAATATTGATGGATGATGGTGCATTCACCGTTGAACACGGTTGGTGCGGTCCTTCCCATTGCACAGTGATCAATGCAGGCTCGGATGACCAAACATAGAAAGTTTAAGCCTGCTCACATCAGAATCAGATTTAGAATTTATGGAATAGCGGGTTGTAAGCGCTTAACAGATTAAAATCAGAAAGCGTCGTCCACGGCGTTGCAGAATCTGATACAGAGAGAAGGCTTTTCCCAAATCCTCCGCCATGTCGGCGACTGGGCTGCCCAGCCTGAGTGCTGTTATCCATTGTTCCTCCCTCCTTCAGACAAATAGCTGGCACAGTGTCACTACGCATACCTGTGTGGCATGTTGCATTAACCAGAAGCTAGAAGAATACAACATGCCAGAATATGCAGTAGTATTGAAACACCGCCCCACATCTGGCTATCTATTGTGAAGGAGGAGTTCAAGTAGATGGCGCAGCAATGGGCTCACCTGTATCTCCCATAGTCGCCGACATATTCATGGAGGACTTTAGGAGAAAGCCCTTCACTGCTCCCTGTATGTCCAAGATTCTACACGTAATACGTAGACGATACTTTCAGCCAATTTTACCATCTGACAAAGTAACTGCATTTTTAAACCACCTTAATTCCATAAATTCTAAAATACAATCACAATGGAGTTAGAGTAAACAATTTTAGCTTCCTAGATGTTTTAGTCATCCGAAATCCTGATAACACTATTGGTCACACTGTGTATAGGAAAAGACCCATACCAACTGATATTTAAATGGTGAATCACCATCATCCATCACAGTTAGCTACCGTGGGAAAATCTTGTTTCAGAGAGCACGAGGGATCCAGACAGAAAACATCTGGCTGCCGAGCTTCAGCACGTCGAGCAAGTATTGCAAGACAACAAGCTCGGGTCCCGCGCCCACGTCACAGTAACTGAGTGAAGCCGGCTACAGTCGAGCGTGTGCCTGCTGTACTACCCTATGTCAGAGGAGTCACAGACAAGGTTAGCTAATTTTGAAGCGAGCTTCTATTAAAACATACTTCAAGCCGCCGAACAAGATTATCATTTTACCATCCGTCAAGTGTAATATCCTCTACAAGATGAGGTGCAAGCTTGATTGTGAATGTGGTCTCTCTACATAGGACAAACAAAACGATCCATTAAAACCGCGTGAAAGAACATATAGCTGACGTGAGGCAACCGACGCTCTGGGAAGTCTGCAGTCTGTGAACATGTTCAAGATCATCCTGCCATTACATCAGATTTGATAGACCACAAACCGCAAAGAACACCGATTCCTACCAAGGATGATTATGAGGCTATTGAATTAAAAACATCCTAATTTCAATAGAGAAGATGGATGGTGCTGCCATTCGTTTGGGATCCTATTAACAAAATTAAATCCAAATCCAAGCATACCACTGCAAGACTTCAAGATACTGTAAGCTCATTCTGCGTAGATCGGACCCGTAATATTCAAAACTGAAGGTAGCTGGCTAACTATGACATTGGGACGCAAACACCTCAGTCCCTCAGACCATGGTGTTGTAGCACCCGAAACGTCGGGAATCAAAATTAAAATTAAACGCGATAAAATCCGTAAAAATAGTTTTATTCGATTTTGGGACGTCGAGGAACCACCTCATCAACATATACCTGCTCCAGAAGATGAGGAGGTCGATCGCCTGTATTCCACTCAAACTTATAGGGAATCGGACGGTCGATATGTGGTTCCTATCTTATTAAAGCAGTCGTCTGTCTAAATGGGAGGCTCATATAATAGTTCTTTGTTGCAGTTTATAAATCTTGAGAAAAAACTTTGCCGACAACCAGATTTTAAATCTCTTTATAACTATTTTATGTGTGATTATGAGCAGCTTAATCATATGCAAAGAGTGGGAAAGGATATTCCTTCTGGTAGATATTTCATTCCTCAAAATTGTATGATCCGTCCAGAAAGCTTAACGACCAAACTTCGCGTTGTATTCAATGCGAGTCACAAGACGACTAATGGACTATCTTTAAATGATATTGTTTACACTGGACCGAAGTTACAGGCTGATATGGTTGATATTATTACTGGATTTCGGATCCATAATATAGTGTTTACATATGACATATCTAAGATGTACAGGCAAATCTTGATAAGGCCTGAGGATCGAGTGTGGCAACACGTACTATGGCGTGAATCTCCTTCTTTGCCTGTTCAAGAACTTGAACTTCGTACGGTCACATACGGAGTCAAAAGCTCGCCGTACTTAGCGATACGAACATTACGTCAGGTAGCTGCAGATCACGGTGATCAGTTTCCTCATGCTGCTGAAGCTCTTTGGCATCATACTTATATAGACGATATTACTACAGGTGCTTCCTCAATCGAAGCAACCTCTCAGCTTAAAGAAGATTTGATCAATTTTCTTAATTGTGCTCAGGTAGATTTGCGTAAGTGGAGCAGTAACAGCCCTTTATTTCTTCGATCGTTACCCATGGAATATTGTCAATGTCCGAAGTCATTTTCTGATGATGGTTCAATAACACTTAAGGTTTTAGGAGTTCTATGAGATCCTAAGGTAGAATATTTCACTTACTTCGTCTCTCCTGTGAATGTGGAGTTTACGAAACGTTCAATCCTGTCCCACGTTGCTCGTATGTATGATCCATTGGGTTGGCTTTCATCTTTTATTCTTTTAGCCAAACTATTTCTTCAAAACTTGTGGCATATTGGATTGTCTTGGGATGAACTCATTCCCGCCAATCTGTGTAACGATTGGGTTTCATTTGTGTCTGACTTATCTAATATAAAATCGATAAAAATCCCTCGTAAAACCGTGATTGACTTAGCAGCTACACACCAGCTGATTGGGTTTTGCGATGGATCAACAAAAGCATATGGATGCTGTGTCTATCTCCGATCAAGTATCAATGATCAAAAACAAGTTTCTCTTTTTATTTCTTAATCTAAATTGGCTCCGATTAAGCCTCTAACAGTTAATCGTTTGTATTTATGCGGTGCGCTCTTGTTATCATGTACTCTCAAACACATGCATTCTTTACTTATTTCGAAAATAAATATATCTCATATTGTTGCCTACACTGATAGCTCAACTGTGTTAGCTTGGATCAATACAGAGCCATACAAACTGAAACCGTTTGTTGCGCATCGAGTAGTTAAAATAACCGACGCAGTTGAACCTTCTGCCTGGAGGTATGTCTCGACTCAGGACAATCCTTCTGACTTTCCTAGCCGAGGTCTCCCGTGAGCAGAGTTGGCCAAATGTAAGCGATGGTGGTCAGGACCAGATTGCTTAGTTGCAGATCACTGGCCAGCCCAAGTTTAGTGTAAGCCCAGGACGAGTTGCCAGATTTGAGAACACGCACTCTGATTGCTCCATCTCGGAAATCTGATAAAGACATTATGAAGGTGTTATTAAATCGGTATTCATCCCGATCACGACTACAGCAAGTATAGGCATGGACCTTCTGCTTCATTTATAATTCACGCAAAGAACCGTCAACGCGAGAAAGGTTACTTGACTATGGATGAGGTAAAGTACTCTCTGCTTAACCTTATTAAATATGTCTAGCAGGGCAGCTTCAATCAAGAGGTGTCTAAATTAGAATCGCAGAAGCGTCTACCTAAATACTTACAAAAGTTGTCTCCGTTTATTGATAACTTAGAACTCATGCGAGTGGGTGGACGACTTACTAATTTCAACTTACCTGATCACAAAAAACATCCATATTTTTATCTCAATTAATTATTAGCTATTATCATAAACGGTATTTGCACTGTGGACCTCGCACTTTGCAATCACTAATTGTTCTCAAGTTCTGGATATAAGGAATTAGAAATCTTATTCGTTCTATTTTAGCAAAGTGTGTGACTTGCTTTCGGGTTAAGCCTGTACCCTATCAGCCGTCTATGGTCAACCTGCCACCTTGTAGATCTCAACAAGGTTATTGTTTTCAACAGGTAGGGATCGATTTCAGCGGTCCTTTTGTTGTAAAAGAAAACAAACGACGTAACGCACGGGTCAGTAAGGCTTACAT
Organism: Parnassius orleans; assembly: GCA_029286625.1. NCBI lineage: Eukaryota > Metazoa > Arthropoda > Insecta > Lepidoptera > Papilionidae > Parnassius > Parnassius orleans. The sequence continues at coordinate 74,278 of JAGSMP010000460.1, read as the reverse complement.
TTGCTTGTTCATTTGTTTATCAGTAAAAGCAGTTCATTTAGAACTCGTATCTGAACTGTCTACAGAAGCGTTTCTAGCCGCCCTAGACAGATTCGTGTCTCGACGTGGAATATGTCAACATATTGTGACAGATAGTGGCACTAACTTTGTAGGAGCTAAACGATACCTTGAGGAAATGGTTAAATTATTGATAGATAAAAAACAGGATATTTCTGATCAATTAACGTCTCGTGGAATCTCGTGGAAACTCAATCCAACTTCAGCACCTAACTTTGGAGGCATTTTTGAAAGCGGTATAAAATCTACTAAATATTATCTCAAGAGGGTCATAGGCTCACAAGTACTGACGTTTGAAGAATTAACTACAGTTTTAACTAAAGTTGAAGCGATGCTGAACTCAAGACCGATTTGTTATTTTCTGATCTGGTGAAATTGATGTTCTTCACGGCCGGTCATTTTATTATAGGACGTCCTTTAGTCGCTCTACCAGAACCTTCCTTCCGTTGACGATATGAACTAGAACACGCTGGCAGTTACTTTAAAGCTCACAAAGTTTTTGGCGTATTTGGCAAAATGATTATTTACATACGCTTCAACAAAAGGTTAAGTGGTTTAAGGATGATCACAAACATCCTAATATTGGTCAACTCGTTTCAATCATTGAACCTAATCTACCACCTAACGAATGGCGCCTAGGTCGAGTAGTCCAAATCCACCCCGGAAAGGACAATATTATCCGGGTTGTGACCTTAAATACTAAAAGAGGATTACTTACAAGTCCAGTAGTCAAAGTCTGCCCTCTTCCTCTTGATTGAATAGCAGTAAAATAGCAGATTAATGCTGCTGTGTTTCGTATGGTGAGTGTAGAGAATCGTAGACCCTTTTTACTGGAAAAGAGGCATTCCATCTTAGTCTTCACGGCTGACAACGCATAGATGTCTGTGGGCCACAGCAACCACTTACCATCAGGTGGACTGTGTGCTCGTTTGTCACCCTAATTCTATAAAAAAAAGTTCTAATTTTAAAATTAAATTAACTAAGTTCGGCTTTCTTTTGTAGTTTAGTGTAAGGTTATCAATGCACAACTTAGTTCAGAATATCTATTAAATTTATATTAATGTATATTCTATGAGCAACTGGGGACCTGGAGAGCTGCCGGGTCGATGGTTGTCTTGTGAAATCCCTAGGTGATTTCAGGTGGGAGGGAATGTTGTGGCTTCGGAGCAGTCCCGATATAATATCCTTTTAATAAGTATTTTCTATCCTCCCGCCTCCCCTATATATACACTACTCAAGAATGGTGCGCGCCAAGAAAGTGAATCGCCAAGAAAAATAAGAAGCAAGATGGCCGCGTACGCATAAACCGTGTTCGTTACCGGACGTTTAAAATACTCAATAAATAAAGTTGTAAGACTATCGTGCAATTTCTCGTGTCCATATACATTCGAAGTGCAGTGTGGTGTCTGTGTATACACTAGAACTTCAGCATAAATATTTAGACTTCACCATAACCACGAGGAGTGCTCCAGTATTGTGAGTATCCTTGCCTTATCTACCCAGTTCTAAAACTATTTTCGTTTACTTCCCGGTTGGGATCATCGGATTGGCCTGGTTATTCTCTGGTTCGCAAAACCACCCACGAAACACTTTGCGAAACATTCAAGCCGTAACAGTATAAATTTTTATTATTCGCTTAAAAATAATAAAAACATTATGATGTATGTTTTCAAGTGTTTATTATATTTAACTTAACTTTCATTGTTGTTTTGGTAAAATGTTGTATTTAGATTGTTCATTGTCAACAATGAATTAGTTACGCACTTAGATAGACGCCATAAATAAGCAAGCTACACATTATAATTACCTACCTACCTAATATTTACTAAATACCTAACAAGTTAAACTCACAACTTAATTATATTAACGCATAGGCGTCAATCATGGCGCATCACTATTCAATCACTTCATCTATATAAGAGTATCTAGAAATTCGCTTACGCTTGACATAATGTACGATCGATACGCACGCTCTATAGCTTGCTTATGTATACTCCATAGTTACGCTCTTAACTTCTTATTTGGCGTAACAATATGTAGGCAGATCCGTAGTATTTATTTAAATTTATGATTTTATTTCTTCTCTTGTTATATCTTCTGCACTTATTCCATTAAGACTTGATAGAAGTGCATATAAATATTTAAGCTTCCCAAATACATTAGAATGCAAACCGGCTTGTTAGATTATGAAATCTGTTTGGTCCAAACTTAGAGAGATTTATGATATTTGCGACAATATCTGAATCCTTGTATATCTTTATCTGCCACTTTGGCTTGCGTTTGTGGCGAAATTTGAACGGTTCTACAGCACCTTCATCGGTGCCAGACTAACTGTCGGTAAATCTGAAGTGCTGAAGTGTTTGTACAATAGGGCTACTAGGGCATCCGAGTACAGAACCTAACCAACTATAGATATAAAACAGTATACTTGTCATGGTCTTTAATCAAAGAGTTTCAAAGGCTTATATGGCGGCCATTGGCAACATTGTCAGCTCAATGCTGCTGTGTTTTGTATGTTGAGTGTAGAAAACCGGAGACACTTTTTACTGGAAACGAGGCATTCCATCTTAGTCCTCATGGGTGATAACGCATTTGAATTTTGATTCTTTATTGAAGTATGTTGTAGATGTCTATGGGCCACGGCATCCCCTTACCATCAGGTGGACTGTGTACTCGTTTGTCTCCCTTATTCTATAAAAAGCTTAGATTTTTATATTGCGATGGTTATTTTGAAATCGCTATTTCACATTCTGTAGTATATCCCTTGTAACTTGGAATTGTATCTCACGACAGCTAAAATTGACTTTTAGATACGATGAATAGTGAGAACGATTGTTAGTGAATAAACTTTCCTCTACGCTAGGATAAATGTAAAGAATGGATTCTATTTCATATTGTAATACTGAGAGGTAGTGTTCAATGACGATTTCTACAACATTTATGAAATAATATAATAAAAAATTAGATTTGAAGTAAAAAGTAAAAGGCAATGAAATCTAAAAAGTTAAATAACTAAAAATAATAAAATGGTTTCCTCATAAGCGCTTCTCCGGTACTAAGACATAATGTATTAATCATGCCATAAGTTTTTAACATCGTGAATACAATGGATTTCCGCAAAATAACGCTTGATTGTGTCTTCGGATGTCGTTAAAAGACTAATAATATTCAGACATGTGGGTTTCCTCACAACGTTTTCCTTTACCGCCAAGCACGAGGTAAATCAATGCTTTAAGTTATATTTCCCGGTGGGGATCGAACTTGGGGTGCTCGCGTATCTTATATTAGCATCTTTTCTTGGTTGAAGATTTATTTCACGATATACATATTGTATAAATTTAAGTGGAAATCACTTTTACCCGCATAGTTACGAATCTTCTTCAATTTTAGTTTTAAAAATTAAACTTTGTATTAGTTTTCATCATAATCATCATTATTATCATCATCATAAACTCACGAAATTATAAAATTATGTCCTTCTGGCTGGTTGCTATATATTCGGTATCTTCCGGTTAAACAACCATTTGTTAATTTTGCCAAGTTTTTATAAAAAAAAATTATAAAGTGTTTACGACTGCTAATCATGAGGTCCATGATTCAAATCCCGTGTCGGGCTAAAATCTGTTATTGTGTTTGTCTGTCAAGTTGGCGGTGTTTCACCCCCGTGCCTCAGAAAGCACGTACAGCCGCTTATTATGCGCCTGATCTCTCTCTGGTCGTGTCGTATAACCGTCCCATCGGACTATGAGAGTGAAGAAATAGAGTGTGCTTGCGTATACACTCGGGCATTATAATCCTGTCCAGCGCAGATAGTTAGTCTCCGTTGAGACTGCTCACCGTGACCGTGACATTATTATCTTGGAAATGGATGATTTTTAGGAACAGTTTTGGAACAAAAAAACTCAAAACCGCAGACGGGTTGATGAGCATAGTCTTTGGTCGTAGAAGGAAAAGAGGCCATCGCTTATAGTTGGCACTTGTTATATATTGTTACGAGCTTGGGGTTCGAGACAATTAAAAACTGCCGAATGAATTACCAAAATTGACACTTTAATTATAGAACACTAATTACAACTTAATACCACACTAATAACAAACACAATTGTACTACTGATCACTTTAGTTCGCAGTTGTATCGCTTCGAAGTATTCACTTGTATCGCCAATTCAACACTGCTCCGGGTCGCGGTCTATACCGGCCTTATATAGGGCCTCAGAAAATGTTCGAGTACATACCGGTCCCGACTGACTAGGTGTCGATAGTTCTAGAAAGTTCTTCCATGGAAATTTCTAGAAGGATCTTGACTCTCCTAATTCTGCTAGATACTAGAAGGCGCTAGTGGTAACTAGTATCGCCATGTACCAGGCATTAATTGTGGCGCGCAACACTATGTACATATATTCAGAGTCGTTCGGAAGACTTCGATAGTGTGATTGAGGAATTTGTTGTTAGTCAATCCGTTTACTTAAGTGTGGTACTACGATGATACCGCTACTTCAAGTAAACACACTCGCAACCACAATGTTACCTCCCGACATCAATATTTGGGATGGGATATATGTTCGGTATTTTTAGATAACTTAAATATACTAAATAAAAAAATGAATTTTTGTCTTTTATTCTATTGCCAGTGTTGTCAGCTATGCTGCGTGCAAGTGATGTTCATATTCGGGAAAAATATTTATGCTTTTCATTCAAACTAAATTATTTAGTAGGGCGAAGAATTATACAATTGTAACAATAGTAAAAATACGAAATTACTTTTGTTGTCAGAAAGAAATTAACAGCGCAAGGTAGAACGTAACGATAACCTATTAATTTTGCACATAAGAGGTTGAGGTACATCTTAGGGGAATAAGGAGCGTGATTTTTTTTTGTGGGCCAGTTCTTAAAAGATTTTTAGGACTAAAAATAACTGTTCATTAATAAAATGGATCCAAATTTTTAACATGAATTGATGGTCTTTTGTGTGTCTTCTTGGTCAAGTGGACGATCACTGATCATGTCATCAAGCGCGACGTCTTCGTGGGCTTCGTCGCATCATGTCATCGTGGGTTCGAATTGCGAGTTGGATTAAAATCAATAGTTAGGTTTTTCTGTCAATAGATTGTCAGTACAAGCCCGGAAAAGTTGGCTGAGTGTCACCCTCGTGTCTCGGAAAGCACATAAAGCCGTTGTTCCTGTGCCCAATCTCCCTCCGGTCGTATCGGATTGCCATCCCATTGGACTCTGAGAGTGAGAGAATTAGGGGGTATCTGTGCATGCGCACACATTCATGCACTTTAACTTCTGTCTTATCCTGTCTAGTCTTATTTGATACTGGCCGCCGTGGTCAAAATCATGTATGAGAAATATTAATATATTAGGTGAATTAACAACAAAAGGATTTTTTTCCATTTTTAGGGTTCCGTCCGTCAGTTAAAGCCCCTTATCTCAGAAAAAAGTAGTATAAAATAAAAATTTTACGGTCACTTGGAAATGTAAAATAATTCAAGCTTCTAAGACAACGCATTTAAAAGATACAGCAATTTATATCATTTGACATTCGCAAACTCACCATCACCATTAAAGTACTCCCTATCGACTGAAAATCATAAAATTTGACTAGAAGCAGAATATCACAGCACAGATTAAAAAAAAAGTCGAATAATTGCTAATTTGTACATGATTAAATCATATAAAAATATTTTTTTGCGATTACAAACTTACATTTGTAATTGGAGCATCGACCATGATGTAGGCCGATGTAAGAGTGATTTTTTTCTGCTAAGTTTGTCCTTTAAACCGACTTACCTATTCGTCAGAGCAATATTCGGTGTTACCTTAACATAGTTCCCGGGGTGGATGAACTATCTACTAATATATTTATTTATTTATTTATTTAAAACTTCATATACACAAGTGGTATATAGGCGGACTTAATGCCTAAGGCATTCTCTCCCAGTCTACCTTGGGATGATGCAGAGATAGAATGAAGTAGGTGTAATAAAAAGTTAATATGCGAATACTAAACTAATATAACAAAAAAAAATTGTAATACATGGAAATAACATACATAAGATATAAATGGTACATCACAAAAAATAGATAAAATTAATTATAATACAATGAAATATAAAATAAGTAAGATAATAAAAATGTATAAATTATAATGTCAGATGTATATAAACTCATAAAGATATACAAATATACATGTTATCAAATAAATTTACAAAATATATTAATATTTATACACATATGTATATAAATATATAATATACATAATATAATAAGAAATATATATATATATATATATATATATATATATATATATATATATATATATATATATATATATATATATATATAAACTGTTACTATGATGATTCTGCCAATTTATTAAGTAAGTGTTCCGAACCTTCATCTTGAACGCGTACCGATTGCTAGTCCTGATTTCGAGAGGGAGTGTTCCAAAAGGAGAATAGATTGAATGTGGAAAGAAAAATGAACAAGTCCAGAGCTATGGGAGGGACATAGAAGAAGAAGGTTGTTCGTAGAGCGGAGGTTTCTCTCATGACAGCACTAAGCAATTCTAAAGTAAGGAGATAAATAGGAAGGGAAGTTGAGACATCAGGATAGAATAAAGGGTGGTGAGTGCACGCAAACTACGGCGTTGACGAAAAGGTAACCATTTTAATTGAGATCGATATACGTGATACATGGTCATACTTTCGAAGATGGAAAATGAATCGAATGCAGTTATTCAGAAGACGGTCATATTTGTTGAGAAGATCTGCATTCAGGTCGAAATAACACACATCGCCATAGTCGATTAGGGGAAAATTAAACTCTGCACAAGCATTGTCTTAATTTCAGATGGTAGAAAATTTTTAGGCGATAGAGAGAACGCAGGGTACCAGTGACTTTCACTAACGGTGGTCGTTGCTTGGGCTTTCCAACTCAAAGTAGAATCAATTAATAAACCTAGATCTTTCACAGTGGAACACAATTGAATCTCAGTACTATTAACAAAGATAGGAGGTAGAGCTACTGTTTTCAATCTCTGGATCATCGGACGGCTACCAATTATTATGGCCTGACACTTCGAAGGGTTGACCATTAGGCCAAACCTGTCAGACCAGTTCTTAATGTACTCAAGGTCCCTGTTAAGTATGTCCACCGCTGTAGAAATATCGTCAATACTTGTGTGTACAATTGCAAGTCATCAGCATACAGATGATACGCAGACTGAAGGTTTTGAGTAATGAGATTAATAAATATAGGAAACAACAAAGGAGATAATATGCCGCCTTGAGGGACACCAGCATGTATTGAATTAAACTACTTTTACGGATTATATCGCGTTTAATTAACTTATTTTATTAATTCCCGACGTTTCGGGTGCTTTACAGCACCCATGGTCACGGGGGACTGAGGTGATTGACGTCCCAATGTCAAAGTTAATCCGGAGTACCTTCAGCTTTTTTAATTATTAATTTTGGTCCGATCTACGCAGAATGAACTAACTGTGTCTTGAAGTCTTGCAGTGGTATGCTTGGGTTTAGTTTTAATTTTATTAATTACAGGATCCCAAGCAGGTGGTAGTACCCAGCCTCCATCTCTATTGAAATTAGGATGTTTTTTAATTTCAATAGCCTCACGTATCATTCTTGGCAGGAATCGATGTTCTTTTCGCGAGAATCTGTGGTTTATCAAATCTAATGTAATGGCGGGGGCTGTCTAGGATATGATCACAAACTGCAGACTTCCCGGAACGTTGCTTCACGTCAGCTATGTGTGTTCTTTACGCGGTTTTAATAGATCGTTTTGTTTGCCCAATATATGAGAGACCACATTCACAATCAAGCTTGTACACCTGCATCTTGTAGAGGAATATTGCACTTGACGGATGGTAAGAACTGACTAATCTTCTTCGGCGGCTTGAAGAATGTTCTTATAGAAGCTCGAATTAATAAAATAAGTTAATTAAACGCGATATAATCCGTAAAAGTAGTTTAATTCAATGTGTAGTGTTCGCATAAATATAAGAAATCATTACCAGCATGTATGTCAAGCCAGCTAGATGATAGCTCATCGATGCGAACCGACTGCTGGCGCCCTCGAAGATATGATGAAAACCAATCCAGTGCTTCGGGTGAGATCATAGAAAGGGAAAGGATGGAAATTAGAATGTCATAACTAATGGTATTAAAGGCGTTCGAGAAGTCAACTAAAACCAACACAGTGACTTTAGTGTCCTCTATGCCCGCCTTAATATCACCAGTTACTTTCAGGAGTGAAACGGTACTATGACTGGGCCTAAAGCCAGACTGCAAGGGACTTAATAAGTATTACGAGAGATAAACTGCGAAAGTTGCTTGTGGACAGGCCTCAAGGACCTTAAATAAGAAGAAGGAAGGATGGATAGGTCGGAAATGATTGGGTAAAGGATTTGGGATCTTTTGTAAGGGAATAACGTAAGCCTTACGCCACAGTGAGGGAAAATTACCAGAATCCAAGGAGAAGTTAATGATGTGCGAGATAACTGGGAGGATATGGTCAAGTATATAGATAATCATCCGTCGGCTGATGTTGTCGCAACCTACAGCATTAGATAATAATATACGGAACCTTAGGGCGTGAATCCTACTCGCACTTGTCCGAATTTTTACCATACTTTATCAACATAAAAAAATCAATAATTTTTTAGTTGTCAATTTGTATAATATAAGTAATATGGGGTGAAATAGGTATGAAGTCATTATTCTTCTAAACCCAGTTACACGAGGGCTGATTTACAAATTTGGTTTTGGATCGTCTTTGTCACATATCCGGTTCACGAAATGCCCACAATGCGGTCCTTTTAAAGGAGGCCCTTTATTGTTAACTGTGAGTGACCATGCCTCTTGTAAGTTACTATCAATATTAAAAAAATATGTAAAAAGTAAAACTTTTACAACATATATAACTGATTAGGAAGAAAGATCTTCTCGCTCGCGGAAGATAAACCGACCCATCAGCTCTCAATACGTTTCAGTAATGGATACCATTACAGAGAAGATCTACAAAGAGCCAAGTAATTTTAAAACTATCCGTAAAGTAACACTGTTTCTTCGTTGGAGCGTATAATAGTTTCACATTTCAGTGTATCTTTCAACATTTTATATTGTATTTGTTTCCACGTGAAATGTTCTAGTATCCAACTAATAACCCTGTTCCTAGGTAGTGGCTCCGTAAGAAAATCCCATACCCCATATCATCGAGTGAGTCTCGTAAAAGGCAACAGACGGAAATGAAACAGAGAGCAGCAGCGGCAGCATCTTTCTGATATTTTTTGGCTATTGTAATTTTCCCTGTCTTGTTTGATATTTCTTAGTTTTAAATTTATTTTTAGGTTATTTGTCTGATGTTTTATTATTTGTGTTATACAGCTGACACCATTTTTAATATTTTTCGGTAATTTTACTTCTAATAAAGCATAATGTGACAGACTTAAATAGGTTTTACTTTTAAGTTTATGTTCATTCGTGAACATGTACCATGCGTAAAATACCTTAAATGGTAGTGCCACGCCGCAGCTATAGTTATGGACCGAGGTAGGACCACGCTCTCACGGAATACCAGCGTAAAATAGCAACTTAATGCTGCTGTAATTATTTCTTATATTTACGCGAACACTACACATTTAAATAAACTAATTTTTACGGATTTTATCGCGTATATTAACATATTTTATATTCCCGAAGTTTCGAGCACTTTACAGCACCTATGGTACCTGGGGGACTGAGGTGTTTGATGTCCTGAAGTCTTAATTAACCACGGCTACCTCCAGATTAAAATTATTAATTTTTGTTCCGATCTACGCAGTATGAACATATAGTATCTTGAAGTCTTGCAGTCGCATACTTACTTGGGTTGGGATTTCATTTTATGAATTATAGGATCCCGAGCAGATGGTAGCACAGAACCATCTTCTCTATTGAAATTAGATTATTTGTTGATTTCTATAGCCTCGCGAATCATCCTTAAGCGAGGATTTGTGGTCTATCAAATCTAATGTAGTGACGGGGGCGATCCTGTACGTGTTCACAGATTGCAGACTTCCGGGAACGTCGATTCTTCACATCAGCTATGTGTTCTTTAACGCGGGTTTTTATTGATCTTTTAATTTGTCCTATATAAGAGTAATCTTGTAAACTCCTCCAATCAACATGTATTATTGTAATTACCTCTGGCTGTCCTTAACTAAACAATTAAATAAATACAATAAAAAATTGCAGTGCGATACAGAGGGAATCCAATTTGTTTCAAAATGACAGCTGCCCTGCGCATTATACTGTACTAGTTCGCGCATAACATATGAACAGAACATACCCAAACTTGATTGGCCGTCAGGGTCAATTTTGTGGCCTCCACGTCAACGTACCTAAACTCACTGGATTTTTTTATAGGATTACCTTTTTTGAGATTTATAAACATTTAAAACACACATTATTTTAAATATAATCGGTCACTCAAAAATTTTTTTATACCACGAATGTTTAGATTTTGTCAAAATAAATAAGTTTGCAAATTTTTCACTAAAACAATAATTCAAGTTTAAATAAATCATGTAATAGCAGTCATACTATTTATTGTTTATCTATAAGCACAGTTAACGTAAAATACTATAATAAATACTTCACGCTGTTGTGTTTCGTATAGTGAGTTAAGAGAACCAGAGACCTTTTTTAATGGAAACGAGGCATTCTATCTTAATCATAATGGGTGATAACGCATCTGCATTTTGATTCGTAATCGAGGATAGATGTAATTGTCTATAGGTCAAAGCAACCACTTATCATCAGGTGGACTGTGTGCTCACTTATCATCCTTATCCATTAAAAAATAAATAAATAAACAATGAAATTCATTAATTTGTGCTCGTGGTGTACAAGAATGGAAAGTAAGGAAAAAAAAATATTTTTTTTTAAATATATATATTTTACCTAACTTACTACATGGAATTGTATTTTTTGTATTTTTTTAATAGCATTTAGTTCATCCATGACCCATTTCAAAACTGTCCATTAATTATGGATACCCAATATAACTTCGTTTTAGATTTACTTATATAAGAATTATAATAAAAACGTGTTGAATTTAAATTATTATTGAATTTTTTATATTATAGCTATCCAATGGTAAAAATGGAGGAGCATTGTGATTTCGATGGTATTAAAATCGATTTCCTTTTAGGTCAATTCATAAAATTCGTCACATTGGTTTGCTTGTTTATGCAACGCTTAATAATATAGTACTTTAGAAAAAATATTGTATTTTTTTTTAATTTATTACGAATTAAAGTTCGTAATAAATTACTACTAATCTTTGTTAAAATAAATAAATAAATATTTGGTATGAAATAACAGCCCAAAAAGAAACTTTTCCACTTTCAGACTTTGATATGAATTACTGCTACACCGACATCACGCTCTAACCAGAAGATTATACGGGTGTTAGTGTAAATCGGGGCTTTAAGCCGTCTCATATCATGCTTCATTAATTTCGTAAGTGTTAAGCCAAAGATATTTGGGTCGTCCTCATTTAATGAGGACGTGACTGACATACCTTTTCAACAGACGCGATATTTTCCCCATAATTAGGGGGATTCTCAGAATTATAATAATATATATCCTTACATAAAATATGCATGAATTATATAAGAAAATCCTCTTAACTACGTAACCGGAGGTTACTAAAACAGATGTACGCTATAACCTACTTTGTGTAGTTAAATTTAGTGTTTAATTTTTTATATGCAAATTTGAATTAAATACCAAAACTGGCCGAAATTCCAAAATACAATGCGAATCTTTAAAATTGAAAATTAAATTCAATAGATTTTTTTAGTAATTAAATAACATATTCACTTATGTATAAATGTATTTGAAACTGACTGTGGTAAAATAAACACTCGCGATCCAATTTTCATTGTTTGTGCTTTGTTAACTACTCTTTTGTTAAAACCTTGTATGTACTTTGTTTTTGAAACAATGTTATCACACTACCTATCAAGCGGACGATAGATATGATTTATCTTAGCTGCAACAAAAACATTTTTAAGTGTATCTTTCCATACTTTTATACACTGCGCAGATATGATTGCACTTTAAAAAAAATTAAATGACAACTGAATTTACAGTCCATCTTATTGACCATGTAGTGGCGCTATAAGAATGGCCACTATCCCATATTCGTACCATGGGTGTCGTAAGAGGCGCCAGAGGGAAACAAACCAGTAGACTGGCAGCAGCGTTTTCCTAATAAAAATCTAAAAAATAAAAATATGCCGTTGCCAACCCGCTTGCCAATCGTGGCAACTATTGCAAATATCCTTCCTATAAGGCAATCTATGGGGAAGGTCTATGTTGAACAGTGGACTTTTACGATATAGATATATAGACTATAACGGTAACTGTTATAGTAAGTATGTAGTTAATGTAATCCATATATACCTGTAACACACTTTAAAAAGCAGCAGATGTGTTGTCACTGCTGAGGACTAAGATGGAATGCCTCATAGCTAGTATTAATTATATTGGCTCTTTACACTCTTCAGAACTAAACACAATAGACATGCACTTCTATTTGGTGGCAGAAAGACAGAATAGATACTTAGTAAAACTTGTACTGTAATATAGTTTGTTGACCATTTTCTAAGCATTTTTGTTAGTTACCTCAAGTTATTGTTTCTCTAGACATGGGGTATAATCATTTCAAGTTATTTTCCTAAGTTTTCCATAATACTATTGACGGCTAAGTGGCGCAGTGGCTTAGCAATGGGTTGCACCGCTAAGGGCCGCGGGTTCGAATCCCGCACGGAACAAGTATTTGTATGGCCTACAAATAATTGTTCCGGGTCTGGATGTTTGTCCTTATGAAATTCGTGTATGTAAACTGCCCCCACGATACAGTAGAAAATCCTAGTGGGGAGGTTACGTTTAAAAAAAATATTTATTTTTATTTATTAGAGCGGACAAAATTATATATATACCAGAAAAATGTCAGGGCTTCCGGCAGTATATGCATCTTTCATATCATCATCACCTTCACAAGTCCACTGCCAAGCCTTCATATGCCGCTAACAACGACTCCCACAAAACACGGCTTGAGCCACCTGTATCCGTCTACTTCATGCATGTCTTGTCAGATCTTCACTCTATCTAGTGGAGAGACGCTTTACTTTTCGTTTACCTGTACAAGGCTGCCACTCGAGAAATATTTTATCATTAGTTGTCGATTCTTCGAGAGATATGGCTGGTCCATTATATCTTTTGAGTTTTAAATGAAAATCTTTATGAAAACATCTGTTACAAATTTATGAAATGAAACGGAACGCAGATTTGTGCGATACAGTTGGTGAAACTAATTGGGACGTCGGGATTTTTTTTTTTAATCTCGTTCCGCTGTAGTATTTTTACTGTTTATGTTTCTGTTTTGTCCTTGTTTGCAAGAGAGATGGGTTTTAAAAAGAAAAATATGCTTTATTTTCACATTAAAATAGCTAAAAATATCCTTATGTTGTTTAAAGAACTTTAGTCTCTTAACAAAATGGCTTAATGACTTTTTATAGAATAAGGGTGACAAACGAGCACACGATCCAACTAAAGGTAAGTGGATGTTGTAGCCCATAAAAATTACACCTATCCTATCCAATGCAGATACGTTGTCACCCCTGAGGACTAGGAGGAGTAAAAAGGGTCTCCGGTTCTCTACACTCGCCATACGAAACACAGCAGCATTAAGCTGTGAGAGGGTTGTGCTTGTTCCCGTTAAAGCGACACAGTCGTGCTACAACCATAATATGGCATTGCTCTACCACGCATAAAAATGAATGTTAATTTTAAGATGTTTTTGTAGCTTAAAACATAAATGGATAATATCTATGGCATTACAGTGTAAATTGTAACTCTTTAGTATTTAACAATATTAACATCTCTCTTTACTATTTTCAGGTATATCGTCTGCGACTAATGGAGTGACCGGAAACCAACAAGATCATCTTAAATTAAGGTAAGTAAGAAACTAATACCTACTGTATAAAATACAACATAAATGTATAAAAACAATTGATTGTAAATAACTGTAAATTTTCCTAAAAGCAATAAAAAAAATTGCGTATCAGCTCCGACGCGCGACTGGAGTTTACTCCTGAAAAAATGTCTTAAAATATGTACGATAGGCCAAGTAAGTAAATGAACCCATATATTTATTTATATTGATTTGTTAAAATATATTACATAAACTAACTTTTTACCCGCGGCTTCGCTCGCGTGGTCTTTTAGAAACATCATTAAATGCTATTCCGTTCCAAGTTTAGCAAAATTCTATCACTTTTAGAGTCACTTCGGTGTCTGTGTCTCTGCGTCAGTTTGACAAAGAATTTTTTAGAATTTCCAAAGACTATTGGACCTAGATAATTGATATTTGGCATATATATAATATGCTACAGGAACATTTTTTTTTTGCTGTGGCAACCCGGTGTGGTGACTAGGTAGTAGTTATAGTTAAAATACTTGCTCCCAAATATTTAAAAAAATTGAAAATTGTAAATTGATAATATCCACCTCAATTTTGAGTTACAGTTGTTAAATACGACATATTTTTATTTGTAAAATAAGTAAAAGTCATAAGTATTTTAATTAAATTGTGTTTAGTGTTCTAACCAAAAGTGACAGCTGTAACGAACATCGTTTAAACTTACTGTAAATGTTATTCTTGTTATCCCTTTAACATTTTAAGATTAACCTTTTAAGTAAGTGTTGTTCTGGATTTCATTTTGAATTATTTACATGATAATTTAATTTGAGATCTGTAAATAAACCCATAGATCTGGACATTTGCTTACTCTGCTTCTTCGTTTTCTTTCTTGTTTTCTTTGCTATTTACATTTAATAGTAAAATGAATAACGCAACGCCAAAACGCGCCAATTGGAGAACCAACTTCAAATGGCGCTTCAAGAACTTAAGGTGTCAAAGGAGCAGTGTGAGCTGTTGTGTAAAGAAAGGGATGACAACAAAAAGGAAATAATAAATATAATTGCTAAAAATACTCAGCTAAAAAGTGATATGGTTAAGTTGCATAAAGAATATACTTTTGTTTTAAAAGAAAAGGATCAACTTAAGAAAACAGTCGATGAGTTTCTGTTTCACGTGAATAAATAAGTTTTTCAGAATTGCATTAATATCATATGTCTAGAAAGATCTACAATTTTTTATATTGGACGTGTCTTCCAATGTATCCATAAGAAAGATAAATTGTCTTGGAATCAAAATGTATTATTATTGGAACGAAGTTCCTTATCGCACGGTACGAATTTGACAGATGGGGTCTAGGTGAGAAAAAGTGTAAGATTTTTCCGTCACGACCCCCTTTCTATAGTGCGAGCGAGATGGAATAATATCCATCTCCCTCGCACTTTTTCTTATCTTGCTTGTTAAATTCATTCATAATTAAAGTTAATTTAGTTTTAATAAAATAATGATCATTTCATTCTTATATGCGATATTTGATTCATATCATTGGTCCCATTTAATATTGATTGGCAACCAAAATAGATTCTGATATTTTTCTACGTTCGAGTAGACTTCAAAATTTCATAAATGCAGTTCTATAATGATGAATACTACACATGTAATAAAACAAATTTTAATAAATCGCGTTACATTTTAACTTTTATTTAAGCGGGTTGTACAAAACACATCTTTGGAAGAAAGTTCCATAAAAATTTGAGTAAAAGAACATATTGCTGTAGTGAAGCACCGACGCTCCGGGAAGTCTGAAGTATGTCAACATGTTCAGTATCGTCCCATTCATTATGTCAGATCTGATAGACAACAAATCCTCGCAATAGAACACCGATTCCTACCAAGGATGATTCGCGAGGCAATTAAGTTATTTACTTAAGAACATTAAGTTATAAGCTTTTAACCAATGTTCAGTAATACATAAAATATGAATATTGTTGCTATTTAAGAACATTTCCATTTTTAGCTCTTTGCCTATCATGCGTTGTATATTTTGATGCACTAGGTGTAAACAATTTTTATTATCACTCTGTGGAGTCATACAATTAAGGATTTGTAAGCAACATTCAAAATTATTTAAATTATTATAACTGCTAGAGATTACCACTATTGTCTCATTTCTAATTTACATTACTTGAAACTGATTCCAAATTACATATTAAGTCATTATACTGCTCAATAGAAGCAGATGTTTGTAGCCAAGTCCTTGGCTGAGTCAATATATAAACAATAAGATAGCACGATGCTATCTGTCTTAAATTATATTTGGATAGGTAATACCTATCTCTATTCAAAATTTCTTAATTATTACATGAAAAGTTATACTGCTCTTCTTGTTGCCAATAAAAGGTGGAAAACAAAGCCATAACAAAATAAACAAGTAGCGAGTGAGAGCAATACAAATCAGAATAATATAGCTAAGAAACATCGGTTCGAATGCTATAATTGTGGCAAGCGGGGGTATTTCGCCAGAGAATGTCGTGCTCCAAGACAATCCAAGACTAGAAAACCTCGGCAAGAAGGTGCAGATATGTTAGCATTCTATGTGGAAAATAATTCATGTAATGCTGAAGAGAATACTTGGATTCTAATATAAATTTAAATCATATCTTGTTTTATTTTCCTGTGGCCAACCCTGTATGTAAGGCAATGTAAACAAGATAATTTTATGTACGTTTAAAGTATTTAGATAATCAATATATTTAATAATTGATTTTTGTTTACATTGCAATTAGGGCAAAATTTACTAGCTACAACTTTATTCATTATATGACTAAAGGATGCTCCAGGCATGCAATAATTACTGATCAGATGTCCTTTTAAACAAATATTTAACATCATGCCCAAACTTTTGCCGATGTCATCACAATACATAATAACTTTATTTTTTTTAACATTTAAATTACTTTTTACGTTTATATTCTTTGTCATGGCATTGTCATAGAGTGTAAAATAATGAGTCCTAACTGTTTACATTATTATTTACGCATATTGTCCCCGATGAACCTGGTATGGAGCGCTGATACTCACTCTGATGTTTTATTAAGGAGTCAAAGCGCTCCTTATAATATTAAGCTCAAGCGTGTAATACATTCCGAAAAAACACACAGCTGTCGCTAATGTGGGACTGAAATCGTAATTTATTATTTACTCCTACACACCGTAAGCGTAAAATATCTTGTAATAATTGAGTTTTGTACAATTTCGGAGTTTTCGTAACATTTTTTAAGTTTAAGCGGCATTTTTCAAAAAATATAGGATACAAACGAGCACGCAACCCACCTGATGGCAAGTGGATGCTGTCGCCCACAGAAACCTTTATCAATATTCCATTAATAATCAAAATGTTAATGCGATGTAACCCTGACGACCAAGATGGAATGACTCGTTATGCTGCTGATGAATGCGTATTAAAATGCAGCTATACAGGTGCAACGTGGCTCCACCTCGTAGAATCTAAGTAAAAAAACTTTTCCTCAAATATTAATCTCACTCTACGCGCTGACGACTACTGATTAATACAAAACACTCTCACCTCTGTTATTTATTGTATTAGTTACTAACGCTCTTGACAACAGCGCCACCTACTGGGTCCAATTGGGAATCTAAACCTTCCAGAAATCCACTGAAACACATACAAAAATTTTCATCTATATCGGTCGAGCCGTTTTCGAGGTTTAGCGAGACTAACGGACAGCAATTGATTTTTATATTAGTTATAATATGTCCGCCCACCAGGTATTAACCGCGTAAGACGCCCGTGTGTGATGGATTATCTTACTCTGCGTAACAGAATCAAACACCTCACATTAAGAGGTCACCTCTTAAGACACCTATAGAAGACACCTATAGACGTGAGATTTTTTTTATTGAAGAAAGGTGACAATCTAGCACATAGTCCACCTGATAAATGAATGCTATGGCCCATAGACATCTACATCTATCCTCGAATAACAATCAAAATGTACATGCGTCACCACCTCTGATTACTAATATTGATTTCCTCGTTTCCATTAAAAAGGGTCTCCAGTTCTCTACACTCACCAAACGAAACACAGCAGCATTAAGGTGCCATTTTTCACTTTTATTCTGTGAGAGAGTAGTCCTTCCGCAGTCAAGATGACCTGTATGTGCTACAACGATAATATAACTGCACCGTACCTCTACCACGTAGAAATTTCTTATAATATCTACTTTTGTTCACTAGGTGGTAGGACCGCTTTTCTGCTTAGGAGTCCGTCTGGGTAGGTACAACCCACCTACCTATTTCAGTTGCCAAATAGCATTGCGTGCTCTGCTGTGTTACGTTCTGAACGGTATAGAGAGAACAATCACAAAGACAAAATGCAAGTAGTTAAGGTCATTGACTAGAGCCTATAATATGTTATACGTGATAGAGCCATGCTGCAGCTATATTAATAGTATAGTTGTAGCACGAATGGGTCGGCTCGACCGGGGAAGGACCACGCTCTCACAGAATACCAGCGTAAAATAGCAGCTTAATGCTGTGTTTCGTATGGTGAGTGCAGAACCGGAGACCTTTTACTGAAAAGAGGCGTTCTATCTAAGTCCTCACGGCTGACAACGCATCTGCATTTAAATTCGCAAACGGAGATAGATGTAGATGTCAATGGGCCATAGCAACCACTTACCATCAGGTGGACTGTGTGCTCGTTTGTCACCCTTATTCTATAAAAAAAATAAAAAACGTAGTGATTATAGACTTTTTGGTGTCCATGGTGATCAGTAATCTTGTGATAAGCTGCAAGGATGTTGATGATGATAAAAAATAAAAACGCCAAATAGAAGTCTGTGGCCTAACTTATTTTACTAGCTTAAATTGTTTACGAAAAACTTTAATAATCATCATTTGCTTGGTTTCTTTTGAAGAGAAAATTAATATTTGTCTTATGTTTGAAAGAAACGCAAAAGTAAAACGAGCAAACAGATTAACTTTCTTTATTCGAAATTGAAATGAAGTCTCTTGGCCCGAATATCAAATGGATTACATTACCAAGGTCATTGAATACTCTTTCTACTGAACAGTATTAACATAGATAATAAAACTTTTTATTGGTCATAACTTCTTTTATTTAGTCCTTAAAACTTTAAGCTGACATTAGTTTCGTTACCTAAATCTAATCCTAATGTCTCAGTGGAAAAACCTTCGGCGGGGTATTTCGGGAAAGTGGCGAGCTTGAATTACATCTTGGGTGGCCACGATTGAGGACACTTAAACACGGAAGGATGTCAGCTTCACTGAATGCTCTCTAAACGAACGTTTTTTTTTTTAACTTATTACTACTAAATTATTATACTATAATACCACTTGGTGTGAATCAGTGAATAAGCCCTAGATCGCACCGTCTTAGAGTATAAAAGCCTTATTCACTTTTGCCTTGAAGACACCCAAATTGTAATTGGACGGAAACACCGACGCTGGGAAATTATTTTACCTCTTTGCCTTATTATGAAACAAACCATCATCCATCGATCTATTACGGCCTATAAAAGTTCACTACCGAACATGGCCTCTTCCATAGTTTGCCTCAAAGGGAGGATTTTGCCAAAGTTGCCACGCTTGGCAGCCGGGTTGGCAACCGCAATATTTTATTATTTTGAATTGTTATCGGGAAGATGCTGCTTCCCATATTCTGTTTTAGTTTCCCTCTGTCGCCTCTTACGACATCCACGGGGCTATATGGGGTAGTGGATATTCTTATACCGCCACTACACAGCTACGAAATAAAACAAACCGTTTAGTGTCAATCAGAGAAAATCTTTGCAGAGGTCAACGTCCAACTGTGGACTATTGATATGATGATGATGGAGATCAAGATGTACTTATTTATAGAAAAAAAGATAGCAAATAGGAATATTTTGTGTAGTAATGACTTTGTTGTTAGTTCATTGAGCTTGAATTGATTGGTTACGTCATTTTCCTAATATTTGTATCGTGTTACAATTTTAGATTTGAACACATTTTTTGTAATATTGCGTTGATATCAAGATATCGGAAAATACACAAAAAGCTATTGTTAAAAATAATAATAGAGGGGGATTAAATGTTCTACTTGCTCTATGTTATGCAATTAATCAATATCTATACATATAAATAAAATTGGAGTGTCTGTCTGTAATATTGAAATAACTGGCTTGTACTAAGCCCAGGAGGATATTTGCATGCTATTATGTCTAAACAACCATTTTTAATTTTTATATTTGTTTGTCTGTCTGTACGTCCGGACTAATTTTCTTAAAAAAAAATGTCTTATCTTAAATCTAAATAATGCCACATTAATAAATTCTATCCAGGCAAAGCCGGGGCGGATCGCTAGTCATCAATAAAATAGTGTAACGCACTAAAAATTCAAAGTAGCATATTGCAGTTCGACCATACTGTAATACGTCCCGGTTATAATCACACATTAGTATAACGCGATAGACGTTATTACATGATTATAACAAAACAGATTGGGTACGCAAACCAACAAGCCAACCAACAGCAACACTGCTTATCTCGATGTGATACAGGGCAGCCTCCCCGCTACACGACTTTCTTTGATTTTACTAAAGGAATTAGGACAGCGTACAGAAGAAAATAGAATGACTGTACCAAGCCAGTACACTGCGCCGCACTTCATACTACAGGTACGAGTGGGTTTTGAGATCTACTCTCACTTCTTCTTTTTATATAGAATAAAGTTGACAAACGAGCGACAGATAGACCGCTTGATGTTTAGTGGAAGCTGTAGCCCATAGATATCCAGTAAAAAGTGTCATCTTAATCCTAAGGGGTGGCAATGCATCTGCATTTTGATTCTTAATCGAGGGTTGATGTAAAGGTCTAGAGGCCACAGCATCCACTTACTATCAGGTGGAATGTATGCTCGCTTTTCACCCTCATTCTCTAAATAAAAACAGCAGCATTGAGCTGCTATTTTACACTAGTATTATGTATGTTCTTCCCCGGTCAACCCGACTTAACTAACCCTCTGTCTCCGAATGATATAATATGTTACTAGGCGAAGAAAAGTTTTATTATAGTTATGTTTTTATATATCGGAATTTAAGAGGCTATTCTAATTTTCCTCATATGTCATCTCAACTGTAGGTGGTGCATCCTGTTAGTTGACAGGCGGGGTCTTGAAACGTCTGATGGCAAAAAAATCCGCTGAACTCAAATGTCATAGACATCGTCAGTGATTGGCAGCGATGCCTCATACTTACTTGCTTTGTTGTGGTCATTACTGTTATCATCATCATCATCATCATGATTACAGCCCTTCACAAGTCCACTGCTGAACATAGACCTTATCTGAGGGACTACCAGTACGTTTAGTAAAATTACTGTTAAATAATTTAGTTAGTTAACGACGGGCTGTTTTCGGCAACTCCACGTCTAAGCGCGTATTTTGCGTGTGGGCAGGAATAATGTGATTACTCGAGCCATGAAATCTCCCTGAAGAAGTTCAACAGTCCTTTCATGTTGCAAGCAACTTCGGAGAATGATCCCGGCGTGCCGAGATGCTTAGCCCTGTATGCAGCGACCCACGGACACGTTAGCAACACGTGGGCCGCCGTTTCTTCCTCCCCCATACATGCCCTGCACAGGGGACTATCTGTAACACCTATGGTAAATACATTTTTGTTAAAGGTGCCATGTCCTGTGATAGCAATTGTTAATATCCTGATCTGCGGCTTGTTCAGTCTCATTAGAACCTTAGTTAAACGACTGTTTATTTCAGGCAGGGCCTCCCTAGCTTATCTACAGTCTGCTAGATTTTTCCAAAGCTGAGCGTGTTGATCAGTGAAGTGTCTTCGTACCAGTGAACAAACGTTACCAAAGGGGATTGGTATGATTGGTTCCAGCGCTATAGTGGCCAGAGCCGATCCTCTTCTGGCCAGTTCGTCTGCTGCATCGTTGCCTCTGGATACACTGTGTCCCTTTATCCATTGCAGAGTCACATTGTTGTGTTTACATACCTCATTTAATCGTTGATGGCATTCATATATTAGTCCCGAGTTCACCACATTGCAACTCAGAGCTTGTAGTACCGCCCTACTGTCAGTCAGTATTCTGATGAAGAAGTGTTTAACCTTCCTAGCATCTATTGCTATGGCCGCTTGAATGATACCCATACATTCCGCCTGAAAGACCAAGAAAGTGTTGTAGGTACCCAGCGGTGTGGATATGTGGATATTGAGGTCTTCAGAGAAAGTTCCAGATCCTACACCTTCATTTGTTCTAGAACCATCGTCGAAAATTCTAAGCACTTTTGGGCTTAATCCCTCCGGCTGGCTGGTTTCATTTAATTGTTTCTTATGCTTCTTATCGAATACAAATCGTTGAGAGATCTTATCGTACTTGGCTTGTAAGATAGGAATTTTTAAGTGAATTCTATAAATTTTGCCTGTATGAGGGACTTTACTCTTACTCCAAAGATTTAGGGTCTTGAGTCTAATGGCAGCTTAAGTCGCTTCTTGTTGTATGTGTAGATGAAGCGGGGTTAGCTCCAGCATCGCCTCTAAGGCTGCTGTTGGTGTAGTCCTTATGCAGCCTATGGCAGCCATACATGCCAGCATCTGGTAACGCTGAAGCTTCTTTATAGTGGTGGCTTCATTTTTTTTGGTCCACCATACCAGAGCACCGTATGTGATCATGGACCGAATTACAGTTTTGTACAGCCACAGTATAATTTTTGGCGTCAGACCCCATCTTTTCAAAGTTATACTAGCTTTGTTGATTTTGTTTTCTATGTGTTTATTCCAGTTGAGTTTACTGTCCAAGGTAAGACCTAAATATTTTACCTCAAAGGATAGCTGGAGTTTTGTGCTGAAAGGACTTAGGTGATGATAGTTATTCAGCATTCGTTTTTGTGTGAACATTACTAGGACCGTTTTTTTTGACCGTTAAGTTGTATTCCCTGCACCATCTCTCCACTATACGGAGAGCCGCTTTGGTCAGGTCGTACACCATGCTTGCTGTCTTTCCAGAGATCTGTATTGTCAGGTCATCTGCATAACCTACTGTGTAGAAGTGATTGGCATTTAATTTGCTGATGAGTTCATTAATGATCATATTCCACAAAAAAGGTGAAAGAACCCCACCGTGCGGGCAGCCTTTCTTAATCTGGTTTGTTTGAGATTCACCAGAAATTTTATTGTTCGTGTACTGAGCATGTTTACTATCCAGTCGATCAGTGCTGGTTCAACTTTATGTCTACTTTGTGCACCTTTTATTCTGGAGAAGTTCATTCTGTCAAAAGCACCTTCTATATCTATGAATGAACCTAGACATATTACTTTGTTTTGGATGGCCTCTTCAATCTTTGTTATTACCTGGTGAAGTGCCGATTCTGTCGACTTACCTAAGCTGTAGGCGTCTTGTTTGTCGTGTAGCGGCAAGTTCATTAGCGCTGACCCCCTTAGTTCCCTTTCACATATCTTGAGAAAGGATGTGAGTCTAATGGGTCTGTAGGATTTAGGGTCTATATAGTCGCTCTTACCTGGTTTGGGTTTGAATGTGACTTTCACTTCCCTCCATCCCCTAGGAACATATTTAAGAACCAGACAGGCTCTCATTATTGCAACAAGTCTGACTATTAGGGCTTTACCCTTCCCCCCCTACTGCAGGAGTGCCGGGAATATGCCGTCAGGTACTGCCGCCTTATAGGGGAGGAAACTGTGAATGGCCCAATTTTATCCATCGTTATCACTCTCTGTGCTAAATTCGAGTCTTCTGCTGTTGGTGTCAGTGTATCTTCATGCCGGTTTACCCACTGAGTTACGCAGCAACCTGGAAAGTGCGTTTCAATTAGGATGCGTTCGGTTTCATCCGGCGATGTTGAGTAGCTTCCGTCGGGTTTCTTTAGAGATATGGATCCCGGCGTGTTCTGTTTAGCTAGGATTTTCCTTATCCGATTCGCTTGTTCACAGGTTTATATGCTACCACAGAATTTATGCCACCCTGTCGAGCGTCGATAGCTGATACATTTTTTGTATTCGGACTTGGTTTTCTTGTATAGTAGCCAGTCTTCATTCATTAAGGTATTCATGGCCCTATTTAGAGCTTTTCTTACCTTCTTACGTTATCTATCTAGTTCTTTACCCCACCACGGTTGCTTTACCTCAGCATGTCTTGGTGAAGTGATTTCTGGACATGATTCATGGTAGCTATCCATCATGGCTTTAGTAACAGCTGCTACCTGTTCTTCTACGAGTGACTGATCTGATATAGTATTTTTCCCCTCAAAATCCGCGAGCAAAGACGTCAGCCTATTAAGGTATTTTGTTTTATCCGTCTTGCGGGGATGTCTCTATGGTGTTGTATCTATATCTATGGTCTGAGCATGAGGCCTCTTTCGACACATGCCATCCCGTAATTAGTTTAGCTGCTCCTTCTATTGCAAGTGTGAGGTCGCTTATTGTGCGACAAAGTTTGTTTATGACAGTTGGTTCGGAACTTGTGTTTAAAATGGTTAGGTTAGTGCTAAATAGATATTCAACTAACACCTTACCTCATTCATTGGGCTTTTCCATTCCCCAGGGGGGATGATGCGCATTGAAGCCCGTTCCGATCACAACCTCTAGTTCGGTCCTCTCACAGAAATTCACCAGCCTGACGAGGTCATGAGGGGGAGGAGTGTCTTCCTCCGACATGTAGATCGAGGCGATGACTATTCTTCCCTCCTGTGTGTTAGCATTACAGCAAACATGTCTCAGGAACAGAAATCTGTTTATAGTTATGCACAGATATCTTTAGTAGTGTAAATACACGCTCTAAGCTTATCGTGCTCAGAGTTGTAGAATAACTTACCTTTTAGGTTGTTAAGGTCTATGATTTTACCGGCCCCAACACACGGCTCTTGGATTAAGGCTATGGCCGTCCGCTTAGCCTCCAACCGTAATTGAGCCGACGGAGTTTCGCTGTGGTGGAGGTTGGCCTGAACGAGGCTAGTTTTGAAATTACTTTTAAATACCAACAAAATAAAAGATTTGCTTTAAAACAAAAATATGCGATATGCAACTTGCATTTTACTATATCATATTATTTTAAGTTTACAAAACTATATGTAAAACAAAACGGACTTCAGGGATCTTGGATTTAAGTACAAACTTTTATAACGTTTAAAGTTTTAGTTTTAAACGGAAATGCCGATGCCATCTTACAAACTTTTATACCTATATTTTTATATACGAAAGCAAATATACTTCCTGAGGTATAGCGTTTTAGAAAAAAAAAATACGAATTTTAAAAAAATGCTATAAATATAATGATGCAACTAAAATGAAAAAAAAAAACAGCAACTTACGGTACAAGCCGTCTCAAAATAAAATAAATTTTATAATAAAACGACAAAATAAATTAATAATTTTTTTTCCAACCGTTACGCCACACTATGATTTTCTCCTGTATCGTGGAGGCAGTTTACATTCATAAATTTAACAAGGATAAACATCCGGACCCGGAATAATTATTTGTATGCTACACGAATACCTTTTCCGTGCGGGATTCGAACCCGCGGCCATCAGCGCCGCAATCAACTTAGCCACTGCGCCACGGAGCCGTCACATGTATCGTGGCTCGTGGAGCGACGGAAATGCGGACTAAATATAAAATATAATACACTGCACCAACCTTATAACTAATGTTTTCGAAATAAGTATCCAAATGCAGTCAAAGTGTGAGGGCAGATGTCGATTCTCTTTCGCCATAGTAATTTTTTCTTTCGCCTTAACTTTTTTAGAAAATGGCGAAATAATAACTGATTCAGTGCATTGTATATTTATTGAACACATCGAACACAAAGGGAAATGTAGTGCTCTATTGTCACCAAATCAACAAATCGCGATCCACTCAACTTAAATCACTTACAACAGCTTTATATTGCACTTATATAATAAAAAAGTACACGAATAACAAGAAGAGATTTCAATTAATACTTCTGACGTAGTTATAAGATTAATTATTTCGATTATTATTAAAAAAAAGTTAATTGAAAATTATTTCACTTGGACGTCAGTTTGTCGGTATGGATGTGAACAAGATATCTTTCAAAAAACTGACTTTGATTTTTTTTATTAGCTTGAGATTTTAATCCTTTGGAAGCCTTTTGAATTTCACTATTGCAAGCCGTCCCATTCGAGGTGTGCACTTTTGGATTTTCCAATTTTTTTATCTTTATTGAACCTTACAAAACAGTTTAGGAGTAAAAATCGGACTTAATGACAAATCATTAACTGCCAGACAATCTTAGGGCAGTGATGTGTCGAAGGCGGTTACAGAGAACATAAAAAATTATAAAAAATAATCAGTGTATGTGTTTAGTTTTTATAATATTTTTATATTTACTTATCTATAATACATCCATAGATATAGACATATAAACATATACACATAAGTGATTGAAAACCCTTCCAAAATACCGTTATAGAACAGGTATTTAGGGGTTCCGGTACCTATATCGGAAAAGGAACCAGAACGTATTTACAAGGGTTAACTAAACACTGGGGCAACATTTTGTATTGTTCTCAAAATTAACGTCCCTCTTGTTTTACGGAGAGTCATCGGGCTAATTCATAAGTGGCTTTAGGGGTTTAACCTTCATATTTTCATTACAATTGATTACTTTTTTAACTGCTAGAATTTTAAATAGTTATTATTTGAAATTCAATGAATGCTTACAATTCTATAAGAGCCCATAAGTGTGTGGTTGTGCTTTTGAATTTATATTTTTGTGGTTTCTTCACTTGTTAAATTTTTCACAAGTAATATGTTTTTAGTTGAAAACAATGACATTGCTTGCGCGACCTGTAGACTTAGAAGTATAGTCGGTGTGTTAAAATCTTGGCTAAGTTTAACCCTAAAGCCACTTATAGATTAGCCGATGACTCTCCGTAAAACAAGAGGACGTTAATTTTGGACAATACTATTCCCAGTGTTTAGTCAACCCTGTAAATACTAACAGATTTGAGAAATACAATTACTGAACTTTGACTTTTTATTGGAATAGTGAACAAACGGGTCACTTACTATTATGAAAAGCAATGACAATTAAGTATAACATAATCATCATCATCATCATTACACTCCTACACAAGTCCACTGCTGAACATAGACCTCCCCAAAGGAATGCTACAAACATGGTCCTGAGCCACTTGCATCCATCGACTTCTTGCATGTCCAGGTCGTCACTCCATCTAGTGGAGCATGCCCTACACTTCATCTACCGGTACAAAACTGCCACTTAAGAACCCCCATCGGTTGACGGTTCTTCGAACGATATGGCCGGCCCATTGCTACTTTAGCTTACTAATTCGTTGGAAACATTAACTTAAATGTTAACATCAGTAACATATTTATTTTCTTGTTTCACTATACAGAGTAAAATAATTTGATGGATTATTATACTAACTACTACTAAATATCATGCCATTAAATAAACAAAGTGGCTTTTTGAAATCCGTTTCCTGAACATGAGAATCAATCAATTCTAATAATAAGAATATATTATTTTATCTGACACATGACAATCATGGGGGAATTTTGCAATAGTTGCCACGCTTGGCAGGCGGGCTGGACACCGAAGTTTTTATTTTTAGTTGTTATCATATATAAATTGTTCATCATTCTATTCTATTCTATTCTATTCTATTCCATTCTATTCCATTCTATTCCATTCTATTCCATTCTATTCATTCCTATTCCATTCTATTCCATTTCTATTTCCATTCTATTCATTCTATTCCTTCTATTCCATTCCTTCATTCTATTCCATTCTATTCCATTCTATTCCATTCTATTCCATTCTATTCCATTCTATTCCATTCTATTCCATTCTATTCCATTCTATTCCATTCCATTCTATTCATTCTATTCCATTCTATTCCATTCTATTCCATTCTATTCTATTCTATTCTATTCTATTCTATTCTATTCTATTCTATTCTATTCTATTCTATTATATTCTATTCTATTCTATTCTATCCTATCCTATCCTATTCTATTCTATTCTATATACTCTACTCTACTCTACTCTACCCTTCTCTTCTCTACTCTACTCTACTCTACTCTACTCCACTCTATTCTATTCTACTCTATTCTATTCTTTTCTTTTCTATTTTATTCTATTCTATTCTTTTCTTTTCTATTCTATTCTATTATATTATATTCTTAAAACGTTGCTGCCCATCTTTTGGTTTGTTCCCTCTATCGCCTATTACGACATTCTTAATCCGCTATTACACGATTAGAAATAAGGAATACATGAATTAATTATAAAAACAAAAAACAATATTTTTCTGTGCAAAGCAAGGGTGCAATCATTTTAGTATTTTTAAGCATTGGTTTGTATGTACGTTGTATTTCAATTTGCCTTACAAAAGTCAAGAATAAGCAAATTTAAAACAATTTTTGTGGTCTTACAAGGAAAAAGTTTCATAAGTTTTTAAATCAATTTCGCACCTCCTCTGGGTAGCCTTAGCTAAATTTCCTTTGGGAAATAAAGAAACTTTGAACTACCAATCATGTTTTCCAGAAGAATAAAAAACCAAACGCAAGAACATCCGCCTTGCTGACATCAATGGTCAATATATCTACATCTATATTATAAAGAAAATAAAGATTTAAAAAGTTGCAATAAAAATTACAAGTAGAAATGGAATAAAAAAATTAAAATAAAAAGCCTATTATTATCCTTATTATCATAGCCTGCGGCAGAACACTAATGTTAGTCCGTTCTACGTATCCTTAGTTTTAATGTGTTACATTTATGTTTAAAAAAATGGAGATACTAATGTACATGGACGCTTGCAGCCAATTTTAAACTAAAAAGCCTACAGTTGCGGTGTCACTTCTAAGGACTAAGATGGATTGCCTCACAGCCTATAATTAAACTGGCTCTCTATACCCTTCAGATCACAACACAGCAGTGCAAGTGCTGCTATTTGCTAGGCAGAGGTGGATAGGGTCAAAGAACTACGTAAACATAAACACTCACGCCTGTCACCCAGAGGGGTAGGCAGAGACTACGGACTTCCATTTGGCACGATCCTGGCACACCTCTCTCGCCTCCTTCCATCATATATCTGCATACACGCTCGTCGGTTAAGGGTACTCTTAATCTGGCCCATTTTCAATATATCGCCAATTTGGTCGATAAACCTTCGTCTAGGGCGTCCCTTTCCGACTCTGCCGTTCACTTCTGCAGCATAAATTTGCTTCGTCACTCTTTCTTCGTTCATTCTTTCTACATGACCAAACCAACGAAGCATTCCTTTATTAATCCTGGTCACAACGTCATCTTGCAAACCACACTTTTCTCTTATCAAACTATTTCTCACCCTGTCATTCAGATTCAGCCTAACATACTCCTTAATGACCGCATTTCTACAATTTATTCTACTCTGCTTCTTCTGCCAGACCCAACTTTCACTACCATACATTAAAGTAGGAGGACTAACACAGCATTATGAATTCACAATAGCGTGTAGCAGGAGGCCCATTCACTCTATTTCCTGTGTTCACTCGTCGTTATATATCCTTATCATATCTACTATCCTGCTAAATAAACATCCAAATATAAACTCATCCACTTGCTCAATTAACTCCCATTCTATTCTTATTTCATAACGTTTTACTTTCTCTTTAAAAACCATCACTTTCTCGTCTTGCGTTCACTTTCATACCCCTTTCTTTTAATGACCAGTTCATTAAAGTAACCATCATTGCAACTCGGCCGCCGACGATGCAAATATGACGAAACATCGGCGTACAAAGGCATTTGACGGTTAACTCACCCATTCTCAACCCACATTTTGTTCAATGCTAAGCAAGCTGATACCACGGTAGTTTACAGTCCTGCTGTGACCCTTTTCCTTTATATATTGGGACTATAACGGCTGCGCAGTCTTCCGGTACCCTTCGGTGCCCATAAATTAAACAGGTGTACAGCAGGCCTGCCACTCCCTCTCCAGCCCTTAGCATTTCTAGTGATACTATAGATACTCATATCCGGCTGCCTTACCTGCTTTCATACTTTTCATTGCTTTCATTATTTCATCTTATCATGCTTACACTTATCTCCCTATCTGTCTCCACTTCTTTCGGAATTTCTATTTCACTTAATTCAGACGACTCTTCACTCATAAACACGCTTTCAAAGTGTTTCTTCCATCTCTTTAAATTCAAAACTTCATCATTCAGCATACAACCATTCTCGTCTCGTATAGCATTCATTCTAGGCTGTTTTGAATTTCCCCTAGCAGTTCTAACGAGTTTCCAGAACATTTTAATTCAAGAGTTCCAGAAAAATTAATATTGTGTATGTATTTTATTAATTTGTCATTTGTTTACGATTTGGCGGCAAATTGAAAATTGTCTTTGTCACGTCAGCATGAATTTAACGCGAGAAAATTTTCGTACAATGATTTTTTTTTTTTGACATTCGATGTCATTTAAGTCAACAAGAAAGTTATGATAGACTTCGATTGGCCTTTCACGATGAAGCCCCATCTTGTGCCACTGTTTACAACTGGTTTAATGAGTTTAAACGTGGTCGCACTTATCTCACTGATGATCTGCGTCAGGGACGGCCGTCTACGGTGATGACTGAAGATAAAATCAGTGTTGTGCGGCGTATGATAGAGACTGAAAAAAAAGAGTGACTTATCAGCAGATTTGTACAAGCTTAGGCATTGGTATGAGTTAAGTGCACAAAATTCTCCATGAACATTTAGCGGTCCGGAAGCTTTATGCCCGGTGGATACCTCATAATTTGACAGAGGCCCAAAAACTCCGTCGTGTTGATTGGTGTCGTGAAATGGTTCAAAGATATAACGGAGGTGACTCAAATGCTGTGTTCAACATACTTACGGGTGACGAAAGCTGGATTAATTGTTATGATCCTGAAACTAAGGGACAGTCTGCTGTCTGAATTTTTCCTTCCGAGGAATAGCCAACTAAAGTGAAGAGAGGTCGAAGCGTGTGAAAAAAGATGGTGGCATCGTTCTTCAGAAGGACCTGTCCTTTTCGCAACAATTGTTTTAGAGGATCGAAAAACAGTTACTGCAGAGTGGTATACCAACAATTGTTTGCCACTTGTCTTGGAAAAAGTTCGGGAGAAACGACCTCGCAGTAGGATCCTCTTTCAACACGACAACGCCTCGTCGCACACCGTCAAGCAAATAATTGATTACTTGGCGATGTCAGACGTGGAATTACTGGGCCACCCGCCCTATAGCCCCGACCTCGCACCTTACGTTTTTTTATTTATTTCCGAAAATAAAAGAACGTTTTTTATTTATTTCCGAAAATAAAAGAAAGTTACTAAGTGCACGCAATTGAGGGAGAGCGGGAGGTGCTCTTCAAACTGGGTAAGACACATCATTTTATTTTATCGAGCGGATGCACCAGGTAATTTTACCGTTATTATAATGGATTTCCTGCTAAGAATATTTGACTAATAGAGAGTGTCGTCGTTGGTTTTCCAATGAGATAATTTAAAAAATCCATAAAGTATTATATTCTGAACTTTCATATAAATTACTTAATATTGAATTTGACATTTTGGATGGAAAGCCAGAGAACTTGCTTCAATGGCTGTTTACGAAAATATCAAATTCAGTCCGTTAGTTACAACGACTTGTATCCTCTTCTTCCGTAATCGTAATAACGACATACATACAGAATATCACAATTTTATCCCGAGTTAAAATTTTCCGATGTCCAGTTTCCAACGGATGAGTTGTCCCTTTACATAAAGGCCTAAAGTATAATTTACCACCTTCGGTCTCCCAAAAATCGTTAGAGACCTTGGCCGTTGACGGAGATGGCCGTTGTGATCGGAAGAAAGATAACATCGTTAAAAGTTTGGTAGCTAATGAAATTCGGGCTGTTACGCGTCTTCTCATTTCAATCCTGAGTTCCCTGTTTTAGGTCACTAAAGCAGAGTATAAAGGAAAACTACCTTATTGTTACTAAAGCCGATAAAGGCAATACTGTTGTCGTATGAAGAGTAGCGGGTACAGCCGGAAGGTTAACGATGTTATCCAAGTGTGATGACTTTGAGCTATTGAGTCTGACCCAACAAAAATTTACTTCGGATATTAGGCTATGTATACAACAGTCATCATATGTTTTCCGATCTTGTCTCGGAGCAGTCTTGTTTCAATTAATCCTCAAGCACCATTTTATATAGGTTACCTAAAATACATAAAAGAACATGTTCCTATTCGTCCAGTTGTCTCATATATAGGTGCACCAGCTTATTTCCTTGCTAAAATTAAACTTCCTCCTTCGAGAGATATCTGGATTCAACCCACTTACAGCTAAAAATAACATATCTCATTTCCAAAATTAAGATATTCGTATCCTCTAAATCCATATTGTTAACTTTTGTTAGTCTTTTCTAAAATGTCATCCCTGACTGTTTGCGTATACTCACAGATCTCTTTGATAAACGTCATCTACATCGGGGAAACAAATGATCTTCTTAACTTAACCTCTATGAAACAAAACTATTTCCGGTGTAATAACAATTTCTATCTACAAAAAGAAGGGTTAGCTATGGGGTCCTCTAAGTCCTTATGGCGGACATTTTTATGGATAATTTCGAAAACAACATATAGTTGTCAATCAAAATATATTATATTACTATCGATATATAGAACGACATAATTATTGCTGGACTGGCACAGGAGACAACTGGATGTTTTCCTTAATAAAATAAATAGAGTCACGATAAAATTAAATTTAAACTTGAATTGGAACAAGATTGTTCCCTTGATTTTCTTGACTTAACAATAACAAGAAAAGATTCGTCACATGTTTTCCAATTTATCGAAAGCCAACTCATACCGACACGGTCATCTCCGCATCATCGTGTCATCCACGTGGCAAATAAGTTAGCCGCTTTTGTTATATTAATCGTTTGTTCACTGTCCCAATAAGTAAAGAAAATTATTTAAAGAGCTTAATGTAATTTATCAAATAGCGGTCTCTAACGGTTTTCAAAAACTCATTAACAATATAATTAAAAAAGAAAAGCATGTTGTTCGCAACTCTCTGTACGCGATTCAATCTCAAAGTGTTCGTCGATATGTGAGCAGTTTGACCTACTTAGCCCATATCTGAAAAAATAGCTAATACTCTTCGACAAAGCGGCGTTTATGTGGCGTTCAAAACAAACAATTCTCTTAGGAATATCTGTAATAATAAAGATAAGATGGATATTCGTCAAAAGTCAGGTGTTTACAAACTTGTTTGTGACGAATGCCATGCCGTTTACGTGGGTCAGACTGGTCGCAACTTTGAGACACGTTATAAAAGCATTTAGCCACGTACAGGGTGCAATCCCGATAAATCCCATTTGCTAAACATCTTTTGGACACTGGACACAACCTAGCCAACGACCACACCTTTAAAGTCTTACATACATGTAATAAAGGGCTGCGACTGTGTGTGCTGGAACAGTTAGAGATATTAAAAAATAATAATATTGCACTGCTGAATGAACAAACAAATGTTGCTAACTCCTCTCTTAAATATCTTTAGCCTGCTCTCTAACAACAGTATTATTGCATGATGCAGTCACTCGCTACTTAAGTAGGGAGCGGTTGCGTCAGCGGGCTGTATAAACGGCAGTTGTTTTTGGCTCGCCGCTCACTTAGCGGTCAGCCAACGCAGAGTCTACGTCACCTGAAGATGCCTCGTGTAGAGGCGAAACACGTGTCGTATTGTCGTCAGTGGTATGTCTTTCCTAGTGTAGTGGTGTTGGGGGTAGTGGTGCTGGGATTAGTGGTGACGGGGATAGTGCACGCAATTAAGGGAGGGCGGGAGGTGCTCTTCAAACTAGGTAAGACACATCATTTTATTTTATCGAGCGTATGTACGCAAGGTAATTTTTACCAACTTTAATATAATGGATTTCCGCAAAGTAACGCCTGATTCTATTAATAAAAGAATAACTATTTAAAATTCTAGTAGTTAAAAAAGTAATCAATTGTAATGAAAATGTTATGAAGGTTAAACCCCTAAAGTCACGGAAATTCGATATACTAGCGGTACATCGTTGCCTAATAATCTTTACCCACACATGCCATTTGATGTATATCAACTAATCTGGTATAGGTGACTTTGAAATCGTCAAATTCTACACATGAATGTTCTCCACCAAATCTATTTTCAATGGAACACGATGTTATAACTTAGCTCGTTAAACATATGGGAGGAAATTTGAAATTGGAACATTCGAATTTTTCTTTGCGTATATAAATTTCAGTTTCATAACTTATTCCGAAAACAAACTAGAGATTCGACAACAACACCACCTACCGGGTCCAATTGTGAATCGTGTTGATCATCCAAGGACTCACTCAAACACACAAAATTTTTTTTAATCAAAATCGGTCCAGCCATTTTCGTGTTTTTGCGAGACTAACGGACAGCAATTGATTTTTATATATGTATAGAGATAAACAGAATATTAAATTAAATAAAGTCTAAATGGAATAAAATATTCGAAATGAATATATATAATTTGTTTTCAATAAAGATACTGATATAATTTTTTTTAGTGGAGTCCAAAAATTCCATGAAAACTTCCACTTCAGATCGAACAATGTTACTGGAAGAACACATGCGGTATAATGGCTAATATTGTCCGAGAACTGGTCTACAAAATGGAAGACTTAATGTTTTACGATTCTGAAGGCGACTATTTATTTGCAGTTAGTATGCGTTTTTTGTTTATAAAAATGAAGTGACAAACAAACTTTCAGTCTACCTGATGTTAAGTGGCTACTGCAGTCCAAGGACACCTGCAGCTAGATAAATTAAAGAAGGCTACCGATGCATTGTCACCTTTGAGAACCAAGATGGAATACCTCACAGCCTGTAATGATACCGGCTCTCTGTACCCTTCAGACCGGAACACAGCAGTGCAAGTGCCTTAGGGACGTTTAAGGAAAGAGCCTACTTATTTTTACAAAGCGACAATATATCTGCAATTCTCCTGGTGTTGCATTAGTTCATGGGCAGCGGTATTCACTTATCATCAGGTGAGCCGCATGCTCGTTGGCTTCATCTTCTATTAAAAAAAAAACTAAGAAATGTGTAAGAGGGTTTTAGAGAATTTTATTTACGTATCATCATCATCAATATTTCAGACTGTCAAAAGTTTACTGCTGTATATTAGGGCTCCCCCAGGGAGTATCCATCGATTTCCTGCATCTCGTACCACGTTTATCAGATATAATTTACCTTCGTTTTATATTTTAAATAGCTGGCCAGGCAGACATTGTTTTGCACTTTCATACGACCCTTCCTGTAAGAAATCCTTAAATCCGCAATAAAAAATATTAAGGGTTCACTTATCGCGATAAAATCTATCTTATCTCTCAAGTTGCGTCAAACTGCACACAGTGTGAAAAATCTTATTGAAATCAGTTCACTAATTTAGGAGTTCATCGCGGACAAATAATGTAAGAAATTAATAATATACTCCAGACCGAATTTCCGACCAGTCTCAATGGACACTAGCCATCTGCACAGGACAGGATTACAGTGCACAAGCATAGATGCACTCCCTATTCCCTCACTTTTATCGTTCGATGGGACGGCAATCCGACACGACCGGAGAGAGATCAGGCGCAGGACTAACGGCATCACGTGCTTTCCGATGCAGGGAAATGAAACACCGCCAATTTCCTGACTCCGGGATGCTACTGAGAATTTATTGATAGAAAAATCGTGTAACGTATTTTGGCCCGACCCGAGATTTTAACCTAAGACTATAATATGATGGACAGTCGCGCTTCCCTAGGCCAACGAGGCAGTCGGATAAGATGATAAGACCTTTTTACGTGAAATTATTAGGCCATCAATTTTTATTTTAAACATTTTCCTATATCGCCTATTTTTGTTAACGACATAATAGCAAAAAATAATAATAATTGAACTACTTAATAAGTATGCAAGTTAGAACACCCGCACGCGCGAATAGAGTCGCGGGTAAAAGCTAATATTAAAATAAAATAATATTATCTAACAGCTACGAGAACACAAATAAAATAAAAAAAAGATTTGATTAACTAAGTGCAAAGGTAGAATAAAACTTGCATGCTATAAAAATACAGGATATAGTCGTAATGCTGACTTCTCGAGACACGTAATGAGGTTGGATGTCAACGAAGCTAAAGAAGCATCACGAACAGGAAATTCTATATTTCAGAAACACATTTTATAATATTTTGTATTCGTCTTTAAAAATATAAGTACTTTAGATTATCGTATTAAATAATAGTCACTATCAATTTCAAGACTTTTTAACAGTCTTATTACAAAAAGAAGTTAAAGTTAGTCTCAAGTTTGAACTAGAATCTGTTTCAAAAAAGTAGTCCCGCGAAAAATATTAAAAACTAAAATGTATGGAATTTGATTTGCTAAGTGACTTCTGTTTTGAAAAATATTATATTTAGTTTAAGCCTAAAACTATCAATAAACTACTTTTTGTAATAAGAAGTTAAAGTAAGCAATGAAAGTATTCAGTCAATACAAGTCAGTGTTAAATAGCTTTAAAAATGTGAATGCTAGCTTACGTACTCGTATAAGTAATAAATAAAAACCGCCGAATATCTTCGTCAGCATTTTAGTAGCGTAAGAATATCCTGCAAACTGAATAGCGGTCACGGCGGCCAGTCTCATCGGAGACTAGCTTTCTATACAGGATAGGATTATAGTGCCCGGGTGTATGAATAAGCACAGGTGCACTCACTGTACCCTCACTCTCATAGTCAAATGGAACGGTAATTCCACACGACCGGAGAGAGAGCAGGCGCATGAACAACGGCTTTACCTGTTTTCTAAGGCAAGTTGGTGACACACCGCCAGCTTCCTGACTTCAGGCTGCTCCTGAGAATTTCTTGATAGAAAAACTCAATAACAGATTTGGGCCTTACTCATGATCAGCAATCGCGTTTATTACTACTAGACTAATGAGTCAGTCAAAGTAGCGTAATATTCATTCACTCATTACAGTTCACTAAAAGTCCACTGCTGAACATAGGATAAATTATGAAGCAATCTATGAGAGATTTGAATGCTGTATATGCTTGGCAGGCAAGTGATGTTCATCAGGAAGATATTGCTGTTCATGTCCTGATTCAGTTCTTCTTAGTTGCCTCTTATTAGAGAACTACCTACTACTACTACTACTGCCTCTATTAGAGAACCCAAGACCCTTTTTATCGGAAACGAGGCATTCCATCTTCATCATCCAGGGGTAACAACGCATCTGCATTTTGATTCTTACTTACACTTTTTTTTTCTTTAGATGTCTATGGGCCACATTATCCACATACCATCAGATGGGCTGTGTGCTCGTTTGTTACACTTATTCTATAAAAAAAAGCGTATTTCCGCCACAAATCAGCTGTGAATAGAGAATGTAACTACAGGCTTCTCAGTAGTGACAACGCACCTATAGCTTTTTTTGTTTGAAGTTGATTGCAGGTGTTCATGGTCTACTGAAGCCACTTACCATCAGGTAAACTGAAAATTCGTTTGTCACTCAAAGTTTATAAAAAAATCACATGTCTCATATACAAAAAGTATTCTAGATACTATTATTTATTTTACATCTTTTCAAAATATTCTCCATCATGCTCTATACAAGTTCCATTCGCCTAAACCAACTCTGAAAACACTTTGCCAGTCTTGATCTGACAGGTCGAAATCCTTCTTCGTAGCCTTCTTCGAAGCTACGGCTTATTCAACGCTTGAAAAAACTTCCCTTTAATTTTTCTTTGATTCTTGGGAACAAAAGAAATCACAGGAGCTAAATCAGGGCTGTAGGGTGGGTGACTTAGGTTTCAACACCAGATTCCTCAATAAATGCTTTTGTTCTAAAGGAGGTATGTGAAGAGGCATTATCGTGATGCAGCATGATTCCCAGCCCGGTCTTTGGTCTTCTCTCCACAGCTTGAAAAGTATTGGGTAATGCAACTGTAGTATACCATTCAGAGTTGACTGACCTATAATTTTCCAGCATTGACGTCGACAAATGTCCGCTCCGCGAAAAAAAAACTGGCCACCATTTTTTGCCGACGTTGCGAGGTCTTTGCAGTTTTGTCGGTAACTGTCCTTCTGAGTAGACCCATACCGATGATTGCCTTTTATTATCCGGATCATATTGATAGATCCATGTCTCGTCACCAGTAACGATTTCTGAAAATTGCCTAGATGCCCCGTTTTCAAAACGTAGACGCATTTCATGGCACCAATCCACACGAGTCTGTTTTTCGCTTTCGGAGAGCAAACGAGGGATCCATCGACAACAAAGCTTCCTCACTCCAAGATGATGATGTAGGATGGTATGAATGCTCCCTGAACTAATGCCTACAATCTTTTCGATGTCTGTATATGTGATTCGTGGGTCTTTTCGCACCAACATTTCAGTAGTCCATACATTTTCTGCCGTTACTGCTGTTTGCGGGGCCCCGGTTCTTTGTCATCGTTAAAAATTAATTTTACCCCTTTTGAATTCAGCAAACCACTTAAAAATTGTTGCGCGTGATGGAGCTGAGTCCTTTAATGCTAATTGTAACCGTTGTAAACTTAATTGTTCGGTTAAACCAAATTTAAAATCATAATATATCATAGCGCAAATATTCACAGTTAAGATCCATCGTTTTAAATGAATAGCGCAGGAAGCGTTGCAGGAAAATTTATAGAACTTTGTTTTTTAATGTTGAAAACATGGAGTTCTATTTTTAAATAAATTTACTTTTAGGAACATATAACACAGGTGCGTTCCATTTTTGTTTCAAACATCTCAAAACTTATTGAGTGACCTACGTACTATCATTTGCATTACATCCGTTTACGTTCCATTTACATGTCAGATTCATACTTTTATTACATTACATCCGATTATTTGGAAACCTTGTGTACACCATGTGTAGACAAGGTTTCCAAAATCATCTATAGAATATTGTATTAATTCCTTTATGTTATTATAGAAGAAGTATGTTTGGAGAGCTCGTGTCAGCCATGCTCGATAGGGTTGAGCTCATGGCTGCTATTTGGTCATTGTTGGCCATTCCACATATGATATCCTTTTACTTGTGAAATACAGGACCATAAATAGGCAGTGTTGACAAAAGTCAATTAGCACAATCAGTCCTAAAACCGACAATTTGCTCAAATTTTGGCTGCTTCTAGAACATTTAAGGCCCACAACTCATAACTCAATTTACACCATTGGTTAAGTCACGTGTACTTCATTAACATTCTTCATCATCATTCTTTCATCACAAGCAGAAGCGATAATGGCAAATAGTTTTATTTTTCTACAGACCTATTTTCAGCAGAGTAAGTAAGAGGCGGTGTAACAAACAGGTCGTCAGTCTATCTTTGTTTATAAAAAAACAAACGAGTACACACTGATGGTAAGTTGATGCTGCAGCCCATAGACATTTACACTCAGGTATTAATTACCTAATTCAGGCACCAGCGATCCTCTACCACTTTAATTATTATTAAATAGCCAATAAGGCCTGATGACCTATGGATTTGAGACGTGGTCACTGCTGGCCGTATGAGGAAGCTCAAAGTCACTCAGCGAGCTATGGAGAGGGCTATGCTCGGCGTTTCTCTTGCTTGATAGACTTAAAAATGAGGATATCCGCAGTAGAACCAGAATAACTGACATAGCCCAAAGAATTAGTATGCTGAAGTGGCAATGGGCCGGCCATATAGCTCGAAGAACCGACAACCGATGGGAAGAAAGGTTCTCAGTGGCAACCCGACCACCGGCAGGCAGAAGTGTAGACAGTCCCCCACTAGATGGAGTGACGACCTGGTAAGACATGCAAGAAGTCAATGGATGCAGGTGGCTCAGGACCTTGTTTGTTGGCATTCCTTGGGGAGGCCTATGTTCAACAGTGGACTTGTGAAGGGCTGAAATGATTATGATGATGATGCCATTAAGTTTGGTGTTTTTGCATTTTTGTGATTTAAGGTGAGAAATAAATACATTTTCATTAAAAATCTAAACGCAAATGCGTTGCCACTCTCGAAAACCAAGATGGAATACCTCGTTTCCAGTAAAAATGATTTCCGGTTCTCTACATTCACTGTTCGGAACAATAGATTTAAGCTGCTATTTTATTCTGGTATTCTGTGAGAGCGTAGTCCTATCCGGTTCGAGCCGAACCATTCTTGCTACAACCATAATATAGCTTATCGCTACGAGTCTGTCAATCGAGACTCTTACCCATCGATTGTCTGGCCTGGATTGACTAGCCGGCCTATTAATGCTTGAGATAATCATCCGCTGGACTATGTCTATTACTCTGGTTTTACTGCGGATATCATTGTTATGAATTCTGTACAACAGATAAATAGCTCACTGAGAGGATTCAAGGACATGAAATAATAATTTTTTTATATATGGAAAAAAATATATTTCATGTTTTTTTATATGCAAAAAATTTACCTCCACACTAGGATTTTCTCCTGTATCGTGGGGGCAGTTTTCATACATAGATTTCGCAAGGAAAAACATTAAGACCCAGAACAATTTAGTGTAGGCCATACAAATACTTGTTCTGTGCGGGATTCGAACACACGGCCCTTGGCGTTGCAACTCATTGCTAAGCCACTGCGCCACGGAGCCGTCAATAATAATAATATGCAGGAAATTGATGGATGCAGGTTGTTTAAGATTGTTTTGTAGCGTTCCTTGGATGCCTGTGCTTAACAGTGGACTTTTAAGAGGTTGTGGTGGTTGATGATGACGAAGAAGTAACAACACCGACATTTTGTGTTATAACAGCAGTCTTGCTGTCTCCTAGTATACTAACCATGGACATTTTCCTCGCTAACTTATTGGTTTGACGATTTTTTTTTCTTACTTAATTCATATATTATTACCTGAAGAGACAACTTTGTACATTTTTTAAGCATATTGCATGCACGGAATACTGTAAGATATTGCATAGTTAAGTATTAAATGGAGGAGCGCAGAAAGCTAAAATTTGTGTATAATATGTGTTAGAAATACATTAAATTGGATATTAATTAAAACATTTGATGATAACGTTCATATTGTTATTGTTAAACACTTATTTGTCTTTGGTGAAGCAGTCGCACAGAGTAGAGATTATCGCGAAAGAATTTTGATATGTTGCCGACAAATTATTACTGACAGTTTGACTGAATGAGCTGTGAATTTTGTGTGATTTCAAGTCTTCCTTTATCAATATCTTTAAATTGCCAAGCCCTATCATAGCAGTTACTTTACACAATAAATTTTTCTAGTAAATTACTAAAAATAATTAGGAGAAATTTTGTTAGTAATTTACTAGAAATATACATAAATTTATTTGCATATACATAATTGTTAAAGGTTAGTGAGTATTAATTTAAATTAACCGTAAATAACCACCGGACCGGAGAGTATATTAAGGAAAAAAGCATTTTAAGTCTATTTTGTATTAAAGATATTTGTGTTTTATTACATATTTTAATACATAGTATCTTCTCCAAGAGACTTCGTTCACGTGGAATTTATTACGGTTGGATTTCATGGGTTTTAATTTATTTACGCGGAACTCTAATTGTTTTTCTGAAATAAAAGTAGCCAAAGTTATTCCTGCTAACATCAACTATCTGCCAGTGAAAGTCCCTTCAAAAACAGTCCACCCATTTTCAAGATTAGCCGGAACAAACAGACAGATAGACAAAAAAAATTAAAATGATTTTGTGTTATAAATAACGTATATACTTTCATATGCATTTAGTAACAAGATGTTATTTGGAAATTACAAGTAGACGTCTTCAATTTTATTTTTTTGTATAGATATAGATTATTGTGCAGTTGAAAGTTAAATATAGATATAGAAACTTAAAAATGTTAATGAATCACGGTCAAATTTCGACCACTAGTCAACCACCAGTTTATTTAAACACAAAACAAGTAGCTACATAAATTAATAGCTTATAAAATGAACTGAATTATTCTGTACCGAGACACAAACAATACGAAAGGCAAATCCGAATTAAATCGTTCATCAAATGATCTAACTTCTTTAAAAGAAAATGAATTACTAGAGATTCTCTTTGTATTGTTTTCCAAGAAAACTAACCGCAGTAGTTAAATATTTGTGGATGTTGTTTTGAAGGATTACACTTTTCTATTGTTTAACCAAAGCTAATTTATATTAATTTAAATCAAGAGCTTAAGAAGACGATTTATGGACTAGAATTGCTTTTGAAAACTTTTTATGTTATTATTTAACGATTTTCTGTGTAAGATAGTTTAGATAATAAACACTCTAAAAAAAAGTCAAGTACGCGACCAACAGATATCGATCTCAGCCAACATCATTAGAATCATGATTGCAATTTCAAGTGCTGATTTAACGCGTAGTCGGCTGGGAAAAAAACATAATAGGGAAATCTGCGTGACTGAGAGAAAAAACGCACAGAGCCTAGTGTCGAATTATTGTAATTTTTCATTATCTCTTAAACTATGCGTCCAAATAACATGCAATAAAGAGCAAAACTTATCTTAATGAAATTGTCTTGATGATAATAAGGATTAATATGTCATGCCTAATAATAATGCTCAAAAATCACTTTTTGACAATATTTTTTGTCAAAAAATACATTTATTGAGGCTTATGTATAAGAAATAGGCCTATGGTATCGCAGACTTTTTTCCAAGATGGAGGAAAGATCTATATTTTTGTTTGTGGAACATTGTATTTACGTATCACTAAACATTACGCCAGCGCACGCGGATAAAGCAATTATTGAGCGATTTTTCTTCCAACTTGTTTAACAAAATTCAATATTTAGGGCTAGATAAGATGTGTAGCCTAATGCTGGATAGCTTATACTATTTTTCATTAATCTGGATATCATATACAAGAATAATTAATCAAATCGGACTGATAGTTCCAGAGATTAGCGTGTTTAAACAAACAAAATACCTCTTCCGCTTTATTATATTAGTATAGATTCTATCTCATTCTTTCGAAGGCTAAATCATGTAGATGTATGTTTGTCTCTTTTTAGTGTCGTTTTTTCGTTTCATTGCGTTTCAAACCACAACGATACTAAAGAAGTTTCACTTCAAAAATATATAAATACTCAAGTAATGTAAGAGAAAGAAGTAAGAATCGGAAAATATTTAATATCAAATTAGGAAAAATATTAGTTTATGAAATTGGTGTGTAACAGGTCATCTACACTTATGCACAAGGAATACCTTTTTTCTTGGCATTAAAGTAAATTACAAAGTTAATTATGGCACCCGAACAAGAGCAGCAGCAGCGCATGCCTGCCTCAAAATTGAATTGAAAACTCCTTGGCCGCAGCGTATATTAAAATTATTTTGTTATGAATATCACGATCATTTTTTACATATTAGAGACGTAGTGAATAAAATATGCCATTAATGACTTTTTAAGTCCTTAGGGTTTTAAGATATAAAAGTAACAAAATTGCTTAATATTTATTTGGGTCAAGTACTAATCTGTATGTGGTATGTGGCAATCTCAATGGAGGTGCTATTTTGAAAAATATCAACTTAAGTTTAAAATGAGTGGAAAATGCCATTGTAAAAATAAGTATAATTATTTTATTTACTTTAAATTCTATTAAATTTCTTCCTCGCAATTTAGATTTGATCTGCAAGCGGTAAAACGTCGGAGGAAAGTTGAGTATTCAGTTCCTTTTAATTGGAAAATACATTATTTGGACTGTAAAATAGTTTTCAAAATCAAAGTCCAAACCAAGGAATATACCTCTGACGCACTCTGACAAGAGCTCTGATCGTACTTGCAGATCGAACTCTTCACGCATACATCGATTGCTAAACTTACTCTTAAACGCTTTTAAGCGTAGCATATTATTTCAAATATAATTCAATTTTATAAATATATTTCAATTCTAAAAAGCCGTGACTGCTTGTTTGGGAAGTATGTGATTTTAATATATTCTTTTTAATTCATATATACATATTATTAAGGTATAGCCTAGCAAAACTGCTGCTAAGGAATAAAGCAATTAACTACGCTTAACTGCCTCTTAGCTTAGTAAATGTGTTTAACGGTATTTTTCTTAGTTTTACAAAATCAAATATTATACTTCAACTTGAAAATAAATCGTTAAAATCATAACGGTTTTGTAGCGTAGCGATGTATTATAACTGATTTCTAACGTATGACAGCAAAGAAAATTTTGCACTTAACCGCCATAATGCTTAATCTATCCCTGGTATCAAGCGTAAAAATATAATTCCAATATTGGCTGATAGAGAATTGTTTGCTTAGTTTATTGGTGCTGAAAGCTTAAAATCGGCAAAATGCACTTAGCCGCCTTCTTCCGTATCAGGCAGAGTACGCGAGCAACTCGGTTTTGATTCCCGCCGAATTTTTTTAAATTCCTATTTCAGCTATAATCAGTATCACGTGCTCTGTGATGAAAAAAAAAATCATCGTGAAAAAGCTTGCATATCTGAG
Source organism: Parnassius orleans (assembly GCA_029286625.1). Taxonomy (NCBI): domain Eukaryota; kingdom Metazoa; phylum Arthropoda; class Insecta; order Lepidoptera; family Papilionidae; genus Parnassius; species Parnassius orleans. Next base: position 29,641 of record JAGSMP010000460.1, on the reverse strand, counting down.
GAATAAAATATTTCGAGAACACGTGAAGTTCACCAATACGCGTACACTCGGCGAACTAATTGTTCCATAGCCTTTTCAGAAATGAGAGGAAGCTTAGTAGAGGGACGTATATTATAGGCTATAACAATTTACTTTACTACAAATAGTGTTAGCTTAATAAAACATTAATCCGTCACTATGTGATGATGATATTAAAAGAAATTTAATCATTTCCTTACAGCCTATCAAAAGCTCAACTGCTAAACTTAGGCCTCCTTATAGCTTGCCTCATTGGGGTAGCAGCAGCCACGGTTAGCAAGCGGGTTAACTGCAAATGTTTTTTTTTAAAAATAAACTAAACATTTTGAATGTCTGGAAAAACTTACTTAAAAAATATTATTGAAATGCTATGTCCAGTTCCAAGTAAGAAGCAACCAGAGGTACTTGTGGAAAACAGTGAGTGCAATGTTTTAGCTACGTTTACTGCTAGAATCTTATAAGGTGAGATAAAGTTCGTTTAGCTCAAATAGAAATTTGTGGAAGAAATAGGAATAAACAACAAATATATAAAAATAGTTTGACTGTAAATTCGATCACATCTCGATAAGTTGCATAAGAAAATATTAGATTACGGCTATTTGTATAGCAAAAAAATGTATCAAATTTTTTTTAATATTCACTAGTTTCAAGTAACGAATAAATGGGAAATAATGTCGTGTATGAACTGTTTTACAGACTAATACTTATTAAGAAACAAACTCTTTTAGCAATCAGTCTACAAGCGGGTACCGCAATAGATACTTGAAAATCTCCACATTTGCAAGGGCTGCCAATATCGATGAGCTACATGAATTTAAATTCCATATCAAGGAAATGATTCCGAAGTATATGTGAAATAAAGTGCTCGTAAGCCCGCTGTCTACATCATAATCGAGACTTAAGTATTATGAATAATAGAACAATTACATATGTACTTTCATACATATCTTAAATTTTCATTCCTAGCCTTGAGGAGTGGTTTAAATGTTATATTCGCGGTCTCCAGCAATCAATTCGCTTATGATAGCGTTTTTCTGCGTGGACTGATATTGATTCTGATGTGCCGCAAGACATCAGTATACTTTCTCTTATGATGATGTGAAATTGGGAAAGAGATAAAAATAATCTTGACATTTATAATAATACCTAGTGACCCGCCCTGGCTTCGCCTGGGTGGGATCTATTAACGTGGCGTTATTCAGGTTTAAGATAATCATTAAGCACAATTTATTTTAAAAACTTTTCAATTTCTCAAAAAATCCTCAAATTTTGGGATAAAATACAACGTAGATCACTTTTAGGATTGCTTTCTCTCTGTTCGGCAAGTTTCTTAACAATAGATACATCTATTCCGAAGATTAGCCTGAACAGACGGACACACGGACGGACGAACTTTTAAAAATAGTTTTTCCATTTCTTAATGTCATGCAAATAACCCCCTTATCTCATTAAAAGTCAGTTATTTCGATATTCCAGACAGACACTTCAATTTTATTTATATGTAAGTATAGATGTATGATTAGGAGTGTAGTAAAAATTATACGTTTTCATTCTGATTAATTTCTGTTTCATTCTCAAAAACAAAAACCAACAACAAAAAACTTTGTCATACCTATTTATTAGATGTTTCAAATCACATCCACACACATTTATTTGTTTTAATTATATTATCCTAATTCTATGTAACCATAATTCTATATTAATAATATAAAAACTAGTTTTGTTTTGTTCGTATTTTATGCTGCCATATCATTCATTAGATTGCGCTAAAACTTTGCCAATTTATTGCTTGCACTTATTCTAGGGTTATGGGCTTACAATTAACACACAGTAGGTGGCGGGCGTATCGTACCGAAAATTTATTTGAAAGTTATATATCATTCAACTTAAATGAATTTATCATCATTCCTAATTAAACAATATAACTCTTCCTAATTTAAATTTCCACTATTAATTCTTTTGTGGCAGAAACGCGCCGGATACCAGCTAGTTACTTATAAAATAACTCTCAGAGTGTCACTCTAGCAGTTAAGAACTACTAGAGTAATATTCTCATCGATTCCCTGCGTTTATCTGGAATTTTAATCACTTTTACTGAATGAGTTTTGTAGGTTAACTTTTTGCGTTAAAAACAATTTTCGATTTGTTTTGTATTGTTGTTTATAGGTTTTTGCCTATTTTATAAGCACGTCAGTTAGTTTTACTTTTGAAGAGCAGTTGATGTAACAGTGAAATTATTTATTCTATATTTGAGTGAAAAAATTAATGACTTTATAATTATCGTATATATATATAGAAAATTAAGTAGAGTAGTTCAACTGATGAACCATCATTCAACTGCTATATTAGACTAAGTATGTCAATGACTGCTGTATGTAATCATTGATATAATAAAGTGCACTCAAAAAAATTTTTACGGGTGGTGGCGACAGTGTATCCATCGTGCTATTCGTCTTGTGGGTTTCGTAACAGACTATAGAAATCAATGATTTGCGGTATAACCATCTGGGTTACTGTTAGAACTATAATACACGGGCGGTTCTGCCGCCGCGGAATCCGCTTCTGAACCGCACTAGACTCAATTTTATATGGACATTGAATGCCACAAACTACACTGCGCGGTTTCCCGCCGCGGTTTGCAGGCGGAAGAATTCGACCGCCGCATGCAGCGTCAAACCGCCGCTGTTAACCGCCGTTTAAAACTACACGGGCGGTTATCCGCTATTGCGTCATTCTGTGCAGGACCTTCTCGCTCGCTCGTCGTGTGTGCGCTTGCGTGGCTGGTGGCGCGTCAAAATGTTCGACACGGAGCGTTTATTATTGAAGTACAAGAAAGACCTCCTTTATATGAAGTGAAGCCGAAGAATACGCCAATCGGAATTAAAAGCAAAGTTATGGATGGAGATAGGACAGGAAGTGGTTGCTCATTGGGCTGATTTAGGCCCAGAAGAAAAACAAAGCTGGTAAGTTTACTTATTATTTTATTACTTATTTTAATGTATCATCCTGTTTGCAAGGAACCGCTCCAGGGCCATTGAAATATTGAACAAACGAATCTCTTACTGAAATGCCACTAGATCGGCCTCCAACTGCCGGACTTCGTCGAATTCTTCCATATCACATCGAATCGTATCTTCAAATTGATAACCATCTCTGCGTCTTACGAAATTGTGTAATACAAGCAGCTTTTATAATGTATTTTGCACTCTGTGGATTGATTATAATGCTTGAATGAAAAATTCGCCACTTGTTACTAAGGATACCAAATGCACATTCCACAAAGCGGCGGGCTCTAGACAGTCTATAGTTAAAAGTTTTCTTAGGCGTGTCTATGTTTCGTAAAGAAAATGGTCTCATAACATTTTATTTAAACCGAATGCAGCATCACCTACAAATACAAAAGGCACACGAGGATTTCCTATATTGTTAGGAAGATGAATTGGCTCCAGTAAATCAATTGAGAACGAGTTAACTTTTGCGAAATTTGAACTTTTAAAATTGAAGAGTCACTTTCTCGACCTGGAGCACCAATGTCAATGAATGTAAAACAGTAGTCTGCGTCAACCACTGCCAATAAAATAATCGAATGATATTTTTATAATTATAATATTTAGATCCAGCATTCGGAGGCAAACAATTCTAATATGTTTGCCGTCAATGGCACTCAACGCAATTAGGAAAGTTCCTTCTTTGTAAAATTTCTCAGCAATGTTTATCCATTTTTCCTTATTTGGTTTTGCATCTCTAAAGGTGCTAATTCTTGACTAATAGCTTGACAGGTTTCTTTTACAATGAATGGTATAGTTTTTCGAGTTTGAAAATCGTACTCCAAATCAGTGAAAGTTCTCCCAAGCCAAATATCTGAAAAATAAATAAATGCCATATTAATAATACATTTCTTTTTGCAGTAAAGGACCTAATGAAGAAGTGGAAGAATATAAGAGATAGTTATAAAAAAGAAATAAATTTAGAAACTACCACAGTGTGGGACAATCAGCTCCAAAAAGAAACGATATATTTATTATGAGTTGTTGTCCTTTTACGCCCTAGCGTCAGTATTGCAGAAGAACGTGGTCCAACGTATCTCCAATACCTTCAGATTCATCACAAAATCAGGATTTTGAAGAAGATAATTTGATGAGACCACCGCGACAAAACCGAGTTCCTACCAAAAGAAAGAAACAAATGGAAAGTACCCAAATTCCGCAAATAACAAAATTTTTGAATGAAAGTTTATAATTACAAAAGTTAAATAACGATAGTGACGCAAAAATCGAGCATTTCTTATGTCCTTTGTACCCATTATGGATTCCATGACTCCTGATTGGCTATGGAAACAAGATATGAAATTACAATTTATTCAGAAATATACAAAGAAACGAAAGAAACCGCAGTATTCCTAGCAACTTGTCTGAGTTTCTTTACCATAGGAACCAGGAGCGATCTGCGAGTTCTGGGTCTAGAGCATATCAAGGACACATTAACTCAATGACTAGTGTCGCATCGCCACAAAACGATACTGGGTCGGACACATCAACGGAAAATGATGATTATTTTAATGTTCTGCATTACCTAATAAAAAGATTACATAATAAAATAATGATATTTTATTTACCTAAAGTTACAATAAACGTTCCGCAGGTGTGATGGATCTTCGCATATTTGTATCCTGTTTCTTAATACGTTGGCTTATAATTGATAGAAGTTCATCAAATGAGTTCACAGACATTCTATAGTAAGAGAAAAACTTAGAGGGTTATCACGGTGCACTAAACATTGAATGAAATATTCCCGAAGTTAAACGGTTACTAACACTGGTTCCACCAAACATTGCAGTTAACTTTATTTTTAATAATTCTAATAATATAAGAGCTGCAAGCGCAGTTATCATTAGCGGATCCATGTTAAAATGAACGCAAAACAGCGGTAAACCGCGTTCCGTGTAGTTGCTGGTTTGCTGGCTCTTATTATTACAACCTAGTAAAGTCCACTGCTGTACATGGGCCTCCTCCATAGATTGCCCCATAGAGAGGATATTTGCCATAGTTGTCACGTTTGGCAAGCAGGTTGGTAACCTCAGTTTTTTATTTTAATTCGTTACTAGGAAGATGCTGATGCCCATCTCCAGATTTGTTTCCCTCTGTCGTCTATTACGTCACCCACGGGAGGATACGGGGTACAGCATATTCTTACACCGCCACTACACGGTAATCTCGCTTACGCCAGACGTCAAATACATACACTGGTGTGGGACAGCAGAGTGGTTTGGTACTGAGACCGTCATTCTGCCCGCCAAGCGTGGCGATTAAGAAAAATCCAGTCTACAACTGAGAGGCCCATGTCCAGAAGTGGACTTTGGACGGGTTGATGATGAAGATAAAGTATTTAACATTGGACTGGTAGTTAATATAAGATAAATAGTCTATATATAAAATAAAACCTAGATGGTTTCGATTTATATTTGGACCCGGTAGGTGGCGCTGTTTTCGAAATCCAAAAATCGACCGTGCGAAGCCATGGCGGATCGCTAATATTGTATAAAATACAGTTAAGAAATAACCCATATAAGGAATATTATATTTAAGATCTAGATGTATGTGATCAAAATTTTAATATCCTTGAGCAAAGCGAAAATTTAAAAATGTAAATTTAAAATAATTAAGATTTCGCGGCAAGCGCGTTGTCAATCGCAGGCGTCCAGACCACATCATTTCTGCGTTGCCTGTCTTCCGTATTTACAAATTTGTGTTAAACAATAAACAATGTATGACATTGAAAAGCTTATACTTGATGTAGAGAGAGACCTGCACTTTACGATGTGCAGTTGCCGGTACTGCACCCTACGGCACCTAACTGAACTCTTTCAACAAAACTATTGCACTACGCCTCGTCGCAGAAACGGGACTTTTCCGTTACGAGTCGCGACGATACGCTGGCGGAATAATCGCTCGTTCGTGGAGGCTACCCGACGATAGAAGCGCGAACTCGTCGCGATTCTCTCGCTTGTGGAGGCAATCCCTTAGGAAAGCAAGTTGAATGTTAGGATATGCTTGCACAGTCCGATCATTCTTTCTATTGAAACATCTGTCGAATTTTGACGAAGGTTAAAACGACCGTGTGGGAGAGAGACGGGGAATTAGAACAGTTTTGTACACAATAGGAAGGTTCGCATGATATTGAAAACTTGCTTCGGTTTGACTAACCTTCGGAAATTAATCTAAGCGCAACAAAGAAAAATGTAAAATATTTGTTTTATTTTTTTCAATAGAGTAGAGTTGGTTTTTTTATATTGTCTTATAGGCGCGGTTAATTTCACAATATGCGAATAAGCCGGGTTCGATTCCAGCCGGCACAAATAAAATTGTTGTTGTATAAACTAAAATCTACAATACAAATAAGCTTGTATTGCTTTGCTCTTTGTATTTTTGATATATTTACCAATATATAAGCTCGAGGAAAAAGTTTCTTCGTATTTTATATACAAATTCAATATTTTTTTTCAAGTTTAATTACAATTAATTGTAATGTAATTAAACTTGAAAATGTGCCATTTTGTTCGATAACTTGTTGCCATCTTGCAGATAGTGACATAATCCCATTGCTGTAGATCTTGGGATTTCTGATGAAAAAAAAATGCGACAAGTAGTTTTGACAGTCCTCTATTGATGTTAACCTAACACTACCCAAAGAATTCTGAAGAGACCGAAAATGGTAAAAATCTAAGGGTGCAAGGTCAGGACTAAACAGTGGATCCATTAAAACTTCCCAAACAAGCTCTCTCAATTTTTGCTGAGTGGCCAAAGATATGCGTGTTCTGGTGTTATCATGATGAAATTCCACTCCTGTTCTGTTGATCAATTCTGGTCGTTTTTTCTCAATTTCTTGCTTGAGTCTCATTAGTTGTTGGCAGTAGAGATCCGAATGGATGGTTTTTCCCGGCGGTAAAAGCTTATTATAAGCTATGCCCTTCCAATCCCACCATACACACAGCATGACCTTATTGCGTGTTAATCCGCGTTTCGCTACAGTCTTTGGAGCTTGACTACTTGAATTGAGGATTGACCACAAAACAGTTAAGACCCATTTGAAAATTCTGGCTATACAAAAAGCTCGATATTTGTGTACTACAGGCTCACCGAAGAAAACTAATAAATCGTGTACTCATTTGCATTGCATTATTAATATATTATACAATAATTCGTAGCTCTGTGCAACCCGTACAGTAGCAATTATCCTCAAATTAAATCAAATTACTTGACGTTTTAAAAGAAGACAACAGAGATGTATTAGAATTTAAAAAAAGCACTAAACGATTATGTGTAACTACAACTTGGGTTTACACTTTGTAATATAATTAGACTTAAGTGGTACTCGTACTACTCAGTATTTCGATAACGTTTCCTTTGAAGCTGGTTTTGATAGCGCAAATAATTCTTCAAAACATTTTTAAATTATAATTAATTAAAATCATCTTCATATTGTTGTATTCTTATCAATTGAATCTAATATAAAAATATTTTTTTACAATTTTACTGTGAAACAATAAAAATGAATTGTTTACTTACTAGCCGACTTTAAAAGGAGGAGGTTCTCAATTCTTGTATGTTGTTTTCGTGTGTATGTTACGCGATATCTTTGTAAACCTTTGTAAACCGATTTTAATTAAATACATCTGTTTAAATATACTCCAGGCCATGAAATTTTAAAGTAGTATTTATTCAAAGTCCACTTAAAAGGATAAAAAATTAGACTTTGAACAAAAGTAAAGCCTACATTTTGATGTAATAAACGAAAATAAATATAAATTGAAATAAAATACACGAATAAAATAAAACTTCAAGCAATAAAATAGATTAAAGACGTCGCCCAACTAATAAAAGAGAAAACGTTTATAGAACTTTCCAACTTAATAGCAATTTTCTAAACTAAATAGAAGATGCTTTAGTTGAAAAGCACTTTGCCTAATCACTTTTGATACAATTGGCCGCAGTTTATATTTATTTTTGATATAAACCTTACCCTTATAGTTTTTGATATTTTTATTCAAGTGAATATTTAATAGAGAACTTAACAAGCACTTATCTTATTGTACGCCACTTCGTTATTTTATATTAATACAAAAACTATATTTTATAAACCTGGACAAAACTTTAAATATTATAATAAAAAATATTTTTTTTTGAGTAATACGTTTGATATATTAATGAGTTTCACGACGGATTATTTTCTGTTTAGATTTATAATATAGGAGAATATGGTCGCCTAGTGGTCGAAATTCGACCCTAATTAATTAAATTTATAAGTTTGTTTATTAAGCAAGCTCTGTTTTACTTTCAAATCTCAGTATTTATATTTTTTTTTTGTGGTTTCAACTGAATATTAATATTTTAATCTATGGCGGCAATCTGTACTCTGTGAGGATGTATTGCCACAGACTATTATGTGCTTATTTACAATAGCAGTATGAAGGTGGAAAATAAAAATGTTTATTTTATTGTATTTTATTTAATGCATTTGCTACACATAATATATATTATACATTTACGCTTTCTCACTCTTTCTCTGGATAAACTTTAACTATGCCAAATTTCACACTCGTCCGTGCGCAATATTAATAAAAAGAATTTACAAAGTTTTCTTTCTACGTACTAATATAGAGACATAAAACAAAAAAAACACAATGTAGTTAAAGTTGGAGATTTATAAAAAAAAATTAATTAAATCTTAGTCTATGTGGCGTGATTTAGATTTCAGATTTAATAATTTTTTTAAATAAATCTCAACTTTCAGATAAATTATAGCCTAGATCACTCGACATTGTTCTATATCGGTTCGTCAAGTTTCATTACAATCGGTGCAGCCATTCTGAAGATTAGCGGACAAAAGACAGGCAGACAAATTTTTTCAAAAAATTCATGTCTTAATAGCATGCAAATAATCCCCTCAGCTCAATAAAAGGCAGTTATTTTGACATTACAGACCGACACATCAAGTTTATTTATATGTATACTGGCGATCCGCTCTGGCTTAACCTGGTTAGAATATTCATTAATATGGCTTTTTTTTAGATTTACCAAGAAAAAGACTTCAAGTTTTAAAAAAAAAATAGCCTTTGTCCCTTCTGGTATTGCTCTCTATCGTGTTCGTAAAGTTTCATATTTATATCAAATATTGATATTCATGTATAGATTATCCGGAATTATACTGACTCAAGAGTGCGGATATCCTCTATTTCCTTCAATATTTATGTTTGCTCGTTACAGTGCAAAATTTAAATCGGCTATTGGTTAGAAACTGCCGAAACACACCCTGAAGCCAGAATGTACCGAAGAATTATTTGGACTGTATATTGAAATACAAAGTAATAATATTACAGTATAAGAAAACTTAAACAGCACTTATTGATCGCGAACTGTGATGTTTCTGGTGAATACAAGGTCAACGTCATGAAATTATTGAATTGTCATCGGTTCTTAATACGTCTGCACAAGTTCAGATTATTTAGATATCAGGAAGTGGACAAAAACTCAATTAAAAACTCTAATACATACATACATATATAGATACCATACATTTCATGATCATTTATTCATTACAGTCTACCAAAAGCCCACTACTTACGTTTAGCAGGCGGTTCCGCAACGTCAGTTTTTTTTAATTCTTTTTTATTTCTGCACCGATAATACACAGCACGCAGAGATACAGATATGGATACAAGTATGAATAATATTAAGACTACATTGCTGACATTCCTCATATTATTATTTTTGTGAAGTTACCCCCACACTAAGATTTTATCCTGAATTGTGGAGGCAGTTTGCATACATAAATTGCACAAGGACAAACATCCAGACCCGGAACAATTACTCGTAGGCCATACAAACACTTGTACCGTTTGGGATTCGAACACGCGGCCTTCAACACTGCAGCTCATTTTTAAGCCACCGCCACGTAACTGTCAAAATATTGAAAATGATACAAATTTTATTCATTGAGATCATTTTAAGAGGCAAGATGAAGTACTATTAGACAGAAATTTATCAAGATGATGTGATTTTATATAATCCTCATCGACGAAACACAGTCCACTAACGACCGTATGCTTTCCAAAAAGATCAAAGAAACTTCAAAGACAAACACAAATATAAATAACTAATATATTAATTCTGAGCCGTGGTAAATCAAGGGCTAAGCTCCCGCAGTAAGTTTTACAGTACGCGACTGATTCGGGAGGTCAAATGAAATTTTTAATTAAAATTTAATTAAAGAAAAATGGTGACAAACGGGCACACAGTCCACCTGGTAGTAAGTGAATGCTGTTGCCAATAGACATTCAAATTTATCCTCGATTAAGAATCAAATTAATAAAAAGAAATATAAGAAAATTAATTTTCAATGACTTTAATATATTATTATTATTATTAAAGCTAAAGTTAAAATAAATAAATAAGAGTACTTAAATCCTCCTTTTATTAAATATCGTTCTTTATTGTTCCTTTTTTGTGTCCCGTATTGTTCGTTTCGTTTGCTTGTTAAAGCGTGAGAATAGTAATGTGCCGGAAACTTTTAAGTGGAAACATTTATGGATCATAAACTGTAGTAACGATATTTGAATAATTTTTCTAATGTAAAAAGCTTTGATATGAATGATAGCATTTTGTGTTGGTCTTTTTTACGGTCACATCTTCGATAATACATAATAATTAAAAGCGTGAGGACGCCTGTCATACACAGGGGTGGGCATAGACTACGGACACTGACTTTATATTGGCACAATTCTGTTAAGAGAAGCCATAAAATAAAGAAAAAGAAGATGAGACTACGGATTTCAATTTGGAATGATCCTGACACATATTTCTCGCCTCTTTCACGGCCCGGTACCGTATACACATACGCGTGCATGGTCTTCGGTTAAGGTTACATTTAATTTAGACCATCTTGAATATATCGCCAATTTAGTCGGTAAGCAACAACCGTCAGTATAAAAATTCAGATGTGTTATCATCCCTGATTATTAATATAGAATTCTTCGTTCATTCGTAAAAGGGTGCAGGTCTGCAAGCTATGTTCGGACCGAATCGGTCGGCTCTACCAGGAAAGACCTCGCACGAAAGTCCAGATGATAAAAAGATCTGGTAGCCATAGACATCTACTGTTATCTTATTTTATAAAAATAAGTGACAAACAAACTTATATTCATTTGATGGTAAGTGGCCACTGTAGTACATGGACACTTGCAGTCAACATCTAACACAGAAGACTATAGATACGTTGTCACCTCTGAGGACTAAGATGGAATTCCTCATAGCCTGTAATTACTGGCTCACAATACTCTTCAGACCGGAATACAGACAGCAGTGCAAGCACTGCGATTTGGCAACAACAAAGGTAAATACACAGATGCCTACTTAGACAAACTCCTAGGCAGAAGAGTCCTACCGAATACTACGTAATGTAAAAATTTAATTGTTAAATAGATTGAAAATGAGTTTGTGTTAATTATCGTTTTTCCTACAATTGCCTTTGATTTCCTACAATTGATAGAAAACCACATAATTTATGTATTTTAGCTGCAATTTTCCAATATGATAAAATAAAATAAGTAAGATAAAATAAAATAAACTAACTCTTTTCTTTCCACTAAAATAATTAAGATTGTCGGGTCATATTTTGATATATGTCATATTTATATTATGCACTAACTGTTCCCCGACTTCCATACCGTGGAAAGTTTTGCGCACCCTAAAATAAAAGTGGTCTAAGTAACTCTTATAACATCAGCTATCTGCCAGGAAAGTCCATCAAATCAGTTCACACGGTTTTGCGTGATGCGTGTTCAGAATGACGTCGTGTTAGGGTTTTATTATAGTAGAGATTTAGGTAGAATAGGAGTTATTAGTTTAACTGTTTTTCTTTTTAGGTTTTTTTTATTGTCCTTAATGTGCACTTACCACTATCTTATTTATTGCATCTTTCTTAGGGTTGACTGGTAGAGAATGCCATAGGGCATTAAATCCACCCTTTGTAACCCCTATTTGAAGGTGTGTTGCAATAAAGAATAAATAAATAAATATCTGTTTGAATTTTCTTCGTTTTCCTTTTGAGTTAGCATCTACGGTTTAAAATTTTTAGATGTAATTTTTATGTCAAATTATGTGCAGTATAAAAATAAACAATATTTTTGATGACTAACGCATTATCCTGTGTGCCACGAGGGAGATTCCCGCAAGGGCCAAATATTTGTGCGGCGGCCTTTAAATAAATGATCCCCGGTTTCGAATTACTGCATGTAATTGAAATGCCTACTTTTACGGAAATGACTTTTAAAGTCTTAAGCTACTTTGCCATGCGGGAACGGTGTTATAGAATCCGTCACTCCATTTCGACCCATAAGTGTCGTAAGAGACAATTTTGAAAACAAAACACGTTTAAACCAAACCTTAAATAACCAGTTAAGGATCATTATTTTTGTCTCTCTCTCTTTCTTCTTTTATTTATGGCCATTGATCTACCTAAGTATGTTGTCTTTTTAGTACAAAAGTTTAAATCCATTCCAACTATAATCTCTTGAAGAGATTGCTATGTAGCAATAAGATCGCCTCTAGTTTTCCCTCAATATTTGTTTATTTTTGTTATATTTATCTTTCCTTGGTGTACAATAAAGAATACTTTTGTATTACATTATAAATACCCAGTAAAGAACTGTATAAGTTACATTCTATACGTTCCATTGCTTGGCAAATATCTCGTCGCTTTTTTGAGAGAGTTATGTAGTAATTAGTGCGCCCCCGCTCATGTTCATCTTATGTTTACCATATATTTTTATTCCTCAGTCATGCAGTTTCCTTTACGATGTTTTTGTTCACCGTCGAGCACGTGGTAAATCAGCACTTAAAATTGCAATTAACAATTTCATAGCCGGCGGGAATCAAACTTGTGTAGCTCGCGTACTGTAAAAATTATAGCGAGCGCTTAGCCCCAGAACTACCACGACTTTTAGTTTATTTAGTTAGGAGCTTATTCCCGATATTATATTGTTCTAGCGATCCGTCTGGGTTTCGAAGGGGTGATTTTTTTGAGGATCTCGACAATACCCACTTACCGGATCCGATTGTAAATCTAAACCATGCAAGGACCCACTCAAACACACAAAAAATTTCATCAAATTTCGGTTTAGCCGTTAAGGGGGAGTTCGGTGACAAACACACGTACTCAAGAAGAATTATATACGGTGTGTCTGTGTGCGGCTACATATTTATTTATTATGTATATATAAATGTCAAAAAACTCATAAAAAGCAAGACAAATGTATGAGTCATTCTTACAGTATTTAACAAAACAATTTTATACTTGTCAACAGCTAAAATATAATTCAGTGTGTTACTTGCAAGCAGTTATACCACTCGTGCCCCTATTCAATATACTTACCAATATGTATTTTATAACTTAATGGTGCGACTTCCAGGGTCAGGATACGCTCGGCGTTTGTATTAAAGAAACAAATAATCGATTCCGTAAACGATAACTCGCCATAACCTCTTTAGTGTTGGAGACGATTCTAATTTTCTTATTTCCGGCCTATTGCCGGTATAGTAAAAATTTTATCGATACAGTTACAGCTTTTATTTGGTTCACTGCTTAATAAAGCTTGAATGTGAACCTCCATATAGATTGCCTAATGGGGATATTTACTATAGTTGCCACGTTTGGCGGTGGTTGAAACAACTGCAGTTTTTATTTTAGTTGTTATTAGGAAGACGCTGCTGTCCATCTCCTAGTTTGCCTCACTCCATTGATTCTTGTGACACTCCAAGGTGTGCGTATACGATATGCGATACTGAATATTCTTACGCCGCCACTACGGATTTTAAAGGTTTTAATTTATTAAATAATATTAACTAATATAAACGTGAAAAACAATTTTTTTAATCATTACTAGTCCTTCTGGACATAGACCTTTCAATTATGATAAATAGGAGGTGGCTGCAGGTGTCCATGGACTGTAGTAGTAGTGTTATGTGGCAGAGACAAAAACTCTTTAAAATAAATTTATTTAATACTTTTAAACTAACTTAAATATAATAGTTGATACAGAGAACTTGGGAATGGAATTATATTGAGGGATCGAATTTGGTTTAAATAGTGTAGAAAGCTGGGAGGTGGCGGTTAACATAAGGAACAACATTGTTCTTGTTGTTATGGTTAACTTATGGTAAACTATAAACATTAGCATATAATATTACAATCAATTAGTGTGGCTTCTAAGGAAGTAAACAATATGATTTATAAAGCATACAGGTCTTATAACATAAAGTAAATAGTATCCTATGACATAACATTAGTTTGGCTTCTAAAAGTAATTTAGTAAATAAACAATATAAAGTATACAGGTCTTATAACATAAAGTAAATAGTATCCTATGACGTAACATTAGTTTGGCTTCTAAGAAAGTAATTTAGTAAATAAACAATATAAAGTATACAGGACTTATAATATAAAGTAAATAGTATCTATGACACCCCCATAGAACAAAGATTGAGCAGTTTTGCTCGATTTTTGAGTGTAGTCAACAACTTCGTCTCGTCTTCTGATGCAGGATGTTGTAGCAGTGGTGTTTAGTGATGATATGGAATCTTGACGTGTTTTCGGCGACAAGAACGGTCAAAGCAGTTATTAAAAATTTGTATATAGTTACTATGTGGATTTTTAGGTATGTTCCATGGCAAGCGTTTATAACATTTATAACAATTGATGCCAGTAATCATTAATAATGGAAAATTTTGTTTAAGTTTTCTAAGAATCTTCAAACCATTTTGTGTGAGTTTTATTTTGTTCTCTAACCGAGTTAAGAGTCAGGTTGAATGTTGTTGAGCTGGATTGATGCAAGTTCTGGTTGTTGCAGCTTAATTTCATCTGGGACATAAATGTGTTCCATATCCACACAGATAAAAGGATGGCGATGTTGATCGATTTTGTGTCCTCTGCTAGGAGTGTAACAAACGCGGTGTACATTTTACATCCTTGTTCTAGAGTGGTGATAACTGCTCCAGAGATTTCGCCGTGAGTCGTTTTGCTTTCGCATTCTAAAGCATACGGTGTCTTGCGTTGAGATATGTAGATCAGTTGTTGTTTCTTAGAGCTTGGAAAGATGATGTGTGCGAAAACGTAGTTATCACAAACTTCAGGAACTTGTTAACTCGTCGTTGTTAAGATGACAACTTCACATATGGGTCTGGTATTGACGTAGATGAAGATCCTTGCAGTCATTGGACTCCATTTGTCCAGTGAGCTCATGATGACATATTGCTGTCTAGTGGTACTCATGGCAAGATATGTTTGTGGGAAGGATAGTAGAATATAAGGAAGAGTCAGGATGTAGAATAGGGACAGAATGTAAATGGTATAATGTAAATTTTCGTTTTTACTAAAGGAATTCTGAGATATATAATTTTATTCATATAAATAGGATAGAAACAGATTCAAGTATTAGGTAATGAATGGTATTGGGGCAACTAAGTTTTATTGAGCCTAGTGGTATTAGAAGGCAGTAATTCTTTGTATAGGCATATAATGGATATTATAGAAGGGTGAATTACATTTGATTTAATGAAAAGTATGCTTATAATGATGTCATCGATATCTCGTTCCAAAGAAACTATAGCTTCTAAATTTGAATTGAAACGGTGGATATTTCTTTAAGAATAGTTAAATTAAATATAAGTTTGTTTGTTGAGGTAAAGTATGAATTTATTTTCTAATATCTTCGTTAATAACGTATTCTTCATAAGAGATTTTATGTAATGTTTCATTAAAATTCGTGATCGTTGAAGAATTAATTTGTAATTGTTGTTTTAAGATATCATCAGTAGATATTTGCTGTTTCTCTAACTTTTCAATACATTCGTTATAATGTTTGACATCTTTGCGCCTGAAACACCAATGAGCCATTTCAAAATTCAACCTAAGCGTCTAGTATTTCGCGTTTGGATCGCTTTTGTCAGTGTAAAATTAAGTTCGTCGAGTCTAGAGTCTATTATGTCTATGTTTATTTTTATAAATGAAGTAGTAGTTATAACGTTAGGTAAATTTAGATGTGTGGTAATGAAAGATTGATAGTTGTTTATAAGTCGTTTGATAGAGTTGAGAGCTAGGAATAAAGTTTCATGATTACGATATACGATAAATTTCAGGAATTTTCAGATATTAATATTTCCACCATTGTTTCCGAAATAAGAGTCCAAATTAGAAAAATAGGATTTGTGGGTATCCCCATCAACAAAAGTTGTGTGGTACCTGAAAATTGAAATAAACCTTGTTAATTGTTTTGCTTCTAAATTTAGTTATATAATATCTTAGAAAATAAATAAACTTTGTATAAAATTATTAAAAAAAAAACAAATACTAAAATTGTATGAGGTTTTTTAATTTTCAATTAAACTAAGAGATTTACTAGGGTGTGCCATTATTCGAGCTACCCTGAAATAGATTAAAGTTAAATATTTATGATTAATTACGATCTAGTCTTAGAATAAAATGTTATGATTATTGAATGAAGTCTTAAGCGATTCGCATGCTATTTGGTTTTCCAGATTTTTGTAATATAATTTCATTAAAACCTATTCTAACAACATGAGCCCGTCCCATAGGCTATTTAAGTTGTTTGGATTAGGGACTTTAAGCATAACATTATCTCCTATGTTAAATTTGGCTATATTTTAATATTGCTGTCGGATCGCTCTTTTGCCTTTTCTTTCATTGACTCTTCATTTTGCGGGCTATGTCCGTGATATGAGTCTTTCATTTAAATTTTGTAGGTAGTCATGGGTTGTGTAGTCGTCGTTTGCTTTTAAAGAATATAGAGAACGCGGTTTGTAACCAAGAGTAATTCATGAGGTGTAAATTTTGTGGACTGATTAATTGATGTGTTGCACATAACGGCAAATGGCATAATTTGATCAATTAGATTGATTACGTTTGTGGTACATTTGGATGTGATCGCGTAATGTTGCGTGGAATCGTTCTGATGAACCGTTAGTTTGAGGATGATATGCGGTGCTAACATGTGATTGAATCCTAGTAATTTCATCAATTGTTTGATCACGCTATTTAGAAATTCTGTACCTTGATCGGAATGGAAACGTTTAGGTACACCGTAATGTTGACAGAAAATTGAAGATTTGGCTACTGTAGTTGTTTGTTTGTCTTGAAAGGGGTATGCTTAAACAAAACAGTTAAGTCATCTTTTAATGTGGTATATATTTATTAAAATCATTAGTTATGTCTGAATAAACTAAGTCAATAGTTACGCGTTCAAAAGGTTCAGTAGAAAAAGTAATAACCATGGGAGCTTTATGTTTTACGTTGAATTTTATTTCGTTGACATATTTGGCAATTATCTGTATAATTTTTAATAGTTTCTGTCATTCCCTTCCAGAAATATTCAGATCATATTTTGTGTGTCGATAATGCCACGATGTTCTGATAGGGATCATCATGGAAGGTTTTCAGTTGGTGGTATCTCTTCTGGAGCTGGAGTTTCTTTTTTTCACATATGGTGATTTTGCATTTGTAAATGTCTGCTAAATAAGCTGTGATGTGTAACTTTTCGTTTTATTAATACAAGAAGGGTCGTTTTAGATTTGGAATGTAAAGTGATTTTAATTTATGGTTGTGTAGGCAAGTGAGTAATATTTTAAATATCTTTCAGAATCAAGGATCAAGTGAGTGGATCTCGAACAGCCAAATATAATATTTTGTTTCTTATCCTAAACTCATAAATCGGTTTCGTAAAGTGTTTTTGGTTTATTTACATATGGGTCAACTTGAGCAAGTGGAAATTGCTTGGTTGAAAAGTATTTTTATCGGAAAGTTGACAAGATATTTGGATAAGATGTTTTGTGACGTTAGTTTATGAGGCAGTGTGGTGAAATGTGGAGATATGGAGTATTAAATGTGTGAGTCGATTTCTAAGTAGTGTTGAAAGTTTAGTTGTAAATAATCTTCTGAATAGTTTAAGTCAAGATGTGTGTTTTGTCGCTATTTGTTGGATTATATATGTTCGTGTGGAGAATTGGTGGCGTGAGAGAGCGTCTGCATTAGTATTGTTTTACCTGCCTTATATACTATTTCATATTCGTACTCTTCGAGTTTAAGTCGCCAACGAAGACTACTAATTCTTTTATCGAGAAAAGCCATGTTTGTGGTCAGTTTCAATTTTAAATTTCCTACCAAACAAATAGGGTCTAAAATGTTTGACGGCCCAAACGATAGCTAATAACTCTCTTTGGATAGTGGAATAGTTGGCATCAGCTTTATTGAGTGTTCGAGATGCATATGCTATAGGCAAGTCCTTGTCTATTTCGCCTTGCGATAGCTGCAACACCTAAGTCGTTTATCAAGCGTCTGTGGTTAGTATAAATTCCTTTGTGGATTTGTTAGATTGGAGGGTTAGTAAGAAGATGTTTACATTCATTGAAGGATTGTTGGGTTTCGCCCTTATAAGACGCAGTGTCCTTTTTAAGAAGACTAGTTAAAGGTTTGGTGAGTTTACTGAAGTTAGGAATAAACCGACGGTAGTATCCTGTAAGACCTAGAAATGCTTTTATATCTTTACACGATTTAGGAATAGGGAATTCTTGAACTGCCGTATTTTATCAGTTCAACAATGCTTTCGTTGGAAATAATATGGCCAAGATAAGCAACTTCGCGTCTAAGAAATTCACATTTGTCTGGTTGGTTTTAGTTCATATTTTAAGTCTAGAAAACTTCTTCAAGTTTTGTTCATGTTATTGAAGGCTAGAAGCAAATACTACTATTTCGTCGAGGTAAACAAAACATTTTTCACTGTAAGCCACAAAAACGGAGTCCATTACACGCTGAAACATCGCTGGCGCGTTTTTCAGGCCAAATGGCGTTTTTTATATTCTTAATGACCGTATGGAGTGCTAAAAGCTGTTTTAGGAATATCCTTTTGATCTACTTCTAACTGATGAAAACCTGAGCCGAGATCCAATGTGGTAAAATATTGACTAAGGTAAGAATGACCTAATTTGTCTAGAATGTCTGTGATGTTGGGAAGAGGATAACTGTCTCTTACTTGACACAACACGGTAATCAATAACTAATCGCCATTTCTGTTTCCCAGATGCGTCTAGTTTTTAGAACAACCAGATGGGGCTACTCCAAGGAGATGAGATTTTACTTCTTGTTCGTGTGCTTGAGGAAAGCGATAGGTTTTGTGTGAATTGGAATGTCAGTAGTGGTAGGTATTTGATGTTTTGTATGATTACTAAATGTTGGTGAGCGCCTTCGATGAAAAATATGTCAGGATATTTGGAAACAATTTATCTAATAGGTTCGACTCTTCTTTGTTCAAATGTTCGCGTCTAATAAAGTGAGAGTACTTGGTTTGTCTATCGGTGTCGGATGTGTGATTAAGATTGTTAATTAAGTGTTGTTTGTTAATTGATTTGGTTGGTGAGGAGAACTTCGATGTTTGGAATGCTAATTACTTTGTCAGATTGTTTGTATTTACACAAGTGATAATAAATGAGTTGTGTTTGACTTCAACTAATGCATTGGAATAACAATACCGTTATCTATTATTTGTTTTCGACTATTGCTGTCCGGAATTTACATTGCTTGTTCTACACCTAATTACACTCTCAGAGCGGCTGGAAAGAATTGTTTATTAGAGTCGATTATATTTTGAAGATTTTCGTTCAAATAATGTAATTTGTAGGATCTCACGTATTCTCATAGTTTTGGATTGAATATAAATTTTGTAATTATTCTTTATCATAAAATCGTTACCTAGTATACCGTCTGCTTTAATGTTAGGGAGGCGACATGGAAACGATATTTAGGTAAATAATCTAGAGATATGTCGGTGGTGCCTGAGGTTATAATTGAATTTTGGCTACCAGTAATGCCTGATTGACACGATGTTTAATTTATTTAAGGGTGAAGAACCTATCCCTTTTATAACCGAAATCCCTGCTCGGTGTCTGAGAAATGTGACTGGTTTGCCTTCTATATGAAAAGTGCAGTGTAAGAGGTTATCAGGTGGTTCATCGTTTAAAGTGGATATGGCAAATGATTTTGTATTAGATTTGGATGTGGAAGTTTTGATTAGGCTTTTTGTTTTGGGTTTTGATTTTAAACGTGGTTTATTGAAACAGTGGAAGAAGTGGATGTAGTATGTGCAGTGGTCTTGATGGAATCAGTGGATATAGTAGGTGTAGTGGTCTTGAAAGAATCAGTGGATATAGTGGGTTGCAGTGGTCTTGAAAGTCAGTGGATGTAGTAAGTAGTAATAATAGAGTCAGGATGTCGAAGGAATAATAAACTTTGGAAAGCCAAGGGTTTGGGGCTGGCTACACTGTTCGTAGGTTTCCGTTGGTACTAAATTGTGAGTACTGGTGATGTGTAGTAACTAAGTCGCTAGTTTGTGTAGACGTATTTTCCATTGTGTCTGACACTTAAACGGTGATTTAGGTAAATTGTTTGTTTGTGTAGTGTGATCTCGATGTTTTGGCGGTTGAGGACGCCTTCGAGAAAATAGGTTCGATTTGCTATTTATATTTGTAGTTTCTCCATATCCTGAGTCAGGATCGGTGAACAGGATACTGAAGCGATTTCCAACGAGTTGCTCGTCTCGTTGGTTGCTTGATAGTTTAAATGGTTAACTGGGATAGGAGGCGCAGGAAGTGCGCGTTGAGCAATTATTTCTTAAATTGTTATGTATGCTCTTTTGGGCATTCTGTAATATTATGCCCAATATTTTACAATATACATAATTTCGTAATTTGTTGTGATGTGTTTGCGTTATTGTACATAGTTATGTGTAAACGGTAGATGAGTTCGACTCATAGGCTTATTTGTATTATTATTACTATATAATTATTGTTATGGTATGGTGGTTTTGTAAAAGTTGGTGGAAGCGTTGTGTTCAGTTTAAATAGAAATTTTCAGCTTTTGTTCATTGCACGAATTTTATCTTCTTGAAGTGCGAATCGGTCTGCTTCAGAAAAACTAGAAATTCTTTTGTTCTTAACATTCTCCGATGTCAGGCTAATGCCATTAATAAAAACGTTAAAGGCCGTTTCCTCCGTTGTCGCTAAGCGACCTAATAACGTCTTATCGCATATTTCAGCGTTTAACTTTTCAATTATTTTAGAGCGACAAGGTCGACTCTGTGAAAATATTCGGTTAACGTTTCTGTAGGTTTTGGAACATGGTTGCAGTTCAAAGTTAAA
Organism: Parnassius orleans; assembly: GCA_029286625.1. Lineage (NCBI taxonomy): Eukaryota > Metazoa > Arthropoda > Insecta > Lepidoptera > Papilionidae > Parnassius > Parnassius orleans. Next base: position 8,366 of record JAGSMP010000460.1, on the reverse strand, counting down.
GTGTGCTATGATTTTAACGTCAGAGAATTTTTCAATAAGGAATGTTTTAAGTGGTAAATGAGGCATGTTCTTTACTGTGAACGTCTGCCGCACCAGAACCAGTGATATTGTTTAACGCGTATACTAAAAGTACTGACTTCTGGTCCGCTGAACTTAAGTCAAGCTGAATTGCATGAACTAACGAATCTGTACACTTGGTCGTTATTATCTGTATCGAATTAGAATTAATTTAAATAATGTGATATCTAAAAGCCATTAGGGTTCTTTGAGTTGTTTTACAGGAAATGAATAATTGATATAATATAATAAGTATAATATAGTAGTATAAAATGAAATAGTACGATTACTTATATTAAAAAAAATGTGAATGAGGTGGTAGATGTAGGAAAACTATTTTGGTAAAATGGAAAATAGTAATTCAAAATGTTTAGCCACTACCACAGTAACAATAAAATGTGGGCTGCATGGTTCGCGAAGTTTTCAAACCTTCAGCTACCGTACGTTGTCTTCTTGTTTTGAATTTTTACTTCGTCTTTACGCAATTTAAGCAAATGAATCACGCAAGATCTAGCGACTGCGCCAAATTTGTTATGTGGCAGAGACAAAAACTCTTTAAAATAAATTTATTTAATAATTTTAAACTAACTTAAAATATAGTAGTTGATACAGAGAACTTGGGAATGGAATTATATTGAGGTCAGAAGATTTGGTTTTAATAGTGTAGGAAGCTAGGAGGTGGCAGTTAACATAAGGAACAACATTGTTCTTGGTGTTATGGTTAACTTATAGTGAACTATAAACATTAGCATATAATAACCACAATCGAATTAGTGTGGCTTCTAAGGAAGTAAACAATATGATTTATAAAGCATACAGGTCTTATAACATAAAGTAAATAGTATCCTATGACATAACATTAGTTTGGCTAAAGAAAGTAATTTAGTAAATAAACAATATAAAGTATACAGGACTTATAATATAAAGTAATAGTATCTATTACATAACAGTAGCCATTTACTATCAGATGGGATGTAAAATCGTTTGTCACTTGTCGTTCGATTGTTTTCAGTTTTATAAATAAAAATATAACACATCTGCCTTTTGATTCTTAACAGAGTATAGATGTAGATGACATAGCATCCACTTACCCACTAGGAGCTATATAAGGTGCTAAACGAGGACATAGCTCTTACTAGACAATTAAAAAAACAACAGTCAGTCGCCAGTCAGCACAGTGTGCTGCATGGAAGTGTTAAAATATAAGACTTAATAAAAAGTAAACTTGTCTTCAAAGAACTAAAAAAAGTAAATTATTTCCACATAATAATTTCCAGAGAGTGGTGCTAAGACATAATATAGAATATCGTGTATATAATATCGTTATATATTAAAGTGCCAAATTCTGAAGCTATTATGCGGAAAACAAGTTCTTTGAAGTAACTACTTTTTAAGTCTATTTTTGAGTGGACTAAGCAAAAGCTCGGATGTCATCTAAATAATTACGCTAAAAACTACAGACCCTATTTTACCACCATTAGGGTGGATTTTTATAACCAAATTTATGTAGAGAACACCACTAAAGCATAACCTACTTAATAAAAGTTGTCATTAAAATCGGTTAATATTTAACGATATCAGTAACATACATACAAAAGAACATACACTCGAATTGAGATTCTTCTCCTTTTTACGTAGTAGAGCCACGCTACAGCTATATTATGGTTGTAGCACAAATGTGTTGGCTCACAGGGGGAAGGACCATGCTCTCACAGAATACCAGCGCAAAATAGCTGCTCAATGTTGCTGTGTTTTGCATAGTGAGTGTAAAGAAGCGGATACCTTTTTACTGGACAGGCATTCCATCTTAGTCGTCAAGATTGAAACGCATCTGCATTTTGATTCTTAATCGAGGATAGATGTAGATCTTTATGGGCAACAACATCCACTTACCATCAGGTAGAATATGTGCCCGTTTGTCACTCTTATTATATAAAAGTCTACAAATTTTAATTTAATCTATCTATCATACTAAAAACTAGTAAATCATTATTATCGTTTTAAGTCCTCTATTAGACGTAAAAAGAGCCCTTTCAGATTCTATTTTATCCTTTCGGTGGAATATATTAATAAGGCGTTATTTCGATTTAAGATAATTAATGACCTTTCATTTTATTAATTTTTTGTCTTAGAGCTAGATCTTCAGACATTGCTCTCTATCTGGTCGTTAAGTTTCCTTACTAATGCCATTCCGACAGATTAGCCCGGATAGATACACAAAAAAATGAAAATGATTACTCATGTCATAATGGCATGCAAATACAAGTCAGTTAATTATTATTAGTATTATTTGTTATTGTTTGGAAAAGTATCCCACGATAGGAGCGGTTTACAAACATAATATTAACGAGGACAAACACCTAGACCCGATACAATTATTTATATGCCATACAAATACTTGTTCCGTTCGAATTCGAATCCGCGGCCCCAGCGCAACAACTCATTGCTAAGCCACTGCGCCACGGGCCGTTATTTTGATATTACACACAGACATTTCATTTTATTTGTATTCAAACAATAATTCTAATTTTAGATAAAGCTGTATCGGTTACAACGAAACTACATCAAGTCTTTCGTTTATTCATTCGACTGCGCTAGCTTGTTTTAAGCGTACAATTTAAAGTGGCAATTGCTGGATACTATCGACAAAATAGCGTTTCGTAAATGTGGCGCAAGACAATCGTTCGAGCAGTATTGGAATCGTTACAAAACTTTAAAGGCATTAGATATAACAAATCGACATATTATTTAGAAAAGCGATCACATTATTTTATACCAGCTGTTGTACGCCGTTTCGAAGGGCCTGTATATTAAATATTATATCGATGTACGCAAGCTTTGCGAAATAGACTATACCTTACTTTAATAGCATGAACTATGATTATTACATTCATATCGTCTTTTTTCTTACTACTCACCAACACTTCACTGTTGGAACCTTTTCAGATAGTTTGGAAATCCCAATTCATATAATATTAAAACTAATTACCAGTGTAGTGTCAGTGTTAGTAATCCAATACCCTCGTTTCGTTCAATATTTTATGACGATTTAAGAATATCCATTACCTCATATTGTTCCGTGGGTGTCATAAGAAGCAACAGAACTGAACAAGGAGATGGGCAGCAGTATCTTCCTCATAGAACTCAATAATAATAAAATATTTTAATATAATTACGATATAATCTTAAAGTAATAACATGAGCCACGCTGCGGCTATGCATAGCAAGAACGGATCGGCTCGATCAGGGCAGAACCACGCTCTCATAGAATACCTAATAATACCGAATAATTATCAACTTAATACTGTTGTGTTTCGTGTGCTGAGTGTAGATAACCGATGGCCCTTTTTAATGGAAACGAGGATTTCTATCTTAGTCCTCAGGGGTAACAACCCATTTGTATTTTGATTCTCAATAGAGGATAAATGTAAGTAGATGTCTATGAGTCATAGCATCCACTTACCATCAGGTGGGCTGTGTGCTCGATTGTCACCCTTATTCCAAATAAAATCTTTCCTATTACTCACTTATTAACACGTTTTTATTAGCTTCGCGTGTGTTCTATGTATCTATAATTATAATAAATCTTTATTTTGGATAAAAAATGAGATCCATATCAGAGAATTTAGGAAAATCACAAAATATTAATAATAATACAGCTAGATGGACGGAGCAGGTAAAATGACACGAGCAGGTAAAATGACACGCACGCACATAATTCAGCCATGCAGGACCTTAATAATTTGCCTTATTATAGGACAGTCATGTTTTTGTGCTATAACCCCAAGGATACTGTTGGCGCTGTTCCTTGTTCTGTTTAGTAGCGATGCGGCTTTTTTGCGCATTATCGTCAAACCCGTCGGTGCAGGCCTCACAGAACATGCCTGAAGCGCTGCAGAAGACAGCCCAAAATAACTCTAAATGCATTGTTATATTGCACTTTAAATGCTTTATACGCCCTTTGTATGTTGACCCAGAGGAGCAAGAATAGAAAGATTGGCAGTATGCCTTAAAGTTATTTTATCGCCACTACTGGTCGTGCAAACCTACGAGCCAACATATTACTCGGGTCGCTAAAGCCCTACGCTCCTCTCCATGTCCATTTCATCACGCAAATCCTCAGTCACCTAGTGTCCCAAGTATCTGAATTGTGATACCCTCGATAAAGCAGTGTTTAGAGTCTGATAGGTGGTATGTACGTGGGACTCTTGTTATTATTTAAACACAAACTCACTTTTCTTTATATTATAAATTAGACCGTGTTCACTTATGCAAGCCTCACAGATTCCCAGAAGCTTTCTGAGCGCACTGACCGAGGGACTCAGCAACACCATGTAGTCGGCGTAACTTAGGTTGTTGAGACACTTTCCATCTTGCTCTTATCTGCATTGCTCTTATCTGAAATGTCTCCAGTCTTATTCTTCACTATTGGTACAACTATCGCTTTAATCAAATCTCTAGGCAGATACGCATGACTTATGCACAGTGAATAAAACATGGAGAGGACGCGAGGAAGGTGACAACCAGTCATGTCCCGGAGACTTACCCCTAGACATACTTCCGATTATCTCTCTGACCTGTTTAGCGGAAAATGTAATTGGTGTTTCTATTAGATTCGGCTCAGCATAAACCATCTGCTGTCTCACTTAGAATATTAACAAAACTATTATATAATTTATCCAAACAAATTTTATGATATGAATTATTACAACATTTATCACCACATTCTAAAAATTCGTCAGGAAAATGAATATTTTGACGACAACGTCTTATAAATTGGTTTGCCGGGTGACACTTCAAGAAACTGCGTTACGCTCCGCTCACGTTATGCGCTCACAATGAGGCGGTGAGAGGCACGCGTCCCTTCCACTCGGGCATGGTTAGCCCGCCTAAGAGCGAGAGAGACAGACATAATAAAATTATTTTACCACTCAAAGTCGTTGTCACGTAAAACTTTCGCCCGTATACCGACTTTACAGGCAACCAATTTTTTTTCATTATATTTATTATTGCAAATCTCTTTATATGCTTTAATTTGATCTAATTGTCTCGTACCCCGTATAACTTTACTACGTAAGTTATTTGCATTAAGCTGCAATTTAGCTCTTATAAATTGTACATTTATTTCTACTATGAGTTGATAGTAATCCGACCAGAAAACACCGTAGTCAATTTTAACATTTGCTATCGTTTTTCGCGTTGACTGAGTGACGAGACAGTGATCTAACCATCGCCTACACCCTTGAGCTTCACTCACAAAACTATACGAGCCTGAGTTGATACCTATTATCTTAAAAACAGCACATGTCCAGTTTTGATCTACACAGAAATTCATCATCTTCCTACAAAAACGTTCATTTGGGTGCGCATTAAAATTTCCTAGAATATAAACAGTTTCTAATGCAGAATTTTCAACAATGGCATTTATTTCACCTAGACACTGTGTCATTTCCAACAGGTTTTCATTACTGTCCGTGGGCATATACACACAGATAATAAGAAAAGATCTGTACCTAAGAGTCATTTTCACTGCCGTAATCCGTGAACTAATACACTTAATTACCGATACACTCTGAAAGACACTTTTCCGCTATAAAATAGCGACTCTTCCATATGGCCTTCCTCGAAGTATTTCAGCGCCTAAATCCATTGCCGAATTTCCCGTGTAACCAAAATCTTTGTGTATTTTCCCTAAAATCGGAATGTCCCATGGCATTAATCAGGTCTCTTGTAGAATTACACAATCGTCTTTCTTACATAAATCTGTTACATCTTCGAACGATCTCTTAATACTTTTACAGTTAAAAGAAATTAGTGTGAAATTATCATTTTTACAATCCATTATTATTCATTTTGAATTATCAACAATGGTGGACCGCTTATCGCTGTTTGTCTCAACTAGCTCTCTTTTATTAAAATATACATAACGTCTATAAGTTATTCCATATGGCCATAAATTATACATAAAAAAAACATAAACACTCACGCCTGTCACCCAGATGGGTAGGCAGAGACTACGGACTTCCATTTGGCACGATCCTGACACACTTCTCTCGCCTCCTTTACATCCATATATCTACGCATACACGCTCGTCGGTTAAGGTGCTCTAATCAGCCCATTTTCAATATATCGCCAATTTGGTCTATAAACTTTCGTCTAGGGCGTCCCTTCGCGACTCTTAATATTTATCTTCGAAAAATATATCAAATTTGGGTTTAGGCACTAATAGTCAATATGCATTGTATGGTTTTGCTATTTTCGTATTAATTTTCTCTATATCTACTTTTTCTTGGGTTTTTTCTAATATATAGTTCGGGATTTCGCTCTCAGATACATCTTTGTTTATATTGGTGATTAACAAAGGTACTTTAATTCCAGCTGCTCTGAACGTATCCGTATTTTTCAACTCAGCCTTACCAGTCTTTCCTTCCAGGCGATTACGGACCCTTCTCCTTTGATATCATTTCAAAAATCATTCCTATAAAGAAAAAAATCCACTCATCATTCGGTTTAGTCGTAGCCCAAGTACCATTGTTCAAAACTTCAGCCATAGTCCATTTAGAATTCGCACTTGCACGTTCACGGTCTTGCATTGCTGGCGTGTGTTCCCTTGCGTTCGAAACCGCGTTAGGGGCCTTCATGTGCATATCCTTCGTCGCTTGCGATTCATTCGGGATCTCCGGTGAACATCGTGTATTTGAAACCGTAGTTTGGACCTCCACGCGTTGTGACTCCTTCGATGACGGTCGGACTCAATGTAATAATACTATTCGACGTATTATATATTTTCGTGATGGGTGAATCGTTTCGAACGTGAGGTAGTCAAGGCCCCGCGCACTGTATTTATGTTTTGTGTATTCGCTGTAGTATTTACTAATTTTTTTAAATCCTGTAACTGGTCCTTAGTAACATAGTTTTCTCTAACAAAGTTAAGCTCCTTCTGCATTATAATAAGGTCTTTCAATAATCTCGTAACATCAATGTGGTCGAAAGTTACAGGGGGTAGTTTTTGTAAGTCGCGCGCCACAAAAATAGGAATAGTGTCGGGATCAGTCTCCTTTATTACACTGATAATATCCTCCAAATCACGTTGAGACTTAGCATTACCTTTACGCCTCTTATTTCGTTTCTCTGGAAGAGCACCGAATAGTAAATCCTTTGCACATCTAATTTCCTTTCCACATCTAAGCAACGGAATTTTTAATGGAATTTTCACCAAGATGTAGACGACCGATTGACTTGAAAATTTGCACTCATGTCAAGGACTGACGACAATACAATAATTTAATAACTTTATCCAAGTATCCTGATCAGGATCACCAGGATAAAATAAAATAACTGTCAGGATCATTACAGCTCAATCAATGTGTGTTGTTTAGGTGTTTTAAACACTTATATTATTATTTAATTAAAATCTACTTTGATTGACAGTATGTCTTCGCGTATTACGTTGACACTTTTGCGGTCTGTCATCGTTTAGAAGTTTAAAACCGCGGCACCATCAAAGTCAGCTGAACTGATTAAATGGAAAAATATGGGTCGCTGAGAGTTGAATTTATATTATATGTGCAATTTAATGATTTCTTATATTTACGCAAATACAACACATTAAATTAACAAAGGAGACAGTTTCTTTTGTGTGGAAATGGGCCACACAATTTTAGTGAACCTCAATGAAATGTGTTGATTTATTCCTTAATCTATAGATTACAAAATTAATATTAGTTTTATCACATCTAACAATTCTGAAATTAAAAATTAAAATATGAATATCACAATAACAAAACAAACTAAAAGCGATTTTCTAGTAGTTTTCACCGATATTATGAGTTAGAATAGTGTTATAGAATAGAATAGCTTAATAATTAATAGTATTAAACAAAGTTGTAGGTACATTCAGCAATTATAGATATTTTAAGATAGATGGAAAATCCTTTTAGCAGTTCCAGCAAAACAGTGCAGAGACAAACAAACGTGGTGTGGAGACTATTTTACAGGTTATTAATTAATGAGTGAATATACATCACACACACTATTACAGTAATTAAATAAATATGATATAGAAATAAAGCCAAGATGAATAACGGATAATATGTCTATTTATAATATTACCTTTAGATGCTATATAGTAAAAACTTTTTGAACTGGTTGTATAAGGATAAAACACAAAGTAAAATGCCACTGCATATATTGTATAATTATTTCCAAAGCAGTCTATAGTGTAATCTAATAGTGGAACAGACAGACAGACAGATGCGGTGTCAATACTTTGTTTAATATGTTTTGGTTGATTAGTAAAGGTGCAGTG